>CM077671.1:364542719-365080219 GCA_039707655.1 Elymus sibiricus
CAGCACCCTTGTCTGATGCAAATAACCACTACTCATCCAATCATGGGCTTGGTGGCACAAACTACAAAGGAAGTGACTTGTTAGACAGCTTAGCATCTCAAGACAATAGCAAGTCAGGGTGATTGATGACTTATCAAAGGCGTCACAGTGGTCCGTGCTCAGTTGGTGGCATATGTTCTTTGGAGCTGGATTCATCATCAATGAAATTATGGTACGACATTGTTGAGGCTAGTGTTGTCCTATTATTTGGTTTTCGGTAGCTACAGTTGGCTCCGTGGCACGAAAATTAGTGAACAACTAATTGAAATGAGACTGGGACTGCGAGGCTTGAGATTAAATGGCTAGCATTCCGAAGTCTGGCGAGATGAAGAAGATTAAGAATATCTGTATATTGTTTCCTGCTACTGTCTTTGCTGTTTCTGTTGATTTTGATGCTGGGCAAAGGCGACAGAGGATGCAAAGGGGTACATGACATGCGTAAGGGGTGTAATGCGTATCAGTAGCAGACTAGCAGTGCTGGTGATATGTAGTATATGTTGATCATTTGTTGCTGTAAATAAATCACGCCTGGCTGATGAAAACCACACTATCAAGTGCCCATCTGGTCGTTTTATCTTTCAGAAAAGTTGCTCATATGTCAAGGACAGCTCTCTGAAACAACCGTGGCTACCACTTGAGAAATTCTCCGTTTTTTACCTCATTTATTAGTGTGCGCCGGAATTACTAGGGTCGCAATTTTTTTTTGTACCAATCGGTACATAATGTGCTAGACTGACACGGTCCACGCTTCAAACGGTTCTTGGGAAACAAATCACACCGATCGTCGGAAAACCTGAAACCAAACCCTGGAACCGCAAACGGGTCGGATACAGATTCCCTACTTTTTTGAAACGGAGGCAAAAGCTTTGCCTCATCCATTAAATAAGAGAGAATAGAGTTTGTTACAGACCGCCCAAATACACGACATGCGAATTACTCTCGCGAAATTATGGACCCTAATTTTTTGGCACCCGCGGTGACCCAAAGGTTCGCCTCCGTCGCGATGGAGGCAAGCAGAATAGTCGGCGGCGCGCTTTGGTGCTTGAAAACTCATGCATTCCGCTCATTCCAGATCGTCCATGAGACAAGCATGGTGAGGGACGCCTTTGCTTGCCTGAAAGGCGTAGCGCAGTCACAAATACTTGCCCACCAATCTTTAACCGTTTCGAACAAAGGCCAATCGTCCATGTCGATCCCAAGGATGTGGTACTTTCCAATGAGTAAGGCCCACAACCTTCTAGTGTACCGGCATTTGTAGAATATAGATGAGATCCGCATTCTTGCACTCTCTTGCAAAGGGGGCAAAGGTCGCAGTTTGGCCATCCTCGCTTTGCCAGCCTATCGGCCGTCCAGATTCTGTCTTGGAGAGCCAACCAAGCGAAGAACTTGACCTTTGGAGGTGCCCAAGCCTTCCAGACCATCCTATCCATGGGTGAGAGGACCATCCCTAGGAATTGCGCCTTGTACGCGGAAGCGAGTAGATCCCATTAGTCGTGTGCTTTCAGAGAATGTCATCCTCGGACAGCTCGTCGAGCTCAACCTCGAGGAGGAGGAGCCATAGGGAGAAAAATTGCGTGACATGCTCAGCGGAGATGTTTGTGGGCGGTTTGATCCTTCGGATCCACACATTATTTGTGAGAGCTTCTCGCACTTTCCAGTTTTTCCTCGTGGAGGCCTCGTAGATCAGCGGTGCGATGTCCATAGGCTTGCGCCCATGGAGCCATGGCGCGTCCCAGAAAGGGGCCCTTGCACCATTGCCAATCGTGATGGTGACGGAAGCATAGAAAAAATCTAGGTCCTCGTCGTCGCAAGGGTTGCCCATCCCTACCCACATTCTGGCGGGCTCCTTCCACTCATACCACGGCCAGCGCAACTGGAGGGCACGCGTGAACTTATCTGTGTTGAGGACCCCAAGGCCCCATACTCGCGTGGTCTGCGGACAATTTCCCAGTTCACCTTGCATTTTGCCCCGACTTTGACCCAGTAAGTAAACGCGTGCGCCCCCTGCTCTCGATCAATCAATATAACTACGCAGAGACACGCCTCCACGGTCCACCGGAGCAGACGATCGAACTCGTCGCGGCAACCAACCAGCAATGGCGCTCAAGCAGCGGCGGAAGCCGTCGCGCGCGAAGCTGATGACCCTGGAGGTGACCGTGCTGTCCGTGGAGGGGGTCTTCACCGGGTGGCTCTGGCGCCGGCCGCTGGACCGCCGCGCGTTCGCCGCCGTGAACACGGATTCGTCGTCGGCGCGCACCGGTTTCAACGACGAGGACGGCGACCGCAACGGGTACCCCCGCTGGGGCGAGGCGGTGCGCGTGACGGCGCCGGAGCGGTCGAGGACGATCGACGTGGAGATCTACCGCCTGAGGGGCGACGGCCGGCACGAGCACGTGGCGGCGGCGCTCGTGCCCGTCGCGGACTTCAGCGGCGGCCCGCCGGGCCACCTGCATTGCCTCAGCTACCGGCTGTTTGACACTGGGTTGGTGATGGACACCCGTAACGGCATCGTCAACATCACCGTCAAGAGGCTCGACGGCGCGAAGGCTGTGGAGGATGCCGCGAGTGGCACTGGGTGATTCCTGCTGTGGTGGTGTCGCCGCGAGTGGCACAGGTTGACGGAAAGAGCGCTCTATAGATCCGTATAGAGTGGCAGAACTAATTGATGGGGGTTTCGATGCACATTATACAATGTAAATCAGGATGCTATTGCGCTACGAATTGTCAGGGGTGTTAATTAGCTTAAATCAGATTTCAAATAGTGATTTATATATTGCTCGAAACTTACGATTTTCGACCTACATTATTTGGCTTAGTTTATGGTCCTGCTACGCGTCTGCGGGATGATGTTTACAGAACATCCGTCGCCTTGATAGCCGTAGGATCGCGAGCTGGACAACCGTCCGATCTTCTTCTCATGCGCGTGCATTTTTTCTTTGAAACAAGTCCTATGTTTCTGAAACAAGAACGCTGTTGCAGGAAAAAAAAATCCGTAATCGTGCGGCAGAGCGGCGTCTTTCACCACCGCAACAAAGTTGTTGTTGCAGAATATTTTGCAACATAGGCCTTGTTGCAGAAATCTTTGCAATACATGTCTTGTTGCAGAAAACTTTTGCAACGAAGGTCTTGTTGCAGAAAACTTTTGCAACGAAGGTGTTGTTGCAAAAAAAACTTTGCAATAGTGGTAATGTTGCAGAATTTTTTTTGTATTCACCTTCGTATGTTACGGAAGAAATGTTTTGCAACATGATTGATGTTGCAGAATTTTTTTTTGCAACATATTGGATGTTGCAAAAAATAGAACACCATCGTCGTTCGCTGCGAGCCCACCAGATGGTAGTGAGGAGCGGCGCCGCCTGCCCCCGCCATCGCGTCGCCGCCGGCGAGCGCCGGACCTCCGGGCAGATCACCTGGCTGCCATCCTCCTCTCCGGCAAGCTGAACGCCATTGATTCCGCTGAGGCACTTACGTAATGGAGAGAGATTGAGGAAGAGATAAGATGAGGGAGAGAGACATGCATGGTCCAACAGGCCACGTGTCGATTGAAGGAGGCGGCGGATGTCCCACGCTCGATCCGGCGGTTGAGCGATAGACTTTTCCTTAGTTTATTTTCTAAACAGATTTTTCAGACCAAGCTTCGTAAAATAGTCCCTCCGTTTTTATTTACTCTGCATATTAGCTTTGACTGAAGTCAAACTTTATAAAGTTTGACCAAGTTTTTAGAAAATAATATGAACTTTCATAGTAATTAATTTATATGATGTGAAAATATATGCAATAATGAATCCAATGGTATTGATTTGATGGTGTACATGTTAATATATTTTTCTACAAACTTGTTGAAAATATTTAAGGTTTAACTTTATAATTTATACAAACCTAATATACGGCGTAAATAAAAGCGGAGGGAGTACTAGCAAACATGCCTTGCAACGGCAAAAAAATAAAAATTATATGCCAACATACTTAAGACTTCTTCCCTCAGGTCCTCCAGGTTTTTGATTTCAACACGATACCCTATTCATATAGTTATTTTTTAGACTATGATCGAGCTACTTGATACAACGATCTATTAGATCATGTGGTGTTCATCTAATCACAATGCATTCGAACATGATCGATGTAAAGGCGATGAACTCGACCCCCAACATTGTACACATGTGACTGAACTCTAGCGCAAAGAAATGTTTACAACTTAAAAAAATCGCCGAGCTGGACATGAGGCCAGCTATGTACTTGGAAGTTGCACTGTCGTTACAAATAATCCCCGCCTAGAAGGCACCACCCCTTAGGTTGGTCATAATGAAAGTAACTTAACTAGTAACATAATACATTTCAATACAACTTTGCTTATGTGGCATGTAGTTAATGAATAAAGAGGTGTTTGGAGTAGTATGTTACTGTAAAATAATGCAATCCAAAGAAAAATGAGTCTATAATCTAATAAATGCAATAATCTATGATACTACTTCTTTGTTATTTTGCACTACTGTCAGACTAGTCTCATATGCATAACACTAGTCTAAGTTACTCCCTGAACCCTAACTAGCCTCATGTTCTTGCCACTAATCGCTCGTAAAAAAGTGATATGTACTCTGATGACATATGAATGATCTTTGAAAAAGAAATTTTGATAGATCACCGGGCGAGCACGGGCTAGGATGACCCATAGTAGTAGTATTATATGATAATACTAGATCATTGATGGCGCGCGTTGCCGCGCCCATCTATTTTAACCATAAAATATTTGGGACTTAAATAAATGTAAAGAGACATAAATTTTAAGGCATCATGGCTAGCTTTCTTAACCATCATTCCTTTTATTTATCCCTTGAATCATTTTCTTGTTACATCGTCCACAAATTTAACCAACAAAATGATAGGAGGGTTCATCGACACAGTTACAAAAAATGTTATATTCAAAGCAAAACCTAGCTATACTTTGTGCTACCTTGGACAATGGCCAAACTCCACTGCACCTTTTCCTTGTTGAAGTGATTTGTTAGTAATTTAAGAATTGAGCACCTGCTTTTCATGTTTGATTTTCATCTAAGAATTAGATGGTTATTAGAGAAACAGTATCTTTTAGGCTCAAGGGTAAATGAGAGTTATAAACTCCTTTACGCTCAATATAATGCCAGTGGTGTATACATAGAAAACAAAAGTGTGGCATAAATCTATTAGAAGGGTCGAGATAAGGTAAAATTACGCACAAAGGGCAATAAAGATCAAGTTACATATGAAAGAGGAGAAATATATTGTACTTTTGGTAAAAAAAAAAGATTTTTTTAATCATTAGATAACCATAGATATATGGAAACGTAACTGGTAGAATTTATTTTGCAACAGCAGGGCATATAATTTGCCAAAGGCCATAGAGAAGTTACCAGTGTTTACACAGTAGAGTATCACTTTATATCTTACATGTAGCAAACATCAGATTTTATTATGAACCATATGCAAAATGAACATTAGTCAGATCCAAAAAACACTAATGGAAATTGAATTTCACATACTTCTACAAAGGCATGACAGTGACTGGGTCATATAATAAATACTTTCCCGTGTGATGCTTTTATGAACAGTGGGCAAACATGTAGGAATGTCCATTGAAACGAGATGGCAAAACAATACATGTTTAGATAATCATCGTATAAATGTTGCCATCTTAGGACAAAATAAATGGATCTATCTAAAGGTATCTTAACCATTTGTGACTTGTTAGTGATGTAGCACCATAGCAAGCCAATTATAAATAGGCCCAACTTTTCTGGTCTCAAATAACTGAAGGCAATTAGGTGATCACAACCAACTGATTGTTTTGAAGTTCAGTTAACATCTACTATCTCTGTACCATAATATATGACTGTTTTAGCAGTTTAAATTGACAATGTGTGGAAATCAGTTGGAAACACATTTATCTTCAGTTAGGTGCTCTTTTAGGCAATTAGGTGCTCTCTTTTTTAGTTTTAGCATATAATACACACATTGTCTATTTATATCATGGAGTAGATGGAAACACCATGATATAAATAGACAATGTGTGGATTATATTTGCGTGAAGACGCGAGGTAAGACAGTCCCACATCTGAACTAATTACCTGACCAGCAGCCATTGCGGATTTGTCATGTGAAGCACTCCCCACAAACAATAATATGAGCACCAACCTCCAAGATTTTCCCGAATCAGTCAGTTCACCAAAAAAAGGATGACACCACCTATACAAAGCTGAGATATGAATAATATTAGAACACAAAATCGTTGGATGGCAGGGGAGATTGTAGGCAACAAAAGGATGACACCACGTATACAAAGCTGAGATATGAATAACATTAGAACAAAAAATCGTTGGATGGCAGGGGAGATGGTAGGCGAAAAAAAGGATGACACCACCTATACAAAGCTGAGATTTGAATAACATTAGAACAAAAAATCGTTGGATGGCAGGGGGGATTGTAGGCGAAAAAATAGATGACAGAGGGCAACATATCCGAGAACTGTAGCCGCTCGAGTTTCTGCTGCGGAGTAAGAAGACTCGAGAGCATTAAGTGAGCATTAAGTGACGAAACATACATATACAGGTGCATGAACTCAACAAGGAGCAGGGTTTTTTTTTTGAACAAGAGAGGGTCCAGAAGGACCCAAAACTGCATTAATATTGAAACAGCAGTACACAACAGTTTGCAAAAGGACCCAGAACTAAACCTAAATAACAAACTGGTCCCTGCATATTACAAAGAGGACCCCAACATCTAGATGGAAAACGCGATCGGGTCCCTAGCACCTTCCTCACAGGCATAACCACGCCGCCGCCGGGGACGACACCACTTGGTGCGACGGAGCCTCCATGACACCACGTCACAGACTCCATGAAGAAGATGCGCTGCCTCCCAATTGGCTCCATAGCCGGGAGGAAGAAGAAAGGCTGCCCTTCAGCCAGCGGATTCGATGGCGTGGAGGAACCGGCCGGCAGCCAAGCACCATGGCTGGCGCCGTAGCCATTCACAAGCAGCCATCGTGGATGAGCACAGACCCGATCTGGATCTCCACCATTTCCCTGCTTCATCTCCACCACCATGGTGACCAAAGAAGCGAGAGAGAGAGCGGAGCACCTCCAGAACAGGGATCCAGGCGAGCTTATTGGTGGAGCTGCCGACGATGCGCTCCACAGCAGCAGCTGGCTACCAGCCAGCACCAGCAGGAAGAGCACCACCACAAGCCACCGACCGCTGCTCGCACGCGGCGGCGGCGCAGTCCACATCGGCATGTCGCCAATCGCCACAGGGGCACAACACAACCTAAAAGCAAACTGACTCCTAAACCTAGACCTAGCCCTACTATATACAGGAGGATCCCGAGCACCTCTCCCAGGCCTACTCCATCCGGCAACGCCGACGGAAGCGGCAGGGGATCGGGCTGGGTCGCCTCTGCTTCGCTGCTCTCTTTTTTTCGCCCCTCTCAAACAGTGTTTGCACTGCATGAGAACATAACAAGGAGCAGGTTGGGAAAACAATAACATATACCTCCATTAATCCGCTCCGGTGAGTGGCACACATCAGCTGTCTTCCAGGAACTAACGATTCATATATTCCTTAAACCTAAGCGGATGCGCTTCAGTCGAGAATAACATATACCTCCATTAATCCGCTCCGGTGAGTGGCACACATCAGCTGTCTTCCAGGAACTAACGATTCATATATTCCTTAAACCTAAGCGGATGCGCTTCAGTCGACTGTTTCACCGAACAGCCAGGTGCCGCTTCACCCCTTCCTGCAAAAATCAAGTGTCGCGACGTGCATCAGCGAGGTTTGACCACCTAGCTGACGTGGCCTTGCTTCGCCACAGATACCTCACGCCAACACGAGTGGGGATCTTGGGGTTTCGCCGCTCCAACGCGCCTCCATTAACTGAAGCACATCCATCTAGCAAATTAAACGACTCACCTGTCTAATTAGTTTCAGCTTTCAAGTAAGGTTCACACATTACTAAACAACTTTTCAAAGGAATAAATCACACATGACATAAAGATTGCAGAGAGAAAGATAAGATGGGTGACAGAAACCTTGGTCCACTCACACACAACGTCCGACACACAACCTCCAGTAACCTCGTCAACATATACGCATCTCCTCAAGCCAGAGTAAGCTATACCACGTCTCCACTTCTGAGCCAATAACTGAAAACAATGTCAACAATCAAATTAAAAATCTAAATGCTATTGGAGCCAGTGTAACCTTCACCTCTGCAGTTACATGTAATTGGGCAAGAAACCAAAATAAAACTAACAGAGGCATCCTCCTTTAGCGAACAAAGAACTTAAGAGCAGATCAAAGACATACTTACTACCATCAGGCCCTGCCGTTGCTTACCTCCATGGCTCCATTGCAGCACTTCAAGCCTTTCTCTCTCGTGGAAATCACACCACCCCTCGTAGAAATTAGAGCGAGCGGAACGCCTAGAAGGACATCACCAACCGCGGAGAATCGGCAACGCCAGGAAGCCGACGAAGGCGTATGGGGGGGGGATGCGATGAAAGACGGCAAGGGAGGAGATGGCAGACAGGGATCACCGAAAAACTGAATGAGCCTTGGAGGATCGATGGAGTTGACACAACTGAGGATGGCAGCGGCGACCGTCGTGACGTATCCCCTCCATTTGTCTTTTTTCCGGGAGGGATAGCGATAGATCCCGTGGCAAACGGGGGCTTCATGGTGAGCACCACTACTGGAGGTTGAGGACGGGTGAGGGGCTCCACAGCTCGAGGTCGCGGTCGGTGGCGGCTCTGGCAAGAGATCGGCGGCATAGTAGGATTCGCCCGGCGGCGGAGGTCCCCTAGAAAGTAGAATGGTCGGGATCGGGCGTCGATCGGGGACAGGAGGGGTCGGGGTTGAGGCGACTTGGGTTGTGCTTACGCCCCAATAACAGAATAGCCCGACTTATGGCCCAGTTTTCTACCGGGGTAGCAGCCCCTTAGGACAGGATCGGACGGCCAAAAACGTTCGGATCAGCAAAATGAACGGCCAAAAATGCAAAACATTGAGAGGGCAGCGATTAGGTTCAGTTTTACTGTCCTAAATATCTGCTAATTGGCCCAAGATAATGACGACTTAATGAGCAATTTAGCCCAAAGTTAATGCTAATGTGTGGCCATGCAAAGTAGCCCAAATAGTAGCCCATCCACCCATTCTAATCATTGGTTTAGAGGCATGAGGCCTACAAATTTGATATTTCTTTTTTTTAAACCCCACCCATGTATTAATTAAATTAAAATGTTCATACAATCATTCTTCACATCATTTGCCGCAGAGGACGGAACACTATTAATAGAACACCGTCGGACCTATTAATAAAACTAAACCTCGCAATCTCATGTGCCACTTTATTAGCTTTTCTGCCAACCTTGGAGATCTTTACATTCGGCAGCATCTTCGATATACTTAAAGCTTCCTTCTTAAGGTCATGAAGGGCTGACCTGTCAAAGACTGTCCTTTCCAAGAGCAGAAGCCACAAAAAAACAATCAGTTTCTAAAATGATGGGTTTATGGAGGGTGATACCGATATACAAGTCGGAGAGTGCCGCTCTAAGTTCCACTTCCTCAACGCTATGGCAAGCCCCAATATAATCCTAAGAGGAAATAATAACTTTTCCAGAATGGTTTCTGACAACCACCACCACACTCGCAGTCTTTAATGCCTCCACAAAACTTGCATCGACATTAATCTTAAAGAACTCTGCGGAGGGAGGTTGCCAACCAGCCGAATTCCTCTCCATATTATTTGAAACCAGAATGCCATCCCCCACTTCCTTACCTTTGTTACTCACCACTACCTGCACTTTTGCATGACAAGACGAAAAGGAAGCCCAGTAATTTTTTACAAAATTTACAGATGCTAAGATGGATTCATTTCCCTTACCAAATATCAGATCGTTCCTCAAGTACCATGCTCTCCAAAATATGAATATAGTTTACTCATGTGCTGGCGGATTTAATTGATCCAATAAAATAAGAAACCAATCCGGCCTAGTATTTTTGAAAGTCTCTTCGGCGGGTAAATTCCACGCCTCCCTTAAAGCCATACGTAGTGCACGAGCCTTTGGACACTTCACCAACGCATGAAACGTACATTCATCCTCATCACACAGATTGTACACGTTCCTAAGGTAGTTTGATGGTGTTTTACCCTGTTAACTTGAACCGCCAAGCTATTAGAAGCAACTCGCCAAGCAAATATTCTAATCTTCCGTGGGACATTAGCCTTCCAAATATTATTCCAAACCGACCTTTCCCCATTTACTGTCACACTAGAATTCCATAGATTAACCCTCGAATTGAAGAGATTCAGTGCCAGCCTATATGCACTCTTCATCGAAAACATGCCACTTTTCTCATGGTGCCACGCAATAAGATCTCCCTGTCCCAGTTCAAAATACGCAACTTTATGATTTCCTCTGCATCATGAGGGTAAAACAGATGCCTGATCAGATTCTCATCCCACCTCTTAGAACCAGTCATGAATAACTCAGACACCCATTTGATCTTAGTTCTATTTTTCTTAGCAGTAATCTTTAGGCCAGACTCCCTAGGAATCCAATTATCCCTCCAAATGTTTATACTGAACCCATCGACAACTCTCCAAATGACACCTTGTTTCAATAAATCAAGGCCATGCATAATACCTTGCCACGAAAGCGACGTCGATTGGGGAAAGACAGTATCAAGAAGATGCCCATGAGGGTAATATTTTGCTTTCATCAAATCCAGACTCCAATTTGATATTTCTTTTAAGTCTGTGCGTTTATCACATCCAAAATTATCTCCTAGTATTTCGCTAATCGCTAGGGTTTCTTGCCGACGCTCAATGGCTCGCTGCACGCTCAATCCCGCTCACCAACAACCAGGCGCTCCTCCCGTTCGCCGGTGCCACCGGCGCTAGAAGATTACTAAGGCAAAGACGCAAGTTGCTCCAATGGAATTAACCGCTATGTTGATTCAGCCATCTAGCCATGTCATTGATTCCATAAAGTATACGAGCATGATCTAAGGCTTGAAAGGTACGCCGGCGTACCACATACACTATGCCTAGTACCTGGTTCATTATGTTTGATGGATTACTACCTAGCAGCCTATTATTCAAGCATGTAGGACGATATGTTAATTTTACCAATTAGAAGTTTCTCTAAAAACCGAATAAGACGGCACCTTGGCGTCGTATCCCCTCTTGAGGGCTTTGTCTTTGGAGCGAGGCATTGGCAAGAGGGACATGCAGAAGATGGTGGGTGTTGGCATCAAGGCTTCTGTGGCAAAGTGGTGATGGCAAGCGAAGTCGGAGGCGTGGCATTGGTTGCGGTAGCCGGCTCTTCTTTGGTGTGTCCGTACGATTACGTCAGGTTGTTTTGTTGTGGTGAAGTCGGAGCTGCGGCGGCGGGGCCCCTGTGGCAACGATGACAGGCAACAGGTAGTCTGTTCGGTGGTCTCCCACGGCGCCAGCCGCGCATAGTTCTCCTTCGGAGCTCTACATCAGAGTTGCGGCTGCGCTGCCTTTGGTGCGGGTGGCTAGGCATGGCACGGTTCTGCTTGTGTTTCCATACAACCTCTATGATGAGGGTGGGGTCAAGGTTTGTATTCGTTGAATTCGGAGTTGCTTGCTCAGAGTCTAGGGAGGGCGATGACACCTGTTGGGGAGAAGTGATGACGATGACGTATGAGTGTTTCTTGGTGAGGCCCTCCTTGTTGAGGTGTGTGTGGTATTTTTTGTGTGCCGCTCGGCGGTTTGTGACGGTTTTAGCCTGGTTTTCCGTTAATTAGCAGGGCAACTCTCTTCTACTTATTTAATGGATGAGGAAAATGTTTTGCCTCAGTTTCGAAAAAAATAAACATTGCTGCTAATTGATACCCTTCAATTTTATAATTAGCTTTATTAGTTGTATGTTAGATCTATATTCGATACAATAATTTATGAGCTAAGCTATTCGTAAAGATAATTGATGAAGGAAGTCGTTTATAACTCATCGCGGACTGTGAAAAATTAAATTTCTATCCAATTCCTGGATCCGCCCCTGTTTGCGAGGTAGGTCCATCCAAGAAACAAGCTCTCAGTCCATAGTGTAGCATCGCGTAACACCCTGAGCTGACGAATTAGCAGCCGAGAACAACTCATCATGTCGTGTACGGGGACTAGCGCCAAAATAATTGGAATAATTTGAAGGTAACAATGGCACGGCTTCATTGTTCATCTCCAACCGATGGTTTTTCTTCACTACCATCTTCTCTCTAAGGAGCTGCAGCCTTAGCTCAACTTCTTTCATGGTAGGCCTCTCTTCTCCCTTATACCTCAAACATACTCTTGCTAGGGAGGCCATTTTGTCAATCCGCGTCTCCTTATCTTCCTCGACAATCTAAACGCGAACAATCTCCATCATAGTGTTATCTAGTAGGCTTCGAATGAAATGGTGGCTCAAGCTTTGCTTTCCACCGCATGAATCAAGGAAGATCGGCTTCTTCCTTGTTAGGAGCTCGACGATCATCACACCAAAACTATAAACATCGCCCCCGGCTTCGAATGAAATGGTGGCTCAGGCTTTGATTTCCACCTCATGAATCAAGGAAGATTGGCTTCTTCCTTGTTAGGAGCTCGATGATCATCACATTGATACGTCTCCAACGTATCTATAATTTTTTCTTGTTCCATGCTGTTATATTATCATTCTTGGATGTTTTACAATCATTTTAAAGCAACTTTATATCATTTTTTGGGACTAACCTATTGACATAGTGCCAAAGTGCCAGTTGCTGCTTTTGCTTGTTTTTTACTTCGCAGAATATCAGTACCAAACGGAGTCCAATCGCGACGAAACTTTTTGGAGAATTGTTTTGGACCAGAAGAAGGCCAGTGGGCCAAAGAAATAACCAGGAGGGAGCCCAGGCCGCCCACAACCCACCAGGGCGCGCCAGGGGCCCCGGGCGCGCCCTGATGGGTTGTGGCCGCCTCGGGAGTCCCCTCCACCACCTCTGAGCTCTATAAATATCCAAATATTCCAAAAACCCTAGAGGAGTCGACGAAAAATACATCCAGCCACCGCAAGTTCCAGAACCGCGAGATCCAATCTAACACCATCACGGAGGGGTTCATCATCCTCATTGGTGCCTCTCCGATGATGCGTGAGTAGTCCACCATAGACCTACGGGTCCGTAGGTAGTAGCTAGATGGCTTCCTCTCTCTCTCTCTCTCTTTTGATTCTCAATACAATGGTCTCTTGGAGATCTATTTGATGTAAACTTTTTGCGGTGTGTTTGTTGGGATCCGATGAATTTTGAGTTCATGATCAGTTTCTATCCATGAATATTATTTGAGTCTTCTTTGATCTCTTATATGCATGATTACTTATAGCCTCGTATTTCTTCTTCAGATCTTTGGTTTAGTTAGGCCAACTAGATCAATTTTTCTTGCCATGGGAAGAGGTGCTTTGTGATGGGTTCGATCTTGCGGTGTCCTCTCCCAGTGACAGAAGGGGCAGCGAGGCACGCATGTATCGTTGCTATTAAGGATAACAAGATGGGATCTATTCCTACATGAATAGATCTTGTCTACATCATGTCATCGTTCTTATTGCATTACTCCGTTTTTCCATGAACTTAATACACTAGATGCATGCTGGATAGCAGTCGATGTGTGGAGTAATAGTAGTAGATGCAGAATCGTTTCGGTCTACTAATCTTGGACGTGATGCCTATATAATGATCATCGCCTTGGATATCGTCATGATTATTTGATCTTTTATCAATTGCCCAACAGTAATTTGTTCACCCACCGTGTGCTATACTCATGAGAGAAGCCACTAGTGAATTCTACGGCCCCGGGTCTACTTTTCCAACATATTGCTTTCCGATCTATCTTTTTGCCGCTTTTGTTTTCAGATCTATTATTCCAAAAACCCAAAAATACCTTGCTGCACTTTTTATTTACCTCTTTTATTTTGTGTTCTTGCGAGATCTATCTATCGAATCTATCATTACCTAACCTATCTTTTTATCGTAAAGATATTGACAACCTCTCTTTCGCGTCGGGTTGCAAGTATTTGTTCTTTGTGTGCATGTGTTATTTACATAGTGTTGGTGATCCTCCTACTGGTTCGATACCTTGGTTTCATAACTAAGAGAAATACTTACCGTCGTTGTGCTGCATCATCCCTTCCTCTTTGGGGAAATACCGACGCAGTCTCAAGCCACGTCAAAGGAATTTCTGGCGCCGTTGCCGGGGAGAAAGCGGTCTCTTCTACGTGCCAATCTCTGTTGCCGAGAAGACACCATCAACATCTATCAGGTTCCTAATCACAAATCTCATCTCCATGCAATTACATTATTTGCCATTTGCCTCTCGTTTTCCTCTCCCCCACTTCACCAAATTTGTCGTTTTATTCGCCTCCTTATTCGTTTGCCTTTTTCTCGTCAGATCTCTTGCTTGCTTGCAATCTTGTTTGCGTAGTCACGATGACTCAAGAAAATACCAAATTGTGTGATTTTTCCAATACTAATAATAATGATTTTATTAGTACTCCGATTGCTCCTCCCACCAGTAGTGCGGAGTCTTGTGATATTAATGCCGCTTTGTTGAATCTTGTCATTTAAAGATTAATTTGCCGGTACTCCTAATGAGGATGCCGCGTCCCATGTAAACACATTCGTAGAATTATGTGATATGCAAAAGAAAAAGGATGTGGACAATGATATAGTGAAGTTGAAATTATTTCCTTTCTCCTTGCGGGATCGTGCAAAAATTTGGTTTTTTTCTTTGCCTCACAATAGTATCGATTCTTGGAATAAGTTCAAGGATGCTTTTATTACTAAGTATTTTCCGCCCGCGGAAATTATTTCCTTTAGAACACACATCATGAATTTTAAGCAACTTGAGCATGAACATGTTGCACAATCTTGGGAAAGAATGAAATTGATGCTAAGAAATTGTCCTACTCATGGTTTAAATCTTTGGATGATCATACAAATTTTTTATGCGGGATTGAATTTTGTCTCTAGAAATCTTTTAGATTCCGCCACGGGTGGTACTTTTATGGAAATTACTTTGGGTGAAGCTACTAAATTGCTAGATAATATTATGGCAAATTATTCACAATGGCATACTGAAAGAGCACCTACTAGCAAAAAGGTTAATTCGGTTGAGTACTTTGAGTGAAAAAGTTGATGCTTTAATGAAGTTGGTTGCTAGTAAAAATGCTCCTATTGATCTTAATGATGTCCCTTTGTCTACTTTGATTGAGAAAAATAGTGATTCCGTAGATGTGAATTTCGTCTCGCGAAACAATTTCAATAACAATGCTTAAAGAGGTAATTTTAATCCTAGGCCTTTTCCTGGAAATTCTTCTAATAATTATGGTAATTCCTATGGTAATTCTTCCTACAATAATAATAGGAACCCCTTTGATCTTGAGAGTAATATTAAAGAATTTATCAATGCGCAAAAAGTTTTCAACACTACGATAGAAGAAAAGTTGAATAAGATTGATGATATGTCTGGAAGCATTGATAGAATTTCTCATGATGTAGAAAATCTCAAGTTGAAAGCTTTTGCACCTAAGATTGATGAATCAATTAAGGCTTTATATGTTTCTATGGATGAAAGTAAGAAAAGAACCGCTATGCTTAGAGCTAAAAGAGAATTTTTAGAAAAAGCGTTTTCTAGTGATTGCTTTCAGAAAAATGATGAAGATCTTAAAGTGATTGGTGTTTCTTCTATTGATTCCTTGTTTAGTAATATTAAAATTGATGATAAGGGGATTTAAGTAGAGTCAACTTTAGCTATAAGGCGTCCCAATGATTTGGAGGGTTAAAATCTTGATGAAAAAATTGATGAAAGTGGGTTTGAAGAGGTCAAAACTTTAACTAGTGATGTGCCCACTATTTTGGATTGCAAGGACTTTAATTATGATAGTTTCTCTTTGATGATTTTATTTCTTTGCTGCAATCCATGTTGAATTCACCCCATGCTTATGAACAAAATAAAGCTTTTACTAAACATATCGTTGATGCCATGATGAAATCTTTTGAAAAAAAGTTGGAGTTAGATATTTCTATTCCTAGAAAATTACATGATGAGTGGGAACCCACATTAAGGTCAAGATTAAAAATTATGAGTGCTTTGCTTTATGTGATTTGGGTTCTAGTGTTTCCACGATTCCGAAATCTTTATGTGATGTGCTTGGTCTCACCAATATTGAAGAATGTTCCCTTAATTGCACTTGGCGGATTCTACTATTAAAAAGCCTTTGGGAAGAATTAATGATGTTCTTATTCTTGCAAATAGGAACTATGTGCCCATATATTTTATTGTTCTTGATATTGATTGCAATCCGTCTTGTCCCATTATACTTGGTAGACCGTTTTTACGCACTATAGGTGCCGTGATTGATATGAAAGAAGGCAATATTATATTTCAGTTTCCACTAAGAAAGGGTATGGAACACTTCCCTAGAACAAGAATGAAGCCACCATATGAATCAATCATGAGAGCATTCTATGGAGCAAAAACCAAAGATGGCAATACTTGAATCTATGCTTTATGCCTAGCTAGGGGTGTAAAACGATAGCGCTTGTTGGGAGGCAACCCAATGAATAAATTTATTTTCATATTTTTCTTTCTGTTTTTGAGTGTTGACACAATTATGCCTCTGTTATTATTGTGTTTTTATGTTTTATTTAGTGTTTGTGCCAAGTAAATCCTTTAGTATGATTCATAAGATGAGTAGAAACAATGCTGAATCTGAAACAGAAACTTTGCCTCCAGTGTGTGAATTTTCATTTTTTACTGGAGAGTGATAATGAGCTGAAATTTTAACACAGTGTTTCTATACAAAGTCTTTACGTTTTCCTAATTATTCAGAATTTTTAGAGTTATAGAAGTATGGTTAGAGTACAGATTACTACATACTGTTCTGTTTAAGACAGATTCTGTTTTCGTTGCATTGTGTGCTTGTTTTGATGAATCTATGGTTTGTATTGAAGGGTATAAGCCATGATAAAGTTAAAATACAGTAGGTACAATGCAATAATAAAATATTAATGGGTTTGCAACAGTACTTAAAGTGGTGATTTGCTTTATTATACTAACGGATCTCACGAAGTTTTGTTGAGTTTTGTGTGATTGAAGTTTTCAAGTTTTGGGTGAGATCACGATGGATGAAGGAATAAGGAGTGAAAATAGCCTAAGCTTGGGGATGCTACAACACCCCCAAGATATATACAAAGAGAAACAAGCAACTAAGCTTGGGGATGCCCCGAGTGGCATCCCCTCTTTCTTCTAACGACCATCGATATTTTACTTGGAGCTATATTTTTATTCGTCACATATCATGAGCTTTGCTTGGAGCGTCTTGTATTATTTGAGTCTTTACTTGCTTTGCTTTTTAGTTTGTCATTAGTATCCTTGCTGGACACACCTATGTGAGAGAGCCAAAATTATGTTATGATTTGTTAGAATTGCTCTATATGCTTCACTTAAATTTTTTGAGCTATGGAATTGCTCTAGTGCTTCACTTATATCTTTTTGAGCATGGTGTGCTTTAAAATTTTGAAGAAATACTCTGATGTCTCACTTAGATTAATTTGAGAGTTAGTAAATTTTGAAGAAATCCTCTCATGCTTCACTTATACTATTTTGAGAGATGAAATCTTTATGCTCATGTTCTTCACTTAAATTTGTTTGAGCTTGTCAAAAGCAATGGCAATATATGAAACTAGTCCCAAAGTGATAGATATTCAAGGAGGATATAATAATAACTTTCATGAAGATCATTGGAAAAATTAAACTTGATTCCTTGTAATAGTTTTGAGACATGATGATAGTGATATGTGAGTCATGTTAGTGAGTAATTATGCTTTAGTAAGAATATTGGTGTTAAGGTTTGTGATTCCCTATGCAAGTACGAAAGTCAATAGTTATGCAATGAAATTACATCCTACTTATGGTGCATTATTCGATGTTAGTTATGCTCAATGCCCGTTTATGTGAATTTTTGTTTCTTGGTTGGTTGCTTCTCAATCTATTTGCTAGCCTCCACTTGTACTAAGTAGAAATACTACTTGTGCATACAAAATCCGTAAACCCAGTTTTGCCTTATGAGTCCACCATACCTACCTATATGCGGTATTTTCATGCCGTTCTAAGCAAATTTGTATGTGCCATCTCTAATTTTCAAAATAAATTTCCTTTTTATGTGCTCGTACCGCTCATGAAACGGTAGGGGGTGTCCAATATTTTTCCATGCTAGATGTGTTATTCTCAAGACGAGTGTTTATTCACTTGTCATTGCACGAGAGTACGGCGGTAGTAGGGATGCCCAGTCCCAAAATGAAAAAAAAAGAAATTTACTTTATGTTGTCAAATAATAAATTCCTTGGAAAGTGTTGGTATGGAAGGCAACCGTGGATACGGCCAACCATGGATTGTGAAAGAATGGTGGAAAAAGGAATAAACTTTACTTTATGTTTGGGAACCGCCTATGATATATCTAGCAGGGAAAGTATTGTGAACTACTTTGTCGTTTTCGTTGATAGGAAAGGCATGCCACTCAAAATATTTTTCTCTCTCAATTTAAACTTTGAGCTCTGGCACCTCTACAAATCCCTACTTCCCTCTGCGAAGGGCCTATCTATTTACTTTATGCAATTTTTTTATTTGAATCTCCATCTTCTCTTATAAAGCACCAACTAGGGGGCACTATGATCATACTTGTGCATTGGGTGTAGTTAATATTTGAGTGTGTTTCATAAATGGATCAATGATTGAGCATGATGGGCTAGGGATAACTTTCTTTAGTGTTGATATTTTCAAAGACATGATTGCTTGTTGGCATGCTTGAGTATTAAAGTCTTTATGTCAAAACTAGACTATTGCTTTGAACCATCTAAAAGTCCAAATGTCCATGCTACAAAAGAAGAATATGTGATGAACATGTTAGGCAGCATTCCACATCAAAAATTCTGTTTTTTATCATTTACCTACTCGATGACGAGTAGGAATTAAGCTTGGGGATGTTGATACGTCTTCAACGTATCTATAATTTTTGCTTGTTCCATGCTGTTATATTATCATTCTTGGATGTTTTATAATCATTTTATAGCAACTTTATATCATTTTTTGGGACTAACCTATTGACATAGTGCCAAAGTGCCAGTTGCCATTTTTGCTTGTTTTTTACTTCGCAGAATATCAGTACCAAACGGAGTCCAACCGCGACGAAACTTTTTGGAGAATTTTTTGGACCATAAGAAGGCCAGTGGGTCAAAGAAGTAACCAGGAGGGAGCCCAGGCCGCCCACAACCCACCAGGGCGCGCCAGGGGCCCCGGGCGTGCCCTGGTGGGTTGTGGCTGACTCGGGAGTCCCCTCCACCATCTCTGAGCTCTATAAATACCCAAATATTCCGGAAACCCTAGAGGAGTCGACGAAAAATACATCCAACCGCAGCAAGTTCCAGAACCGCGAGATCTAATCTAACACCATCCCGGAGGGGTTCATCATCCTCATTGGTGCCTCTCCGATGATGCGTGAGTAGTCCACCATAGACCTACGGGTCCGCAGGCAGTAGATAGATGGCTTCCTCTCTGTCTCTTTTGATTCTCAATACAATGGTCTCTTGGAGATCTATTTGATGTAAACTTTTTTGCGGTGTATTTGTTGGGATCCGATGAATTTTGAGTTCATAATCAGTTTCTATTCATGAATATTATTTGAGTCTTCTTTGATCTCTTATATGCATGATTACTTATAGCCTCGTATTTCTTCTTCGAATCTTTGGTTTAGTTAGGCCAACTAGATCGATTTTTCTTGCCATGGGAAGAGGTGCTTTGTGATGGGTTCGATCTTGCGGTGTCCTCTCCCAGTGACAGAAGGGGCAGCGAGGCACGCATGTATCGTTGCTATTAAGGATAACAAGATGGGGTCTATTCCTACATGAATAGATCTTATCTACATCATGTCACCGTTCTTATTGCATTACTCCATTTTTCCATGAACTTAATACACTAGATACATGTTGGATAGCGGTCGATGTGTGGAGTAATAGTAGTAGATGCAGAATCATTTCGGTCTACTAATCTTGGACGTGATGCCTATATAATGATCATCGCCTTGGATATCGTCATGATTATTTGATCTTCTATCAATTGCCCAACAGTAATTTGTTCACCCACCGTGTGCTATACTCATGAGAGAAGCCACTAGTGAATCCTACGGACCCGGGGTCTACTTTTCCAACATATTGCTTTCCGATCTATATTTTTGCCGCTTTTTTCCAGATCTATTATTTCAAAAACCCAAAAATACCTTCTGCACTTTTTATTGGCCTCTTTTATTTTGTGTTCTTGCGAGATCTATCTATCGAATCTATCGTTACCTATTCTATATTTTTACCGTAGAGAGATTGACAACCTCTCTTTCGCGTCGGGTTGCAAGTATTTGTTCTTTGTGTGCAGGTGTTGTTTACATAGTGTTGGTGATCCTCCTACTGGTTCGATACCTTGGTTTTATAACCGAGGGAAATACTTACCGCCGCTGTGCTGCATCATCCCTTCCTCTTTGGGGAAATACCGATGCAGTCTCAAGCCACGTCACACATCAAAACTGTAAACATCGCTCTTCTGAGTTAGCTGGCCTGTACGGTAATACTCAGGATTCAAGTATCCAAATGTACCCTTCACTGTAGTGATCACACGAGTTTCGTCGATGGAAATGGATCTCGAAGCACCAAAGTCTGCAACCTTTGCAGTGAAGTTACCAGTCAAGAGTACATTGGCAGATTTCACAAGCAACGAAATGGAGGTAAGCACGAGCACTTGCCGCCTCGCTAGCAATTCTGATACGATCATCCCATGTTAGCAAGCATCTAGCACTCACCTAGTCACCATGAAAATGTTCAGACGGTGTGCAATTGAATATGAGCTCATACACGAGCAACGACACTGTCGGCCCAATGGGAACCAAGGTACCGTGGGCCTACGGACCTCGGCCTTGACGGTGACACCCGGCAAGCGGTGTCGCACCAACTTGTGCTACCAAGAGCAGGGATGCCCAGATTTCCCCCTCGCTAAGTGCTTGGCGGGGTTCCAACCCCTGGCAAGCACTCCGTGGGATCCGTTCGAGAAGCCCCATCTCCACGAGAGGGTTCAGAATCTTCCTGTCAGGCGCATTAAATGCTCCCCACTCTGTTACAACGGCTAGCTGAGATGGGACAAGGCGTATTCGCCTTTTGACTTTGGGCGCTGGCGAGGTGTGCCATCCCCAGGATGTGGACTAGGAGAATTCGGCGACGACCCCCTCCGAAATCATGCCCGCTCGCCTGCTATCTTGTGATCCGTGCCGCTATATAGGAAATGATTTGTTGTGTGTGAATACTCGACCCTAGCGTACAACGGCACAGTGAGTACTCGTGCTTCAATATTAAATGCAGCTCCAGGGTGGACGACTTGGTACAAAACGGTGTTCATGGATAATTAACTCCACCCCATCCCTTTCCTCAAGGTTGGGTTTCTGTTGTGTAATTTAGAACGACGAAAAAATAGTGCTTACTGATGGATATATGGTAATTTGTATTATAAACCGTTCGACCCTAATCATGTAATCAAATTATTTTATGTATGCTTACTGAGACATTGTTTGTACTAATGCCTAGTTTGGCAACATAGTTTACTCAAAACCGTAGTAATCTAAAACCTCGATATTCAGTTTCAATAAACCATAGTTTTTCCTTCTTCAGTTTAGAAAAAAGTGGTCAAGACATCTTTTCTTAAATACTACAGAAAAAACATGGTATTAGAGATAATATGTTTATAAAACTGTGATATTTGTTGAAGCCAAACACCTCAAAGTTTCGAAACCGTGGTTTCTCATAAAACAATAATATTCACCAAATACTGCAAAAAAAAAACTAGCCTAAGTCTTTTTAGATGCATCTTTTATTTTACTTTTTACCGTTTATCTTTTCACTGTAAGTTTTTTAGGTGCACCTTTCCACTGTAAATTACCTGGCAAGTTTACATTCATTTATTTTCAATCAATTCTCCGTTGGAAACTTGCACTAGTACTTTGTCAGTCAATGTGTAAGTTAAACGCGTTGCGTCCAGTTCAGTAATATGAATGATGTGGTTGGGCATTGAAAGTTAAGACAGGCCAGAGCATGCATTAAGGAGAGTGAGGTAGTTGGGGGGTAGTGGTTGGGTCCGATAGCAGCTTCGCTCACACAAACTCTGCTCTGAAGGGACATAACTGCGTGGACCCCAGAACTGAAATACGCAGCAGTGGAAAGCGTGTACGACCTGAGAAAGTAGCGAATACATTGGGGCTATTTTAGTGGGTGTGGATCCCAAGAGAACTGCATGGACATGATTCCGGTGAGCGTCGTCGCCGAGTGCTCCTATGCAATTTCGGCCATCGATCCCAACACTACTAGGATAAGCCTAGTACTGGCGTGGGGTAAAAGGTTAGTAATAGCATGGGTGGCCATGCTACTACTAGTGTGGGTGGCCACGCTACTATTAGCGCGCTACAACTAACTTTCTAGTAGTAGTAGTGGGGTACTACCCGAAAGTGCTATTGTGAGCTCGAGCTCACATGTTCTCGGATGAACAGTAAAATCCGAAAAGGTAGTAAAAAAATTAAAAAATTTTGAAATTTTGTGGCAAGAAACATTGATGTTTTTCCTACATGCATGCAAAAATTCATAACGGAATCATATTTTTTGAGGTGTGGACAAAAAAAAACAAAATTGATGTTCCAATATGCTTCCAAAAACACTTTTTTGAAGCATTGATTTTGTTTTTTCCCACACCTCCACACATGTGATTTCACCATGAAATTTTGCACGCATGTAGAAAAAACATCAATGTTTCATGCCCCAAAATTCAGATTTTTTTTCACTTTTTTACTATATTTGCCAATTTTACTGTTCATCCGGGAGTAGGTGAGCTCGAGCTCACATACTCCATGTCCGGCCCCGCTACTACTACTTTTGTTAGTATTAGCGCAGATTTTACCCGCGCTATTATTACTTTGATGTAGCGTGTGTTCACCACGCTACTGGTAACTCCATGTGATAGTAGCGCTTCCCGCGTGACAACTACTTTTTTTGAGTTTTCTTCTTCCGTGTGTTTACATAATATTTATAGAGGTTTTGTTTTTACACATACATCACTATCATCATCATCATCATCATAGTGCTACAACATAATTTCATCATGCTCATAGTGGAACCCGGCTCTTGTTTGGGAGGCATATTATGGAAAAAAGAACCCCCTTAGCTGGCGAACATTAATCAAGAGGGGTGGTATTTGCGGAAAAAGGGACCCTGGCGAATGTTCGTCGGAAAGGGTGACATTTGTGAATGTTTTGATGACAGTTTTAGTTGTGTGGGGTGACAGAACAACATGACATTTTCTGAGATGAAGGCTTGCTGTTCTAAAGAAACTGCCACCCCCAGACACACCTAAAACTGCCAGCAACAACCTTCGAAATGCCACCCTCTTCCAGCAAACATCAGACAGATAAGATTTCTGAAAAAGAAAGTGCACACAGTATGCCCCCGGAGACCGACGACAGAACAATTCCACAGGTATCAGCACACATTAATTCAGGTGTGAAGGTGACGGCTCACTCTGTCACTTGTAACAAGTAAACTCCCGTACAAACGGTCCATGAGAAGGAAAATGGTGCGTGCCATGTCGCATTATTCTCTCCTCTGTGCTACGGATCAGCACAACCAGACCACAACTCGACACGATTCGGTTCACACGGAGCACCTATCTCAGGCTTTTTGACGCAGTAGCCAAGCTGCCTCTCTCTGATCACTTATTTCTACCATGGTGGTGGTCTCCATCAGGCTGTAACTTTCTTCGACGTCACCGAGTTGCAGATAGTGGCAAAGTCCGGACCCTGCAACACACCAAAAGAAAAAGAAATTTTATCAGATTTGTGTTGGTACGGCAGAAATACACGAGAACTGAAAACACATGGCATTAGTTTCCTAAATTCATCTCTTTGGTGTGAATACAAGAAGATGCCAGTTTCTCATACCTTCAAAGAGGCACCGCCGACAAGGAAGCCATCGATATCTTCCTTCTTTGCTAGCTCAGCACAGTTTGCTGCGTTTACGGAACCTGCAACGGAAGCATATGGGGATGGTCATATCATAGGATTGGTAAGTCATGTTAACCATACCCAAATTATTGGCTGTAAACCAGAAGTCTGCTTCCAATAGCTCATATGCGACCAGGAAGGGGGTACTAGCTTGCTAGGAGGCTATAAAGATATTTACGAGTCACATTGTTATAATAAATTTATGGTTCAGAAGTTCATCTTCCAGTCATCAGTTTAATATGGGTGTAATAAACAACACACTGGCCCTGATCAGGAAGACCAAGATAAGAAACTAACCTCCATAGATGATCCGAACAGTAGAAGCAACATCGGCTGATACATTGGTTTTCAACCAATCACGAACAGCGGCATGAACTTCTTGAGCTTGCTCTGGAGAAGCAACCTTTCCGGTTCCAATAGCCCACACAGGCTCGTACGCAATAACAACGTTTTTCCAGTCCGTAATATTATCTGAAGAACACATTTTGCAGACAAATCAATGCTGCTCAGGCCCACCACCAAACCACAAAAGATGAAGAAATCTCACCTGCAAAAGCCTTCATCTGCTTAAAACAGACATCGAAAGTTTTCCCAGCTTCCCTCTCTTCCAACAGTTCTCCTATGCATGCCATAACCTTAAGATTTTGACTCAAGGCATATGCGGCCTTCTTCCCAATAAACTGCATTGGATAAACTTGTTAGATCTCAATCCTAAACTAATTACTGCATGACAATAGCAACTATCTCAAAGTCAACTTCAGACTGTTGATAAATGGAGAAGAAAGAGAGGTACAAATTCAGTAGCATCTGCAATTACCTGATCATCTTCACCGATAACATGTCTGCGCTCAGAGTGACCAAGAATAACCCATTGGCAGCCAATGTCCACCAACTGCTCCGCACTGGAGTTTTCCAATGAGAAAATAAAACTTAGAAATGAAAGCCAAAATGGAACAAAAAGAGAAATAACATTTTGTAGCCCTCATCACTTAGTAGTTTCCAATAAAATAAATGTTTTTTTGGTCATCAGAGTAGCAGAAGAATTTGCGACCTCTTGTGTATCAGTAAAAGACAAAGTCGACAAGTTTAACTTGCAGTATCCAACCTGATCTCTCCAGTGAAAGCTCCTCCTTTTCCAATCCAAGTGTTTTGAGCAGACACCTCAATACGGTCACTTAGTGAACTCTTGACCTGGTCGATATAGATGAATGGCGGTGCTACCACAACATCTGCACCATATCCACAGCTCCATATATTAATATATCTCTGAGTTAATGGGACAAGCAGCTAAATATCTTGAAAAAAACTGCATAATCACGTTTACGAGGTGGAACACATTAGCCTCAGAAGTGAGCAGACATAGTAATCTGAAACTCCTTGTTCTCCATAACAGTAGTCTAATAAAAATAGTTTTTGAACTGGTGCAAGCAAACTACTTGTGTCTTCCACCATGAAATTTTACCTTTTGGTGATAATTTTGGGACCTACGGTGTAAAATTCCCAGATAAAAATAAACAATCATGGATATTGCTACTGTTGAGCATGTAGAAGCTAATGCGCTATGCCTTCTTTTTTGGCCAACTTGGTAACCACATAACCAACTAACAACCAGGAAGAAGTGTTTCCATGACACTGATGCTCATGCATGATGTATGCTGTCATATATGAAATTAAATTTTGTGCTGAACAAGGGGATCAAGACTGGCTGAAAAGTAACTAGCAGGTTTGAATTTCAAAAATAATAGATAAACAGGTTGGGGCTAGAAAGGGGTCTACACTTCTAGTGAGCACTACTGTAGAAGAGCAAATGTATAAGTTACATAGGATGAAAACATGGCTAGTAGAAGATATATATATTAGGAAAATCTCCATACTGAATGGAAATCGACATGATGTATACCAATTAAACACGCACACTATTGCACAGGTCAAAAAAAAGGAAGCTTAGGATACGCGTGGAAGAAGCAAATGAGCTTACCTACATCGCTTTCGAGTGTGGCAGCATTCAAATCAGAGACAAGCTTGCTAATGGATTCCTTTGTTCCATTCTAGAGTCAGGGACAAGAAGAGAAATCAGATATTAATCCAAAAAATTCCAAGATACCTGACCGAAACATTAAGCAATGTAACTTTTAGTCAACAAAAGCTCACTATAAATGTGAACCAAATGAACACATAAGCATAGGAAGGCTCCCCCCAATCATGTACCTGCCGCCACCTGAATACATTTACATGGCAACGACCGACTTTTTATTAGACCGATGGCTGCCCCCTGCTAAATGCCTTAATCTATGGCTTCTCTTGTCTCATGATTAAAACAACACGGTGACAAACTGATAACTAGCAACATTCCTCTGTTTCTAAGTCTCGCGTCAAATTCAAATGCCCCTCAAATCTCGACATCCTGGAATCTGATAAGGTTATCAAGGGGCGGCACAGACCGGAGGTTGCAAAACTGGGCGGCACGGCACGAGAAACAACTCTAATCCTAGAAGACGGCCTCAGTACGGTGTACAGCACGATGCCTGCATGAACGAGTAGGGACAAACAAAATCCCCTCAAGGCGACAACCACAATGCCGCCGCGAGGACTAAAAACGTCACGCGGGGCGCAAGGGGAATCTCCACCCCCGTCGCCACCGTCGTACTCGAGATTCCCCATGGGCGCGGTGCTGACGCGTCAAAGCCGGTGGGATTGAGGAGAGCGGGGGGGCACTTACGCACTTCCAGTTGCCTCCGACGAAGAACTGCAAAACGACATCAGAGGAGGGAGGAATCAGGCGCGAGAAAATAACTTTCACCGGGGAAACGGCACGGGTGGGCGGGAGGAAGAGGGCGGGGATTGGGGCGGTACCTTTCCGGATCCGGCCATGGCGACGAGGCGCTGCGCGCGGCGGCGGGAGCAGCCGAGGCGGAGCTGGTGGTTCTGGTGGTGGTGCTGCGGGGCCGGGGCGCCGGTGGCGGCGAGGCGGGAGAGGTGGGAGGAGGCGAGGGACGACGGCGCCGCCATTCTCTCTCAATCAAATCTCTGCGTCGCGCGCTGTGATGTGGTTGGTGGGCGAGGGAGGCTCGAGCGTCTCCTCGTCGTCTGATGATGCGCGCAGCAGCCACCACACCAACCAGGAACCAGATGGGGGCGAGGTGCACGGGAGACCAGAGGGAAAGGAGAGAGCGAGAGCGACCCGTGCGGCCACGGTGGATTTGTATGGCCGGCCGCCTCCGCCCGCGCCTTATCGGCCCACGGATAGGGTGCCGAGGGCCGAGGATTCCCCTGCGCTCGCGACGGAGGGTACCTACCGGGCCAGGCCGGGCCGGGCCGGAGGTGAGGGCGACAGGCCACCGCGCGACCTGGCCGGGCCCCTGGAACCCACCACGCAAGATGGTGAAAGGATCGGCTCTCTGCGTCCGTCCATCCGATGCCTACATCTACCGATCTAACGTTTTTTTTATTTTAAAATTTAAACACAGTACAGACGCAAGCGCTCATATATACGCGCATATACTCATCTCTACGAACACACACCCTATTCCTATGAGCACCTTCGATAGACTGAGTCGACATATCATCTTAAGATTTACGAAGTCATCGTCGACGGAAACGTGTCCTCCCACCGAATGCACATCCTCAAAAATCCTGAAATAAATTCAAAAATAATGCGAGCACCAAGACTTAAACCCTGGTGGGCTAAGGATATCATTGTCTCTTTAACCATCCAACCGCAGGTTGGTTAGCAGATAGAAGCACACTTGGGTGACAAATGACAGACTAATGCTAAGAGGTTCTGGATAAAGCTGAAGTCCGGTATGATTTCTTTCTTCCTAGGCTACATCATTGGATATACTTTGTGACAACAGTTTCACGAAACAGGCTAAGATTATATTATCAGACATGTGGCTTATCTGACACTCGAGAAATAAATGGACTCACGACGAAGAACACTCTGATCCGGTGTTCCTCCATGAGCACTTACACAATAGTTCTATGTGATAGAATCCGATGATTGCCGAGACACTGTCTTTGCGAGATGGAGTGATCTTTGCAAAGCTTGTGGTTTCACACGTGTGATCTTCAGGATAGCTAATCTCATGGGCCATCTTTGTACCAAATGTGCTTGCTCACTAAGGATTACCGAGAATTGGCTGGACTTTGAACCCCATTTCCTGATCACTAGTCATCATGATGACTGACTGTCCCTGGAGTACTTTTCTTAAATAAATCTCTCAAAATTCAGCGTAAAAAGGTACACATACTGTTTTTTGAGGGCCGGAGGGAATTTACACGTTGAGGTGGAGTGGTTAGGTGAGATTCAGAGGAATCTGCCATTCAATTGTGAGAGGACACTTATCCCATACACTCGTGCTGCTAATGGTGTCTACTTAGGTCCCTTTGCTATGGTGCTTTAGGGTATGCTGACAATTCAGAAACATTAGAGGCGCTAGCATGTCACGAGGCACTGTATTTGGATAGTGATATGCATCCGACAAGAATGAGGATAGCTGCTGATTGCCTATCTGTCATAACCAGCATGAAAGATGGAACTTGGGGATAGTATGCTCAAGTTATCCAGGAAATTCATGCTCGGGCACAGGAGATTCTCTCCGCATAGTTTTGTCACGAGAAGAGAGAAAGTGACAAGCAAGCCCATGACTTGGCACGTTTTGCAGTTACCATGGTCGTTGGTAGATACGTCGATGAAGTTGGGATTCATATAAGTCTCATCTAATAATTTTAGTCCGAAGTACTAAAAATAACATATCTCATACGCAATTGATGTTGAAGGGAGGTGGTGAATCGTGCTTATGTCGAGTCATCCATGGCTGCATCGAATGGAGGCCATGGATCCTCCTGCCGGAATGGGCGAGTGGGCAATGCCAGGGTGCACTGGTGCGAGGAGGAGGGGCAGGAAAAGGGAGCACGGGAGTTTTTTTTTTCTTTGAACGGTTGAGAGTAATTTACAGGCATTGTGCAAGATAGATGCTTAGTGCTAAACATGTTTGAGCCCTAAATGCTTAACATGGGGGAGCCTTGATTTATTTTTTCGAAATGGCAGAATTTCTACATTCATTAAGAAGAAAAGAGTTGCTCGGTTAGTTAAGGAAAACCGAGCAAAAACTATACTGCCCAGTTAATTATAGAGAACTGGACGAAGACCATCACAACCACACACACCACTTTAAAGATGGCCTCGTAGAGAACGCGGGCGTCATCGTCATCACTCCTCCTTAGAGACATCATCGCCATCCCTAAACACTGACCGTGCATCAAACAATTCCCTTGTGTTTTCGGAGTTATATATGGTGGATGCCGACAAATACAAGGGAACTTTTTTTCCACCAACAATGCGTGCATCAAAAAATCTGATAGCGCACTTGCACCACCTAGTCACGTACTTAGAGAAAAGAGCTGAAATGCACCAAAATCATATGATCCTCACAAAAAATTACTACTGCTATACGATTCTCGCGTCTTGCATTATCCTCACCGAATATTATAACAAGAAAATAAGATTTAGTTCTTAAGGCTCTCCCAAAAGTCCTTCAAGTAGCTCTGGACGCGAGATTCTGTTTGCATCTGGAGTACGAGGACGTCATAGCGGAGGCAGAGGCGGTCGTCGTCGACGTGGTCCTCCGCCCACTTCAGGAGCTCCTCCCGTTTGACGAAGTCGTGCACGTCGACGCTCCACGACGACCGGTTAGGGCAGATCATCCCGTGAATATCGCGCGGCTCGATGAGGCGGCTGAGCCGGCACCCCGACGCGGTCGAGGATGCTCACCTGGCACATGGCGGTGGCCTTCTTGCCGGAGTTGTTGGCCTCGGCGAGGTGGAGGCCAGCGCCGACGCAGAGGCCGTGGGCGTGTGGGTGGTAGGCGGCCTGCCAGTCGATGCCTCCGACGCGGAACTTGCGGGACTTGATGGAGGAGCCGTCGACCATCCTGTGCACGAGCTTGCAGCCGTCGATCTGGAAGAGGTGGGTCCCGGTCGCCGGCCGCGCGCGGACGGTGGACGAGGAGAAGGAGTGCACGGCGCGCTGGTAGGCGCCGCGCAGGGCCGGAAGCATCAGCTCGGTGGCGGCGGCGCCGGTCATGGCGATCGATGGTGGACACGATGTACGTATGTGACGTGTATACCGTTCTTGTGTGTACTTAGTGTATTATATATGCATGGGCTACGGCGAGATCGGTGTTTCTCAAGATTTCCATGTGATGTTCCCTTTCCTACGAGTTTTCACACCGGAACTCCTATACCTACGCTCGGGGTGGTTAGGATTTTACGGAACCCTCTCCCGCTAATCCACTGATTTTTCATTAGTGGTCCCTCCCTCCTCTCCCTAATGTCCAACCATAATTTTACATGTTCCGTAATAGTAACTCGGAAGAGTTTGACTCTGTCCTCGGGTGTAGCACCTCTCTTCTGTCAGAAATACCACGAGTTTTGCTACACTTACGAAATTTTCTTCTATTTATGGATTAGGTTTACAGTATTACTACGTGGACGAATCAGAGAAAATTTAGTGACAGCTTGTTAGAGATTTCGAAAATGACACCTTGGATTTATTTAGGCTGAATTTTCCTCTAATCATTCTTATCCCTAAGGATAAAGGATGCCAAAGATATGACAAGGTTTAAGAATTCTGTTGTGAACATTTTGACCAAAGCCATGACTAACATGTTCTCTCCCATTAGCAATATACTTATCTCTCATAATTAATCTGCCTTTATTAGGGACAAATTTATACCGGAGAGCGTTGTCATGGCCCATGAGGTTAGACATGAGATTAATAATAGGACTAGTCCTAAGGAGCTTATTTTAGAACTTGATTATAAGAAAGTCTATGACAGAGTGAGATGCGATTTCTTTGGGAAATGCTTTCTTGTAGAGGTTTTGATGAGAGGTGGTTGGTTGGATACTGATGATCCCTACTTTAGTGAGGGCAAAGGTCCCAGACTGAGTGGCCCTCTTTCTCCTATCCTGTTCAACCTTATGGGTACCTGGTTTCTTTTGAAAAAGTGTTGTACAAAGCTACCAACCATGGTTTAGTTTCTAGACTTTTACCAAATGCATTCTCGATATTGTGTAATTTGCAGTATGCTGCTAACACTTTGCTATTTATTAATAATTCCTTTGACAATGCCAAACAATTTAAATGGATCTTGTCCAGTTTTGGAAGTTTATCTAGTATGAAAATTAACTTTCATAAGAGTGCCTTCTGACTATCCATCCTGATGCGAGGCCCAAAATCTTTTGTTGTGAAATTGTGTCATTTCCCCTTGAGTATTTGGGAGTGCCTTTGCACTTTGATAAACTGAGGAGAGATGACTTACAATATATCATTTACAGAATCATTACTTAAGAACATTTCAGGTTGGATGGATATGACTTTGTCTTTCAAGGGTAACTTATTTTATTTTGTTCCTGTATTACTAGCAATCTTCGTTGTCTAATGTCTATGATTAGATCTCTCAAATGGGTAATTTATGCCATTAACTATCAAATGGCACACTTCTTCTCGGAGAATATGGGTGATTCTCACAAGTACCATTTGGCCCATGGGGGTTTGTTTTCTAGGAAGAACAAATTCGGTGGTCTAGGTGTCTCTGATCTTCGGGGTTTTAGCATGGCTTTACATGCCTCTTAGGGTAAGAGATATTTCAAGAGTGGGGATAAAGATTGGAAAAGGATTTTGGATTTTAATTGTAATACTTCTTTTATGTTGTCTAACCTTGGCAATGGTTCTCCTCTTTGGAAGAGTGTTACTTGGATTGTCAAGGCTTTTAAGGCCTTTTACAGATGGGCTATGGGTGATGACAAAGACATTAGCTTCTAGCATGATCTTTGGGTTGGGGATTGTTCCTCTAAGACCAAATGTTGGGACATGTTTATCATTTGCAACCTTTTACTTTGTCCCAGGTTTGGGATGGGGACAGTCTGAAGCTTACTTTGGGTAGGTGTCTGAATCAAGAGGGCATGGCCTTATTGTATCAACTGGTTGATGTTGTTAGTTATGTTCTCTTGTCTGGGGGTAATGATGCTCCTATTGCATTGCTAGGATTCTCTAGGTAATACACTATCAATTTTTTTATGGGACCATTTAATTTTGGTGGCTTAATTTCACCTTTCAGTGATTGGTTTTGGAAAATCATGTGTCCACAGTGAATTCTTGTGGTCCCTTGGCTATTAATGAATAACATGATACTAACCAGAGATAATCTATCCAAATGAAGACATGTAGATGACCCACCTATTTGTTTTGTAGTGAAGTGGAAATCATCCAACATCTTTCGTTTGACTGTTTAGTGACAAAAAACTACGGACTTTTGTCTATGATTTCTTTGGAATTGATGCTCTGAGCTGTATTTTTTAGCGTGTCTCTTTCTAGCGCTAGTCATTTTCTATGATTATGCTACTTTTATACCATTATTACATCATTTTGACCCATCTTATATCATTTTATTGGATTAACCTATAATTCTGATGCCCGGCGTCATTTGTAGTTTTCTTCTTATTTTTTTTGACTTTGCACAAAACTATTTTTCAGGGACCAAAAAATAAAATAGAAATAGGATACGAGGATTGAAGACTAGAGGGACACCAGGAACTAGAGGGGAGACCCCAAGCTCCTATGCGGCCTAGGGCTGGGTCCTGTCGTGGGGTTGTTTGCCTCCTAGGGCCCTGCTCCACCACCTCTCGGTTTCCGTGTCTTTGTATACTTTTGAAAATCCTAAAAATAATCATCGAGGAACTTTTCTTCCACCACCACCACGCATTCTAAAACAATCCAGTCTCGAGGCCTTTTCGGTATTGTGACAGCGAGGGGGGGGGGGGTAATTCACCGCTGGAGCTATCTTCATTAACATTGTTGCTCTCATGATCACATGTGTGTAGTCCTCCTTGGACTATGGGTCCATAATATTAACTACGTTGCGAGAGAATATTTGTGGCACACGCGGGAGGAGGCTCTGATCCCCATTTTTTTGGCTTTTGATTTTCAGTCTTACGTATCTTTTGAACCAAAAGTCCAAATTAATTTTCATTTTCATATTCGTATTTCTTGTGACGAACACTTTCAAAATAAGACCCATTTTGAATACGTTTTGATGACTTTTTAAAAGATTGTTAAGTTTCAGTTGTTGAAACTTGATACCCAGAATGACAAAAATCGCAGGTTTCAAAAACTAAACTTGAAATGTGGCGTGCCCTTATGCGGAACCGAATGACTTCGCGGATCGCGAGGCAATCGTGCGGCCGAGCATGTTTGTTACAGGGGGTGCCCCCACTCATGCATGCCCTTGTGAATTTCCATCTATGTGGCTTGCTCTCTCTCTCTTGTTCTTCGGTACAAATATGACATGAGCTACCCTGCATGATTGTGATCCATATGATGTAATTCTTAATGTTTTTCTTGCAGTGTGATGAATTGTCACGTTATGATAAGCTTATATATGGATTCTTATTGTTCCTTTGCTGCATGATTTATAGACATATATACTATTGGATCTACCACTGTCCATGATTAGATAAATGATCTCCGAGAGGGTGTAGCATAATCGAGACGAACCCTGAACACAAAGTTTAGGGAGTGATTTTCGCAATAAACTTATCTGATCCAGGTTCATGCCATGGCAGGGGATTTCCATTGGCATGGCACAAGTTTTTGTTTCAATAATTGTTACATGGCAAAGGTTTGCATGTTGACTACTTGTCACATAGCACTTACAGTCAGTGTTGTGTCGGGTTGTTAGCTGGTTTAATCATGGGATGACGCGACATGATCAGACGATTGCGACTGAGGCAGTAGCTTAGAGCCGGTTCTTTTGGGGTTTATGGATGGCTGCCAAAATATTCTACCCACATTATTATGACAGCCCAACCTAAAATTTTATTCTAGAAGCCACCTTTTAGAATAAAAGAAAATTAGACTGGGTCATCAGAATAAGCTTAGCAGGGGGCAGCCACCCGTAAGCCAAAAAAAGTGGACTTAGTTTCACATGCACTATTCGGCTCGTGGGATTGCATGACAAGGATCCCCACGTGCGATTAGTTTCGGTCGTTATAGCCACGATCTTTGTAGCTCACTGAATAAAAGGGAAAAAAGAGGAAGAAAAGCCGTGTGATTGTTGCATCGCCAAAATACTTCTGTGTCTTGTCCCCCAACTCCAAAACCTCTCTCGCCTATTCCGATCGGGTGATCGCCGGAGGTGTGCACTCGTCGGAGGCCGTTTGACTGTGGTTGTTGTTTTTGATGCTTTTATAAGAGTATAATTTCTACACCACAAAAAAAGGAGCATAATTTCTGATTAATATATTGGGTTTTGTTAAAATAGGTAGATGTAATCAAATAGAAAAAAAATCACATCGTTTCTTTCTTTTCCCGAGAGATGAGCAATATGTTAGAGACATTTTTTTAACACAGTACAAACGCAAGCGCTCATATAAATGCGCATACACTCACACCTATGAACGCACACACGCACATCGTACCCCTATAACCACCACCGAGAGACTGAACCGGCATATCATCTTGAGATTTTACGAAGTCACCGTTGGTGCCTCGTAGTCGACGAAAACGTCTCCTTCCACTGAACGCGCATCGCCGGAAATCCAAAAATAAATTCAGGATAAATGCGAGCACCAGGACTTGAACCCCTGGTGGGATAGGGATACCACAATCCTCCTAACCATCCAATTACAGGTTGGTTCACAAGATCCTAGAGACCTAGCTAGACCATAAAGTTTTTTTTTCCAAACTGAGGCAAAATATTTGCCTCATCCATTAATTAAGCGGAGAATAGAGTTTGTTACAAAAGAACCCTTACACCCATGCACGGCATGGTAATTACTCTCGCATGATAATTGACCCTATTTTTTTTGCCCCGGCGGTAACCCAAAGGTCCATTCGTGCAAACACCCATGCATTCCTCTCATTCCAAATGATCCATGAGACTAGCATAGTAAGCGATGCCATAGCTTTTCTATTGGGTGTGCCGGCGCCGGTTATGATCGCCCACCACCCGTTGACCGAGTCTTCCAAGTGCCATGTAGTAGTGTCCATGTGGTCAAGCCGAAGCTTGTGGATGACCAGCTTCCAAAGTCTTGTGGTGTAGCGGCATTTGAAGAAAAGGTGAGGTCCACATTCTTGCACTCTCTTGCAGAGAGGGCAAAGTCCACAATTTGTCCACCCACGTTTCTCAAGCCTATCTGCGGTCCAGATTCTATCTTGAATGGCCAACCGAGCGAAGAACTTGACTCTAGGAGGAGCCCAATTTTCCAAACCATTTAATCCATGGGGAGAGCACCAACCCAAGGAATTGTGCCTTTTAGGCGGAGGCCGCAGAGTAGAGCCCGCCATTAGTGTGCTTCCAAATAATGTTGTCCTTCGAGAATTCGTCAAGCTGGACCTCCCGTAAGAGCGCCCATAAAGTGAAGAATTGGCAAATGTGCTCACTAGACGAGACGGTGGGAGGGCGAATCTTGAGGATAGACCATAATGTTTTCAAATTGCCTTGGACGAAAACATGAAAAACGAAAGCGAAAATGCCTCAAAAAGAATGAAAAACGAAAGCGAAAAATACACGAAAATTCGTATAATCTTGCATTATCCTCACGGAATGTATTACTACTACCCATGTCCCTCCCATAAGCCTTCCAAGTAGCCCTGGACGTGAGACTCGAGGTACGGTGCATCTGGAGGACGAGGACGTCGCAGCGGAAGGGCAGGCGGTCGCCACTTGCCATGCCACATATGACAATGACATGGATCACGGTGCTGGGGCTGCTAGCTCTCGCCGCCCGAGCTCTAGGAACTGGGAAAGAGCACACAGGGATAGTTGCAGAGCGATGAGAGATAGAAGGCTCGGAATGAGGAGATCCCTTGGCCGAGTCGAGTGTTAAATGTCTATACTGCCCTCACAAAAATCAATGGTTAGATTTTGATATGCTGCTCCCTCCCCTCCGAGCAGCATAGGGTGCCATAAAAACGGTCTTTCCTTATGAATGAAATCAAATGTTTTGCTTCTATGACGTTTTGTTTTTTAATCATGCCTTCCATTGCTCTCTTCTAACATCATTTACCTTCTTTTTTCCTCTGAGAACTGATAATTACTTATGTCAGCTATGTGCACAGAAGATAACTAAAATAGTGATCTAAGAGGGAGTACAGGTTTATACTCAGTTAGTACTGGCCTGTATAATTATGGAAGAACCAATCTGGGAGATGATTCTATTCGTTGTACACACGCTAGAAGTTTCAGACCACACATGCCTTCTAATAAAATTTTGCAGTGTTGAAATATACAAATGCTACTACCTCCTGCCTACTGGAAAATGTTTCCCCAGTCCCCAAGTTATTTTACCTTTCGACTTCTAAAACATTTGGATTAAGGGTATGATAAGTCAGTGCAGAATTTTGTAGTAGCGTTCACTATTACCTCCATTACATTATGACAGTTCAATTAGTATTCTTTTTTTGGGGGGAATATACTGGGTACACTAGCGGAGCTAGAGGAGAGTTGGAGGGGGGGGGGGGGGGGGGGAACGAGAACATATGCAGCTATGGGGGGGCCAGATGACTGAACTATTCATAATTTCAGCCTCTAACAAAAAATTTCTTCACTAAATGTGCGCGGGGGGGGGGGGGGGGGGGGGGGGGGGCAGCCGCCCCCTCATAGCTCCGCTGCTGACTGGGTAGTTTATTTGTGTTACAGTCTGCTAATACAAAAGTTTGCACACTGTCTGGAACTTGGTACAACCTACAAGCTAATACAAAAGTTCAATTATACACTTCTATAATTGATGCGATGCTAAAATAGTAATTTGAACCATCGGTATTTTTTTTCTTCTAGTGAATTTCACTTTTACCCTGTAGTTGTACATTTGTGACACATATTACCCCATTTAGTGGATCGTCTATTGAAATATCAGATTTTGGAGACATTTAACACGGTATTACCTCGGTTTTTCATTTAATGTTAGATAGGATCGTGCATGTTGCGTCAATGGTTCATTTTTTTTGTAAAAAATAGACGACATCAATGACGATCATGTCCAGACTTCTCATATCCATCTATTCCATTCCTTATCCTCATCCAGATATTTTTGGACCCTAGGTGTCACCTCGCACCTTGCCTGATGGACACACATCAGAAAACGAGGGACCAAAGCTTCTTAAAGGGGTATTGTAAACGAATTTCTACTTGACGGGGTAATTAGTGTCACAAATACATATCTAGGAGGTAAATTGTGGAATTCACTCTTTTTCTTACTAAAAGAGCAACTTGTAGCAAAAGGAAAATAGGCACACCTTATTACTAACAAAAATGCAGCACCTTTCCGTATTCATCTTTCCATGAGGTCATGGCACCACACAGGTACACCTTAAAATACATAGGACTAAGTAAATACTCCCTCCATTTTTTTTAATCTGCATATAAAATTTGGTCAAATTCAAACTTTGTCCAATTTGACTAACTTTATAGAAAAAATATAGACATTCACAATACGACGGAGGGAGTAATTGTTTGTTTTTGTCAGAAATGGTAACAGTCACACACATTTTATCTATTGTTACCAAGGTCGTGTAATCTAGGTTCACCGCGTCAGAAATATATAATACTTTAGTGATCTATAAACCCTCTCGTAGAGCGGAAATCCCTTTTGGAGCTCGGCCTCCAGTGAGGCCTCCAAATTCAAATTTGAAATTCCATCGAAATTCATATTTTTACATTTCAAAAAATTCTGAAAAAAAATACAGATATACATGAAGGCATAACACACATGTGTGTAAATTTTCAGTTCAAAATACATTAAAATGAGGGCTGTGCAAAAAAGACAAATCTGGGGCTATTTAACACATGATACTATTCATCCTCCCAGGCCATGAATTTATCTTTTTTGTACAGGTCGCAACTCAAGGTATTTCATCATGAATTTTTACACACATGTGGGTTACATCCTTACATACACGCATATTTTTTTTCAGAATTTTTTGAACCATAAAAATTTGAATTTGAATTTTTTAAAAATAAAGGCCTCCATGGAGCTCGGCCTCCAAAACGCCTCTCTCCTCGTAGAGGGAGTAATCTAGAAGTCACAAAAAAGTGCACAAATAATTTATAATGAGGTTGGATTGCGCTTTTGTACCACTTCTTTCAGATGCATCTAAATACGCAAATGCCTTTCTGTTTCAATAATGTTTCCTGAAAATTCAAACTTATGGATGGGGGTCATTTGCTGCCTTTTGCAAAAAGTGAATACTGGTCGATGACCAATTTACACTCACATATGCATTTCGCCGCATCGGTCCAAGGGAAAGACTGCAACTTTTCCCCACAATCATAGGTTCATCTAATACGGTTTTTCTACACTGAAGAATGCCCATGATATTTTTGAATTTTTGTCCAAAAGGACCCCAGCCGAATGCTTTTGCCAGATCAGACCACCTGCGAAATAAAATGACAGATCAGACCCCTATGAATCTGGCGGCGGGCGCGCCAGGTGACACATGTCACCGGCCGCCACGGTGCGCGGCGGCGGGCACCGGCCGCCAGCACGCGAGGCGGCCGGCCGGGTTCCTCTGTTTTGCGCGCTCCAGGACGGAACGGAGCCAGGGCAGTGGGTCCGGCCGCCACGGCTCCAGGCGGCCGGCACTGTTCATGTGTTTTTTGAACAGCGAACAGTGATTTTTGAAAAAATAGCAAAAAAATTTAAAAAAATCTGAAATTTTGCAACCACTTAGAACACTCGATCGCCTTTGCTGCCAAAAAGTTTCAGATTTTTTTAGCAATTTTTTTTGATTTTTTTCAAAAATCACGGTTCACTGTTCCGGGCGCATGAACAGTGCCGGCCGCCTGGAGCCGTGGCGGCCGGACCCACTGCCTGGGCTCCGCCTGGAGCGCGCAAAACGGAGAAACCCGACTGGCCGCCTCGCGTGCTGGCGGCCGGTGCCTGCCGCCGCGCGCCGTGGCGGCCGGTGACACGTGTCACCTGGCGCGCCCGCCGCCAGATTCGTAGGGGTCTGATCTGTCATTTTATTTCGCAGGTGGTCTGATCTGGCAAAAGCATTCGGCAGGTGGTCCTTTTGAACAAAAAATCGATATTTTTGGCTCTGTATGTTTTGCACTAGGTTTGTAGTCTTTTGCTGGATGACCGGACTGTTAGAACCCTGCTTATGTTGCTGCTTAATTAGTTTTATCACTGGATGCTGTAAGTTTTTGATGGAAAAAAAAAAGAGATCAGATGTGCACTGCCGCTACATGACATGCATACAGCCTTCCGATGGATGCAATGCCAAGGCAGCGCGCCGGATGGAAAATTCAGTCCGCGGAAATCGCTTCATCTGCGTAGCGTACCCGACCGAGTCTCCACACATATCTTGGTTTCGTTGGGGGCAAGCCAAGTTAACCAGCGGATCGATTCTCCCTCCTTTTAAAACTCGAATCGGGCAACAGCACGCGCAGCAGCAGCTTCACAGATCACCGGCATCGTCGCGCGCGCTAGCTAGCTTGGCGGCGTCGATCATTCGATCCCCGGTACCCACATCACATGGCGCCGCCGGCGGTCGTGGGATTCTCCGACCTGCCGACGGAGGCGCTGGACGAGATCGCCCGGCGCTCGGGGCCCCTCGACAACGTGCTCTGCTCCGCCGTCTGCAGGTCCTGGCGCCGCGCGCTCAGGACCGCGCGCCTCGGCCGCCTCCGAGAGCCGAACCGCCCGCACAGCATATCCCTACGTACCAATGCGCGCGATGTCGTCTTGGAGGTCAGCTCCATCCATCGCCGCGATGACGACGAGGACGCGTCCTCTGGACGACTACGGCTACGAACCGTGGTGGACGGCAAGATCGCGAGCTACCCGTCCATCACAATCATAGGGCCCTCCTACGGCTGGATCGTGGCCGTCTACAAGCACGATGACGGGAGCGTCATCTACCTCGTCGACCCCTTCACCGGCCGGCGGTTCCCGCTGCCTCGCTTCACCGACTCGTCGCGCAGCAGCAAGCAGCAGGAGGAGCTCCGGACGGAGCTTATCTCCAAGTACAAGGACATGTTCCAGAAGGCGGCGCTGGCTCCCGGGCGCCGGCTGGGCACCTACGCCGTGATGCTGATCCACAGCGACGGGCGCGGCCTGTCGTTCCTGCGGCCCGAGGACAGATCCTGGAGGACGGTGCGGTCCCCGAGGGCCATGCCGCACAGGTACGTCGACGTCGTCTTCATCAAGGGCGCGTTCTGCACGCTCAGCTGCTTCGGCGAGGTGAACGCCTGGGCGCCGGACGGCGGGGGCGGCCTGCGGACGAGGCGGCTGACAGAGCAGCGTCCGGAGCAGCTGGCGTGGGCCGTCCTCGCCGAGTCCGCGTCGCGCCACGACCTTGTTATGGTGAGCAGCATGGATCCGCGGCCGCTGAGCTATGTGCGCCGGCAGCACTTCGTGGTGTCCCGCTGCGACGAGCGGCAGCGCAGGTGGCTCCCTGTGAAGGACATTGGGGAGACGGCGATCTTGGCTGGGAGCCAGTGCAGCTTGTGTGTCTCGACGCGAGGCTCCCCTCGACTCGCCGGTAGCAGCAACCACATCTACTTTGCTTCGGACTGTAGAACGAGCAGCATGAAGTGCGATTACGGAAACCCTGACTACTACCGCCTGCCGATTGCGGCCGACGAGAGCTTGACGTGTAGGGAGATATTCGGCTGGACTTGGTTTCAACCCTACGTTGCACGATTACATGGAGTTTCTTGACATGTCAAAAAGTGATGGAGTATATATAGCGGGGCATTATGTACACGTTCTATTGATTCAGTCTGCAGACATTCTCACGCTAGCCTTTTTTTTTTGTCCAGAAGGCCATCATGCCTAGATTTATTAATTATAAGATAAGAATAGATTGTCTACGAGCTTAGTCACCAAACAATTTAGAGGCTAAGAACTAGAAATCTTATTACAATGGCTAGTCATACTCCCTCCGTTCTAAAATATAGTGCGCCCGCGCTTCCCGAGGTTCAACTTTGACCATAAACCGACTGCGTCGGGAGCAAAAATTATATAATTGAAAACTTCTTTCGAATACGAATTCACTGGTATAATTTTTGCCCCCGCCGCAGTCGGTCTCGTTGGTCAAATTTATGGTCAAAGTTGAAGCGCGGAAACCGAGGACGCACTATATTTTGGAACGGAGGGAGTACAATTTTGGCCGGTCGCACCGCACATATACGATTTGTTTAAGTACAGCCGCACGATCCGCACGCACGCACTGCCTTCCTGTTCGCTAACTGCTTCGTTAACAAACAAAGGAAAAGCCATGGCGCCTCATCGTGTGCAGCCAATGTCCACCAAGAGTGGATGTAGCAAAAATTATCGCCGGTTCCAGCACGTCGCGACACTGATTCCAGCACGATTGCGGCCGACGAGGCGCCTCCCAGGGCCGGCCTGGTTAGTTTTTGTCCGTTGTCTTCCTTTCTTTTTGGCCTGACCTAGTTTGGTCAATATGGGTTGTTGGCTGTAGGTGGCCCGGGGTGGCCTTCTTTGAGGGAGCTCCTATACAGCGCTCGTTGAAGCAAAGTGCCGGCGCTTCGCACAGGGGTGACTAGCCTGGGCCGGCCCATTCATAGTGGCACGCGTCGGCACGTTCCCGAATGAAAAATCGCAAAAAATACAATAGTGCTGGCGCTGAAACTCGAACACGTGACTTCGTAGTAATTGGCCCGGCATGCAGCCACTGGGACATAGACGCTCTCATGTTCAATTTGAGCGCGACACTTGAGGAGACATACAACAGCGACAAAACATAAACATTAATTCGCAAAAAATCCCCAAAACTACATTCCATGTATTGGGTCGAACCGAGGACCTCTTACAACTGCAATTTTCAAAATTATGAATATTTTCTTCAAAAGACAAACATTTTCCGAATTTTTTAACAAATTTTGATGATGAGATTTTGTGAACAAATTTTGATGATGTGATTTTGTGAACAAAAAGTAATTTTTTTTACATTTTTTCAAAATTCCAGAACATTTTTTAAATTTGTGAACAAAATTTGAAAACATGAACTATTATTGAATGTGTGAACAAATTTGGAAAGCTGGAACAGTTTTTTGCAATTCCCAAACATTTTTCTAATTTATAAAAAAATCTTCAAAATTTGAGCAACTTGAATTTGTGAATAAAAATAAAATTGAAACTGTTTTTGAATATACTAAGAATATTTCAAAACCGGAACATGTTTTGAATTTGTGAACCAAATTTGAAAACAGGAACAATTTTTTAAATGACGAACATATTTTAAATTTTGTGAACCAAATTTGGAAACATGAACAACTTTTAATACCTGAACAAAAATTTGAAAATAAGAACATTTTTGAAAATTTGTGATCAATTTATTATAACGGAAGCATTTTTTGAATTTATGAACAACTTTTTAAAACACTTCCATTTTCTAAAAGCACGAACATTTTTTATAAATTCCGACCAATTTTGAAACATGAACTTTTTGAAAAAGGAAAAACATGAAAAATAGAAAATAAATTAAGAATGAATAAAAAAAGAAACAAAAAAGGAAGAAAAAAAGAAAAGAAAAAGAAAGAAGATAATTTAACTGAAAAACGAAAATAGGAAAAAAAATGTGAAAAACCAAAGACAAACAAGAAAACAGGTAAAAAGAAAAAAACGGTTCAGGGAACCTTCTACAAGGTTCTCAAAACCAGAAAAAACCGTCTGGGAACCTCTAGAATGTTTCCAAAACCAGAAACGCTTAAACGGCCCGACCCAATCAGAGCGATCGCTCGAGGTCCTGTGCGAAGCAGAGACGTCTTGACACCGAATGCGTCAAATAGGAATTTCCCTTCTTTGATAGTAGTTGTGTATCGTAGAAAAACAGAGAATAGCACAATCCAGGCTTTTTAGTTGGGCTTTATTTTGACCTAATCTGAATCAAGCTAAAACGAGAGTACTAAAAAAGATAAGTGTTGCCCCAAAAGAAAAGATAAGCGCATGCATGAGAAAAAACTACTTCCTGCTTTTCTTCATCCCTTGTGTCTATAATTGAGCTAGGGCGGCGCGTGCGTGAGTAGTAACAGAAGTGTTAGAAAAATAAATATGATAAAAAACATACTGTCACTTGAGTTGGGCTCAATGCAACAGAGCAATGCAGCCTACTAGGGCAAACTTTGACTCACCAGGAAATGTTTGGGAGGAGGGGCTTGCAACACTCCTATGTTGCTAGATGAGGCCGAATTCGGTGTTAAGAACACTGGTTGTCAACATTGCTTAAAATTTGACCACATTGTGAAGGAATGCACATAAATTTTGAACTATATGCGCGGGTGGAGTATTGATGTAGATGTGTTCAGTATGTGTGTAATGATCAGAATGGCTAGTCCATTAGCCAAGCTAGTACGATGCACAACCGATGGTTTACAACTTATTGTTGCTTGGTCTTGTAATTCAAAAGGAAACAAATGATTTGCAGAATAGGCATGTGTATGTGCTTGAGGGGAACTTAATTGTCGAGATGCTAATTGTTGCTTTTAGAAAGCAGTTTCCCTCGGGGTGGGAGGGGGGCACAAAGGATTTTTAGAGTTTAATCTTTCCATGTCAAGTTCCATTCAGCACAGAAATTGGAGGAAATGTCACATTATCCATTTGGCCTTGAAGGAACTAATGCGGTGCTCAGATTTAACAAGCTTATCGAAACTGTTCGGGCAATTTTCAAGCTTTTCATAGTTTGGGTCAAGGTAGTGGGAGTGCGTGAGAGTTTGCGTCATAGGGGTGTATTTGCCGAGCTATGTTTTTTGATAGGTACTTTGTAAGATGATGACATTCCAACACATATCATTAGAATTAAGTGTGGTGTAAGAGACCTTGCATTAATTCCTGATGTTGTTCCTTTAACTAAATGTCCTTTTATTCATCACATATAGGTTTCAACTGGAACATATTTTTGATGATGGGGACATGTGGTAGATGATGTGGTTATCAACAACTCGGAAACTGGGAAAAATGGCAGTAAAAGCAGTGTGGGAAGAGACCCTAAGAGAATTAGGAGTGAAGATAACAATTTGATTATGGCGGCAATAGCGACCAATGTTACAATAGAAGCAAGGACAATGGACATGGAAGTGGAGGAAGTGTTATCTAGTTAGGTTAGTTTGGAATGGCTGAGGGACAAAATTCTTTTAAAGAAGAGAGCTCAAGAGAATTGTGAGATGAGTGGGGAACTGGATAAGCCGGATTTTACACCTAATGTTTGTACATAGGGGGTAACCTGTTCATGGACAACCCGGCCCGGAGGCCCGAACCCTAAGCCCGACATTCAGGCCGGGCTCGGGCACCAGTTCTCGCCCGAAGCCGGCCCAAAAGCCCAAATAAAGCCCGAAATGTCCATATAAATATATTTTATTTGAAATATAGGAATAATAAATTAATATAATTTCCCGAATATGATTAATTTTTTTAATAACGATATTGTTCATGTGCTTCGGGCTAGGCTCTGGCTTGGGATTTTTTCTTTGAGCTTTGCCAAGCCCAGCCCGAACCCGACCGACCCAAGCATTGATCAAAAACATATATCAGAAAAATAAGCATATCTGAACATGAAAATGAAGAAAGTCAGGAACTGGGTGATGAGCAGCTGGTGGATTATGTAAAACGGTAGTCACATGGAGATTGAAACAAAGCATGTGGATTCTACAAATGGGGACAATTTTGCAAGAAAGCTAGGTTTTAGACTTTTAGTACATAACCACTTTAATTGATCAACCATGGTAATGGAACCGATGAAACGAATAGTAATGAACAAAGCATGGAAAAAGAGAACAAATAGGAGGGACAACTTGAGATTGCAAATGTAGTTGACAAGAATAAGAACATTAGAGGACTCAAATAGAAAGATTTCCTAGTGGGGGAGATAAAGGTTACTAGAATAGTGTATACTAATCAAAATGTAATGGAAGAAGCTATGGAGAGGGCTAGAGTGAAGAATTTGGACCATGCACAAGGTAAAGCCTGTTCTAAGTCATATCTTAATCTTGGACATATCTCTTTGATGAAATTAGCTGGTAAGTTAGGTGTGAGATTGGGCTGTACTAAAGATGCTATTAGAAATATTGTGAATGTAATTTAACAACTAGAGAAAGCCAAATGTGATTTATTCATTGCTGGAAAATGTCCAATAGATAGTTTATCTGTGGACAAGGGGGTAGAGCCGGAACCAATGTACCTGAACCTAAATAGAATACTTTGTAAGTAACTATGATTTCTCTGATAATAGTGATAGTGACACAGATAATGTTAATAGTCGTTTAGTTGGCTTACAAGGTAACTGTGTTGGTAGATGCAGTATAGGTACATCAATATATGTAATCAGTAACCATCTAGTAGAAATTATGGAAGTTAGACTTAGAGCTAGTAATGTTAGTTGACTAGTTATTTTTAGTTCCTCTTATGTCTTAATATGTGAGGTACATTTTGGAATGCTAGGGCTCACGGGGAACGTAAGAAGAGGACTCATATTTCCAATGCTATTAGGGAATAATCTTAGTTGTAGGTATTTCTGATATAAAAATGCAGGCTTACACTTCTAAATTTGTAGACAGTATTTGTGGTGCTTCAAATTCTAAGTGGTTGTTTTCCCTGGTAGTGGTTCGTTTGGGGGTATTTTGCTGGGTATGGATGTGGATGCTTATGATATTTTTGAGGAGGATATAGGGATTTTTATGTTAGGGCCTTGGCTAGGTATAAAATTATTGATAAAATCTGGACTTTTGTGTCTGTGTATATATGGTGCCGCCCGACTAGAGATAAAGAGGTTTTGTTGATAGAACTGGTCCATGTGCTTAATACTAGTACCTTGCCTTTTGTGGATTATGGTTAAAAACTTTCTAAATGGTCTAATTTGTTTAATTTTGTTATACAAAATAATGAGTTGAAGGAGTTACAGTTAGATGGTCGATGTTTCACCTAGTCTATTATCAGCAGAATCCCGTTATGAAAAGGTTAGATAGGGCATTAATTTTCAAACATTGCCTATATTTTTTTTTTCACTTCATATGCCTTTAGTCACAAAAGTAAAAAAAACAAGTATTTTCTTGTTTGAATTATGCTATATTTTTAGACTTGATGTAGATGAAGTGGTGATTAAATGTTGGAATAATAGTTCTTTTGGTAGAATTCAATTGGATAAATGCCAAACCATGAATATAAATCTTAGGAGGATATTGAGAGGGTCGAATATTAATTACGAGGCAGCCTATAAAATAGAGATGAAAAAACTAGTAGAGGACATTAATGTTATGGGTAAACAAAGTGAGTTATTAGGCCTATCTGCTAATAAATACTTGTTAAGGAAGCATTTAGACAATAAGCTACAATGCAGTCTTAGAGAGGAGAAGGTAAAGTGGATTCAAAGGTCCAAAGAGCAAAACTCGTTGATGGGAGACACTCTTACTTCTTTTTTTATGGCCAAAGCTAATGATAGATGCGGGAAGAATATGCCTGCCTTCTTTAAAGATGGTGATGATATCATTGAAGGGAAGAGGAACTTGTTACTCTTCATGCTACATATTTTTATAAAAAAATTATTTGGACCTATAGAATGAAATACTAGGATTTCCTTAAGAGTCACTGTTCCTAGTATTCTACATGAAGAGGATGTTTGTATGCTAAATCTACCTTTTCTTTAGAAGAGATAGAAAATGCTTTAGTTTCTACAAAACACAACAAGAATTTTGCGACCGGTGGCTTACCTACAAAGTTGTATAAACAATACAAGGTGCTTATCGGGGGAGCGACGTGATGGAACTAGATGGAGGTGACGCGGAGAGAGACAAGATGTTGTGCTCATGAGGGAGAACAACAACGGGGAGTAAATTACAAAAAAACGACCACAATTGGGGACCCTAATTCAAAAAACCACCACCATTCAGTTTTTTTCAAATAACCACCAACATTGTGGTGACAGTTTTCAGAAAACGCTGATTGACCAAGTAGAGCAGTTTGATTCAAAATTTGACAGATGGGTCCTACGGTCAGGTGCCACGTGGCTTGGGTGAAGACGGTGCCCGTCACACACGTACTCATGTCTCACGGCGCAAACGTTTGACTAGTCCAAATCACAACCGCAGTGCCGCAGTAGCCGCCGGCGAGCGTGGCTTGCAGCGCCGCTGACCCGCGCCCTCCGGCAGGCTTGCCTTGCATGGCCGCCACCCCACCCTGCGGGGCCGCTCCATCCCCGCCGCCTCCCTTCCCCGAGGTGCGCCGTCGCCACCTTCTCCAGGCCGAGCCACCCGACGTTGTGGAGCTCCGACTCGCCCAGACCACCGCCGACGCAACCTGCAGCAGCAACGCCACTGCCTCCAGACGCCCAGCCTTCCCTGCCTCCATCGGGGAGCACGGGCACCACCTTGGCTGCCATCTTGGGAAGGGGAAAGAGGGGAGCACAGGAGCCGCTGACAGCCATGGCTGCCCAGCCCCGGCTTGCAGGGCGTGTTGGAAATATGCCCTAGAGGCAATAATAAAATGGTTATTATCATATTTCCTTGTTCATGATAATCGTTTATTATCCATGCTAGAATTGTATTGATCGGAAACTCAGATACATGTGTGGATACATAGACAACACTGTGTCCCTAGTAAGCCTCTACTAGACTAGCTCGTTGATCAGAGATGGTCAAGGTTACCTTACCATAGACAATGAGTTGTCATCTGATAACGGGATCACATCATTAGGAGAATGATGTGATGGACAAGACCCAACCGTAAGCATAGCAGTTGATCGTGTCAGTTTATTGCAACTGCTTTATCCATGTCAAGTATATGTTCCTACGACCATGAGATCATGCAACTCTCGGACACCGGAGGAATGCCTTGTGTGTATCAAACGTCACAACGTAACTGGGTGAGTGTAAAGGTGCTCTACAGGTATCTCCGAGAGTGTCTATTGAGTTGGCATGGATCGAGACTGGGATTTGTCACTCCGTATGACAGAGAGGTATCTCTGGGCCCACTCGGTAACACAGCATCACAAGAAGCTTGCAAGCAATGTGACTAAGGAGTTAGTCACGGATCTTGTGTTATGGAACGAGTAAAGAGACTTGCCGGTAACGAGATTGAACTAGGTATGGAGATACCGACGATTGAATCTCGGGCAAGTAACATACCGATGGACAAAGGGAACTGCATACGTGATTGTCTGAATCCTTGACATCGTGGTTCGACCGATAAAGATCTTCGTAGAATATGTAGGAACCAATATGGGCATCCAGGTCCCGCTATTGGTTATTGACCGTAGAGGTGTCTCGGTCATGTCTGCATAGTTCTCGAACCCGCAGGGGCTGCACATTTATCGTTCGGTGACGATTTGGTATTGTTGAGTTATGTATGTTGGTGACCGAAGGTTGTTCGGAGTCCCGGATGATATCCCGGACGCCATGAGGAGTTCCGGAATGGTCCGGAGGTAAAGATTTATATATGGGAAGTCATATTTTGGCTACCGGAAAAGTTTCGGGTTTTTCCGGTATTGTACCGGGAAGCTTCTAGAAGGTTACGGAAACTTACGGAGGAGTCCGGAAGTCCACCAAGGGTTCCACCACGTCCCAAGGGTTTGCATGGGCTGAGGGGAGGCGCCCTGGCCTTATTGGTGTAGGCGCACAAGTCCCTCAAGGCCCATGTGGCTTGGGAGAGGTGGAAAGTCCACCTGTTTATGGAAAGGGAGGGAATTGGACTAGGAGTCCAACTCCTCCCCCTAGGCTGCGCCCTAGGGCTTGGAGGGGCTGATCGCCACGCCCCTCCACCTATATATAGAGGGGAGGGGGCGCCCCAAGAGCACACACGAAGCCCTTGGCGCCCCTCTCTCTCCCTAGATCGTTTTCTCCTCCGTTCGCGGTTTCGGTAGCGCTAGGCGTAGCCCTGCCGGGATAGCACAACCACCACCGCCACCACGCCGTCGTGTTGCCGGAGAACTCATCTACTACTCCAACCTCGCTGGCTGGATCGAGGAGGCGGAGACGTCATCGAGATGTACGTGTGCTGAACGCGGAGGTGCCGTCCGTTCGGCGCTAGATCGGGACGGATCGTGATTGGATCGTGGGACGGATTGCGATTTGGATCGCGAAGACGTTCGACTACATCAACCGCATTTCTTAACGCTTCCTGCTTAGTGATCTACAAGGGTATGTGGATCCGATCTCTCCTCTCGTAGATGCTCATCTCCATGGATAGATCTTGTGTGTGCGTAGGAAATTTTTTGTTTCCCATGCAACGTTTCCCAACAGTGGCATCATGAGCTAGGTCTATGCGTAGATGAGATCACGAGTAGAACACAAAGGAGTTTTTGGGCGTTGATGTTCAGATTGCTTACTTCCTTAGTCTTATTTTGATTCGGCGGTATTGTGGGATGAAGCGGTGATAACCCACAAGTATAGGGGATCGCAACAGTTTTCGAGGGTAGAGTATTCAACCCAAATTTATTGATTCGACACAAGGGGAGCCAAAGAATATTCTCGAGTATTAGCAGCTGAGTTGTCAATTCAACCACACCTGAAAGACTTAGTATCTGCAGCAAGGTATTCAGTAGCAAAGCAGTATGGAAGTAACGGTAACAATGGCAAAGTGACAGTATCAGTTTTGTAGTGATTGTAACAGTAGCAACGGAAAAGTAACTTAGCAAAAATCAATATGTGAAAAGCTCATAGGCAATGGATCAGTGATGGATAATTATGTCGGATGGCATTCATCATGCAACGGTTATAACATAGGGTGACACAGAACTAGCTCCAATTCATCAATGTAATGTAGGCATGTATTCCATATATAGTCATACGTGCTTATGGAAAAGAACTTGCATGACATCTTTTGTCCTACCCTCCCGTGGCAGTGGGGTCCTAATGGAAACTAAGGGATATTAAGGCCTCCTTTTAATAGAGAACCGGACCAAAGCATTAGCACTTAGTGAATACATGAACTCCTCAAACTACGGTAATCACCGGAAAGAATTCCAGTTATTGTCACCCTGGGGGATGCGGATCATAACTCGTAATAGGTGTCTACAACTTGCAAGATAGGATCAAGAACACATATATATTCATGAAAACATAATAGGTTCAGATCTGAAATCATGGCACTCGGGCCCTAGTGACAAGCATTAAGCATAGCAAAGTCATAGCAACATCAATCTCAGAACATAATGGATACTAGGGATCAAACCCTAACAAAACTAACTCCATTACATGGTAAATCTCATCCAACCCATCACCGTCCAGCAAGCCTACGATGAGATTACTCACGAACGGCGGAGAGCATCATGAAATTGGTGATGAAGGATGGTTGGTGATGACGACGGTGTCGATTTCCCCTCTCCGGAGCCCAAAACGGACCCCAGATCTGCCCTCCCGAGGAAGAACAGGAGGTGGCGGCGGCTCCGTATCGTAAAACGCGATGAACTCTTCTCCTTGATTTTTCTCTCCCCGAATAGGAATATATAGAGTTGGAGTTGAGGTCGGAGGAGCTCCAGGGGGCCCACAAGCCTGCAGGGCGCGCCCTAGAGGGGGGGGCGCCCCCGTGGCTTGTGGCCAGGTGGTGGACCCCCCCCCCCGGGTGATTCTTTCGCCAGTATTTTTTATTAATTCCAAAAATATTCTTCGTAAATTTTTAGGTCAACCCGAGAACTTTTATTTCTGCACAAAAATAACACCAAGGCAATTCTGCTGAAAACAGCGTCAGTCCGGGTTAGTTCCATTCAAATCATGCAAATTAGAGTCCAAAACAAGGGCAAAAGAGTTTGGAAAAGTAGATACGATGGAGACGTATCAACTCCCCCAAGCTTAACCCATTGCTTGTCCTCAAGCAATTCAGTTGACAAACTGAAAGTGATAAAGAAAAACTTTTACAAACTCTGTTTGATCTTGTTGTTGTAAATATGTCTAACTGATGTTCAGATTTTCAACAAAGATTATAGACTAACCACATTCACAATAACATTTAAGTCTCACATTTACTCATATCAATGGCATAATCAACTAGCGAGCAATAATAATAAATCTCGGATGACAACAATTTTATCAAAACAATCATGATACAATATGATATAATGGTATCTCGCTAGCCCTTTCTGAGACCGCAAAACATAAATGCAGAGCACCTCTGAAGAACAAGGACTGACTAGACATTGTAAATCATGGTAAAAGAGATCCAGTCACAATCAGACTCAATATCAATTAATAACAAAGCATACAAATGACGGTGGTGCTCTCTAACTGGTGCTTTTTATAAGAGGAGGATGACTCAACAGTAAAGTAAAATAGATAGGCCCTTCACAGAGGGAAGCATTGATTTACAGAGGTGCCAGAGCTCGAGCTTTTAAAACAGGGATGAATAATAATTTTGAGTGGTATGCTTTCATTGTCAACATAACAACTAAGAGATCTCGGTATCTTCCATGCTAGATACATTATAGGCGGTTCCCAAACAGAATAGTAAAGTTTTTACTCCCCCTCCACCAATCAATCACACTCCACGGCGAGCCGAATCCACGGGTACCGTCCATACAAACAACAATCGTGGGGGAGTTTTGTTTCATTATATTTTGATTTGATTTTTGAGCATGGAACTGGGCATCCCGAATACCAGCCACTTTCTCGTGAATGATAGTGAATCAACACGTATCGTGAGAATAACCCACCTAGCATGGAAGATACTGACAGCCCCTAGTCACTACATGAGCGATTCGGGCATACAAAACAGAGTATTATTTGAAGTTTTAGAGTTTGGCACATGCAAATTTACTTGGAACGGCAGGTAAATACCGCATATAGGTAGGTATGATGGACTCATATGGAACAACTTTGGGTTTATGGAAATGGATGCACAAGCAGTATTCCCGCTTAGTACAGGTGAAGGCTAGCAAGAGACTGGGAAACGACCAACTAGAGAGCGACAACAGTCATAAACATGCATTGAGATTAACCAACATTGAATGCAAGCATGAGTAGGATATAAATCACCATGAACATAAACATCGTGGAGGCTATGTTGATTTTGTTTCAACTACATGCGTGAACATATGCCAAGTCAAGCCACTTGAATCATTCAGAGGAGGATACCATCTTATCATACTACATCACAACCATTGTAAAATGCATGTTGGCACTCAAGACAAACCATTATACACTCTTAGCTAATTAAGCATGGCATGAGTAACTATAATCTCTAATTGTCATTGCAAACATGTTTCATCCACAATGAGCTGAATCCAGAACGATGAGCTAATCATATTTACAAAAACAAAATAGGTCGAGTTCGTACCAGCTTTTCTCCATCTCAATCACTTCATCATATATCATCATTATTGCCTTTCACTTGCATGACCGAACGGTGTGAATAATAAAGAGAGTGCATGTGCATTGGACTAAGCTGGAATATGCAAACAATAACTCAAAGGAGAAGGCAAGGTAATATGGGCTCTCTATAAGATAAACAATAATGCATATGAGAGCCACTCAACATTTTCATTGTGGTCTTCTCCTTATGACCCAAAGAAAAGAAATTTCAAAACAAGAACAAGAAAAACTATTTACACGGGAGAGCTCCTAACAAGCAAAAGAAGAACGAGAAATCTTTTTGGGTTTTCTTTTTAATGATACAACTAAACAAACCGAAAGGTAAAGCTAGAACTAATTTTTTTTGATTTTTCTCAAGGTTAATTAAACACACAGGAAGAAAGCGAAAAGAAGAAATAAACTACCATGGATGGTACAATGAAAAAGTATAAGCACCGACTACTAAGATGAGTGTGTGAACATGAATGTAATGTCGGTGAGAAATACGTACTGCCCCAAGCTTAGGCTTTTAGCCTAAGTTGGTCTAGGGCCATGGCTGAAAATAACCATCTCCTGGATACTCCGGAGGATACTGAGGGTTCCACTGATTGGCGAGCTCCTGTGGCTCCCACTGAAAAACTGGATCCTGATACGGATCAAGGGCTGGTGCCGGCTCAGGTGCTGGGGGTTGCGACAGGCCCCAATATCTATAGATGTCCTCGGGCATAATAGTGTACCTGCCTGAATGAATATCGAACAAAGAAGAAGCAGGCAAAGCAATAATCTCACAAGTACCCTGACTAAATACTAAATTGTAAAGCAGTCTCCTATCATTATCCTTCCTAATAAAATCATGTGCTACCATACTATCATAGTCTAAATATCTTGTAGGTAGCAGCGTTTCCTCTTCCTCGTCAAGCCTAATGGGTATCTTAAAGTGTTTGGCTAGACGAGATGCATAGATACCTCCGAATATGGGGCCCTTCAAACGGTTTAAGTTCAACCGTTGGGCCACCATAGCGCCCAGACTGAAAGTTCTATCAGCAAGTAAAGCATGGCGCAGAATGGCGAGGTCGGGCGCACTAAGGCTTCCACCCTCCCCACGACCAACTAAACATCTCCCCGCAAATAATGAATAATAGCGTAGAACTGGAAAATGTAAACTAGCTGCTCTTGCCTTTGACACCCCTCTCTCTTCCCCCATAGTGATTGCGGCAATAAAGTCCTCCATGTCTCTAGGACGTGGTTCACTGATGCTGCCCTCATGAGGTATTTTGCAAACATTGCAAAAATCGTAAAGTGACATCTTCTTAGGAACATCATATAAGTAAAACTCTCCCATGGGAGGATTCTTCCTAGGATAAAAGTGAAAATTTTGCACGAAAATATTAGGAAGTCGGTGATGCCTGCACCTCCAGGCATGACTTGACAGCTCCACCAAAGCTCCGTGCAAGACGAAGCCGCTCCACCTCCTGCCTTTGTTATCCAGCGCTGCTCCACAAACGATGCTCCCAAGAGAGAAACGACACCGCAATACCGCCATCGTCCGATCTGGAAGACCAGATCCTAGGGTTTCCCCCGAAGCAGTGCCCAACACCAGTAACCGTCAAGGACCCACACAGTGCCCACCACCACCCAACCCTCAAGGCGACGCCTTCAGGAAGGTCACGGCGTCAAGGACGCCGCCGCCGCCAACCGGAGGTAGAGTTTTCACGCGAAAGGCAGGTAGGGGGGAAGTGAAGGAGCAGACGTAGACCGACGTCTCCAAGAAGAAAAGCGGCGCCCTTGAGCGTCGTCCTCGGTGCGGCCGGCCGGGGCCGATCAAGGGGTTTCCCCCAATCTAGATCTCCTCCACCAGCTTCACCCGCGGCCACCGGCCAGGGTCCCGGCAAGCCATGCCGGCACCGCCAGGAAGCCGCAGGAGAGAAGCACACCGATCAGGGTCGAAGGACAGCAGCCAGATCAGGCGGTGCCGGCCGCCAGAGCAGCCACGCTAGGCCCTGGTCCACCGAAGATCCGTCGGCCGTCCGACCAGACCACCGGCACCACGCCAGCCCCGCCGATCGCCGCAGGACGGAGGGGCCTCGCCGGAAAGGCCGCCGCCCCAGATCCAATCGCTCTCCAGCACGCAAGGCGGAGCAACAAGGCCCCCGCCGCCGCAGTCCCCGGCTGCGCCATGGGCTTGCCCGGCGCCAGCCTCATGCGGCGGCGAGGGAGGGAGGAAGAGGAGGTGGCTACGCCGGCGGCGGGAGGAGGGTCGCCTCCAAGTCGCCCGAGAACGCTGGACTCCGGGATGAATGGGGAGAGGGTGAGGAGAGGGTTTCAGATCTAATCTCTATTGTGTAGGAGGTGGCCGGAGACGGGAGATCATCAGGCGGCGGCGGCGGAGCTCTCTCCCGCTGCGGTCGAGGGAGCCGCCCGAGGCGGAGCGGTACCTTGTGAAAGATCGTGGATGTCGCCTAGAGGGGGGGTGAATAGACGCTTTAAAATAATTACGGTTTAGGCTTGAACAAATGCGGAATAAAACTACCGTTTAATTTGTCAAGCACAAAACCTAAATCGACTAGGCTCACCTATGTGCACCAACAACTTATGCTAACCAAGATAAACAACTAAGTGATAGCAAGATATATAACAAGAAACAATATGGCTATCACAAAGTAAAGTGCATAAGTAAAGGGCTCGGGTAAGAGATAACCGAGGCACGCGGAGACGACGATGTATCCCGAAGTTCACACCCTTGCGGATGCTAATCTCCGTTTGGAGCGGTGTGGAGGCACAATGCTCCCCAAGAAGCCACTAGGGCCACCGTAATCTCCTCACGCCCTCGCACAATGCAAGATGCTGTGATTCCACTAAGGGACCCTTGAGGGCGGTCACCGAACCCATACAAATGGCAACCCTTGGGGGCGGTCACCGAACCCGTACACTTTGGCAACCCTTGGGGGCGGTCACCGGTACCCGTCAAATTGCTCGGGGCGATCTCCACAACCTAATTGGAGACCCCGACGCTTGCCCGGAGCTTTACACCACAATGATTGAGCTCCGAGGCACCACCAACCGTCTAGGGCGCCCAAGCACCCAAGAGGAACAAGCTCTAGGGTACCAAGCACCCAAGAGTAAAAAGCTTCTCAAACTTCACTTCCACGTATCACCGTGGAGAACTCAAACCGATGCACCAAATGCAATGGCAAGGGCACACGGAGTGCCCAACTCCTTCTCTCCCAAATCCCACCAAAGCAACTAATGCTAGGGAGGACAATGAGAGGAAGAACGAAGAAGAGAACACGAAGAACTCCAAGATCTAGATCCAAGGGGTTCCCCTCACATAGAGGAGAAAGTGATTGGTGGAAACGTAGATCTAGATCTCCTCTCTCTTTTCCCTCAAGAACTAGCAAGAATCATTGGAGGGATTGAGAGATAGCAAGCTCGAAGAAGGTCAACAATGGGGGAAGAACACGAGCTAGAAGGATAAGGTTCAAGGGGGAAGAAGACCCCCTTTTATAGGAGGGGAAAAATCCAACCGTTACCTTGCTCTCAGCCTGCACAGAGCGGTACTACCGCTCCACAGAGTGGTACTACCGCTCGGGCGGTAGTAACCCAAAAGCAGTGCAATGGCACGAAGCCACGAGGCGGTAGTGCAGCCGGAGCGGTACTACCGCTCGCCCCAGCGGTACTACCGCTGGGGTTGCAGCTCGGGGTTACTCAGAAACAGAGCAGGAACAGGGGAGAAGCAGTAGAACTGCTACAGCGGTACTACCGCCCACCTGAGCGGTACTACCGCTTATAGGCAGTAGTACTGCTCTCCACTGCCGCTTCACTTCCGCTGAGAGTGCATCGAGACCTGGAGGGAGCGGTAGTGCAGCGGTAGTAGCTGGCGTTACTACCGCTTATAGGCGGTACTACCGCTTCGCACTACCGTTGCACTTCCGCGCAAACCCGACACGAAAGTCGAGTTCCCAGAAGCAGCGGTACTACGTGCGGCACTAGGCCGCGGTACTGCCGCTTACAAGCGGTACTATCGCTCGGGAGAGCGGTACTACCGCTTGGGGCCTTCAGGAACACTGCACAGAAAACAGAGGATACAAGAAAACCAGAACTGCCATAACTTCTGCAAATGAGCTCCGAATTGAGCAAACTCAAGCTTGTTGGATAGGGCATTTGGAGGACTTTTATTTTCAGGTCATTTTTTATTGCACGGATAAATCAGAAAACAGAAAAATAATAGCATTTTTACTAAATTAAATCTAAAGAACAGAAAATAAAAGTTGGGTACAGAAGGTTGTGCTTTCTAAATTCATCCATCTCATGCTCATCAAAAAGAATCCATCAATAAGGTTGATCAAGTCTTATTGACAAACTTTTTTCGAATGACACGGAACCGGAGAACTTTCGAATAACACTAGGTTACCTCAATGGGGATATGCATGTCCCCAACAATAAGTATATCATATTTCTTTTTGGCAGTAGAGAGAGGGAATTCAAAGTCTCCAATAATAATCGTTGAAATTTTTTCAATGGAGTTGATACTATGAACTTGAGGTTGTTTCTTCGAAAAGTGTACCGTATGCTCATTACCATTAACATGAAAAGTGACATTGCCCTTGTTGCAATCAATAACAGCCCCTACAGTATTCAAAAAGGGTCTACCAAGGATGATCGACATGCCGTCGTCCTCGGGAATATCAAGAATAACAAAGTCCATTAGGATAGTAACATTTGCAACTATGACAGGCACATCGTCACAAATACCGATGGGTAAAGCAGTTGATTTATCAGCCATTTGCAAAGAGATTTCAGTAGGTGTCAACTTATTCAAATCAAGTCTACGATACAAAGAGAAAGACATAACACTAACACCAGCTCCAAGGTCACATAAAGCAATTTTAACATAGTTTCCTTTAATAGAGCATGGTATAGTAGGGACTCCGGGATCTCCTAGTTTCTTTGGTATTGCACCCTTAAAGGTATAATTAGCAAGCATGGTGGAAATCTCAGCTTCCGGTATCTTTCTTTTATTTGTCACAATATCTTTCATATACTTAGCATAAGGAGACATTTTCAGAATATCAGTCAAGCGCATACGCAAAAAGACAGGTCTAAGGATTTCAACAAAGCGCTCAAAATCGTCATCATCCTTTTTCTTGGATGGCTTAGGAGGAAAAGGCATGGGTTTCTGAACCCAAGGTTCTCTTTCTTTACCATGTTTCCTAGCAACAAAGTCTCTTTTGTCATATCTTTTGTTCTTAGGTTGTGGGTTATCAAGATCAATAGCAGGTTCAATCTCCACATCATTATCATTACTAGGTTGAGCATCAACATGAACATCATCATTAATATTATCACTAGGCTCATGTTCATTACCAGATTGTGTCTCAGCATCTGAAATAGAAATATCATTTGGGTTTTCATGTGTATCTATAACAGGTTCACTAGCAGCATGCAAAGCCCTATCGTCATTCTTTTTCCTTTTATTACTGGGACGACTAGGTGAAAGAACATGCGCTGCCCCCATGTTTGGTTTTGGTAATTGATGACAATCCCTATGGACTAATGGTTGCCTTGAGTTATATTTGAAGGATTTGTCCATAGGCTTTGCTTGTAGACCATATGTTGGTCTCAAGGTGATTTGAAGAAGAATATGAGATGACCAAGGTGGTTATTCATGGAGTTATCCAAAGATTGGTCATGTAAGAGATGAGCCTATTGCAAGCATGTCTTGAAGAAGAAGATTGTGTGGACATTCATGTTTACCTTCAAGACATCATCTTAATGAAGAGAATTGGAAAGATTCAAGGTTGATCAAGACTAAATATGAAGAGTGATTCAAGTTGATCAACACACAAGGCGTAGAAGATGTACCGAGAGGGATCAAGTGATCCCATGGTATGGTAAGCATTGTCCAGTACGCTTTGTGTACTAACCCATTGTCTACGTGAAAGTTTTATGTGGGGTTAGGTATGTTTCCATGGGCTTGCGTCAAGAGGAAGATATCATACAACCCATGGAGGATGACATCAAGTGGTGATCGTCATCAAGATTGCGGTGTGCAAGTTCAAGTGGAGCATCACGAAGAGATCACATGCTTGAAGCTTGCCGTCCATTGTGGTGACAATGGACTTGTGAAGATGTGTCGAAGAGTGGCTCACCCATAGTGGAGTATGGGGAGCAATCTACTAGTCTTCATCGAGCCGGCGCAATCAAGAAAGGTGGTCCAACTTGAGGAGGTCAAGATCGTCATCATCTAGCTCAAGTGGACTATGCGCAAGGCAAAGGTTTGCCCTTGATAGGTTTTCTATTTTACCGGTCTCATGGTGGTAGTTGGGAGACCGGGTTATAGGATCGATAGCCGTACTATCAAGGGGGGCTCTCAAGTGAGTAGCTTAATCGTATCGTTCGTAGAGAGATCAAACCATTGCATCCTTGCATCATCTTTCTTGGTTCTTGTTTGGTGTTTCTCTTTGTGAGTTTTTGAGCTTATGGTCATCTTCATGACAAGCTCGAGTTCATCGAAAGCGGAGTTCATATATGAATCTTCTATGATGTTTTCGATGTTGGAGTTTATGCCGGTTCCCCATTCATAGAGGTCGCTGTTGGATAGTATTTGTCGTCATCTATCCAACAAGCTTGAGTTTGCTCAATTTGGAGCTCATTTGCAGAAGTTATGGCAGTTCTGGTTTTATTTGTATCCTCTGTTTTCTGTGGATTTTCAGTGGCATGCAAGCGGTAGTACCGCTTATGCGGTAGTACCGCTGGGTACTTCCGTGGCACTGCCGCTTGGGGTTTCCCCGAGCGTGCAACTCTCTGTTGCCAGTTTGCCATTCATGGTAGTAGCACGGTAGTACCGCTCTGGCGATACTACCGCCCTTACTACCGCCGCCACTACCGCTTGCGGGGTTTCCTCAGTGCACGCTTCTGTTTCCATTTTCCCTTAAGCGGTAGTAGAGCGGTACTAGGACGGTAGTACCGCTTCGCACGGTACTACCGCCATGGCTGCCTCTACTACTGCTGCCTCTCCTGGTTTAAACCCCCTAAGCGGTAGTACCGCCAGGGGAAGCGGTAGTACCGCTCCGGCGGCACTACCATGGTACACTTAGTGTGTTTCAGGCTAGTGCGAGGTTGTACCGCCTAAGCGGTAGTACCGCTCCTAGGAGCGGTAGTACCGCTTGGCTGCGGGCGCAGGGCAGATAACGGTTGGATTTTCCCCCTCCTATAAAAGGGGGTCTTCTTCCCCATTGGACCTAACCCTTCTAGCTCGTGTTTGCCCCCCATTGTTGACCTTCTTCGAGCTTGCTATCTCTCAATCCCTCCAATGATTCTTGCTAGTTCTTGAGGGAAAAGAGAGAGGAGATCTAGATCTACGTTTCCACCAATCACTTTCTCCTCTAAGTGAGGGGAACCCCTTGGATCTAGATCTTGGAGTTCTTCGTGTTCTTCTTCGTTCTTCCTCTCATTTTCCTCCCTAGCATTAGTTGCTTTGGTGGGATTTGGGAGAGAAGGACTTGGGCACTCCGTGTGCCCTTGCCATTGCATTTGGTGCATAGGTTTGAGTTCTCCACGGTGATACGTGGAAGTGAGAAGTTGAGAAGCTTATTACTCTTGGGTGTTTGAGCACCCTTGAGCTTGTTCCTCTTGGGTGCTTTGGCGCCCTAGACGGTTGGTGGTGCCTCGGAGCTCAATCATTGTGGTGCAAAGCTCCGGGCAAGCGTCGGGGTCTCCAATTAAGTTGTGGAGATTGCCCCGAGCATTTGAGGTCACCGCGGAAGCCATAGTCCATTGTGGTGAAGCTTCGTGGTGTTGTTGGGAGCCTCCAATTAAGTTGTGGAGTTTGCCCCAACCTTGTTTGTACGGGTTCGGTGACCGCCCTCAAGGGTCCCTTAGTGGAATCACGGCATCTTGCATTGTGCGAGGGCGTGAGGAGATTACGGTGGCCCTAGTGGCTTCTTGGGGAGCATTGTGCCTCCACACCGCTCCAAACGGAGATTAGCATCCGCAAGGGTGTGAACTTCGGGATACATCGTCGTCTCCGCGTGCCTCGGTTATCTCTTACCCGAGCCCTTTACTTATGCACTTTACTTTGTGATAGCTATATTGTTTCTTGTTATATATCTTGCTATCACTTAGTTGTTTATCTTGGTTAGCATAAGTTGTTGGTGCACATAGGTGAGCCTAGTCGATTTAGGTTTTGTGCTTGACAAATTAAACGCTAGTTTTATTCCGCATTTGTTCAAGCCTAAACCGTAATTATTTTAAAAGCGCCTATTCACCCCCCCTCCAGTCGACATCCACGATCTTTCACTAGGTGTATCAGTGTTAATTCTCTGAGAATCTTGCTCAATTCTCTTAGGATGGTCCTCAGGATACAAAGGTTCCTGAGTCATTTTACCACCTCTAGTCACAACTCTAACATAATGATCATTGTTCTTACCAATCATCTCATTAAGCAAATCATTTTGTGCCTTAAGTACTTGTTCTACTTGAGTAGTTACCATGGAAGCATGTTTACTAATAAGCTTAAGATCATTAACAGTTCTACTCATATAATCACCTAAGCGATCAAGCATGTAAGCATTATGTTTCAATTGTCTACTAACATAAGCATTGAAATTTTCTTGCTTAACAATAAAGTTATCAAACTCATCCAAGCATTGGCTAGCAGACTTATTATAAAGAATATCACCTTCATCAAATCTACGGAGGGAATTTACCTCTACTACCTGTGTCGGGTTATCAAGACCATGTATTTCTTCAATAGGTGGTAGATTCTTAACATCTTCAGCTTTAATACCTTTTTATTTCATAGATTTCTTTGCCTCTTGCATATCTTCAGGATTGAGAAATAGAATACCTCTTTTCTTCGGAGTTGGCTTTGGAGGTGGTTCGGGAATAGACCAATCATTATCATTGCTCAATATATTATTCAATAGTAGTTCAGCTTGTTCAACAGTTCGTTCCCTGAAAACACAACCAGCACAACTATCTAGGTGGTCCCTAGAAGCGCCGGTTAGTCCATTATAAAAGATATCAAGTGTTTCGTTTTTCTTGAGAGGATGATCAGGCAAAGCATTAAGTAATTGGAGAAGCCTCCCCCAAGCTTGTGGGAGACTCTCTTCTTCAATTTGCACAAAGTTAAATATTTCCTGCAAGGCAGCTTGTTTCTTATGGGCAGGAAAATACTTTTCAGAGAAGTAATATATCATATCCTGGGGACTACACACACAACCAGGAGCAAGAGAATTAAACCATATCTTAGCATCACCCTTTAATGAGAAAGGAAACAACTTAAGAATATAGTAATAACGAATGTTTTCCTCATGAGTAAATAGGGTGGCTATATCATTCAATTTAGTAAGATGTGCCACAACAGTTTCAGATTCATAACCATGGAAAGGATCAGATTCAACCAAAGTAATTAACTCAGGATCGACAGAGAATTCATAATCCTTATCAGTAACAAAGATAGGTGAAGTAGCAAACTTAGGATCATATTGCATTCTAGCATTCAAAGATTTTTCTTTCCACTTGCATAGTAATTTCTTAAGATCATCTCTATCTTTACAAGCAAGAAAGTCCCTAGCTACCACTCCCTCCATAACATAACCCTTAGGTATATTAGGCAAATCATATCTAGGAGAGCTAGGTCTAGCAGGTGTCTCATAGTGTCCAGTTTCAATAATTTCATCAGTTTTAGAAATATCATCAGTTGCAGCATTGACTCTAGCAATTTGTTCATCAAGAAATTCACCCAGTGGCACAGTAGTATCAAGCAAAGTATCATCATAAGCATCATGCATAGCAGAAGTGGAATCATCAACTACTTGCGACATATCAGAATCAATAGCAGGTGGTGGTGTCGCAAGTTTACTCATAACAGAAGGTGAATCAAGTGCAGAGCTAGATGGCAGTTCCTTACCTGTCCTCGTAGTAGAGGGGTAGATCTTGGTTTTAGCATCTTTCAAATTCTTCATAGTGATCAACAGATATAAATCCCAAGTGACTCAGAGAATAGAGCTATGCTCCCCGGCAACGGCACCAGAAAAAGGTCTTGATAACCCACAAGTATAGGGGATCACAACAGTTTTCGAGGGTAGAGTATTCAACCCAAATTTATTGATTCGACACAAGGGGAGCCAAAGAATATTCTCGAGTATTAGCAGCTGAGTTGTCAATTCAACCACACCTGAAAGACTTAGTATCTGCAGCAAGGTATTCAGTAGCAAAGCAGTATGGAAGTAACGGTAACAATGGCAAAGTGACAGTAGCATTTTTGTAGTGATTGTAACAGTAGCAACGGAAAAGTAACTTAGCAAAGATCAATATGTGAAAAGCTCGTAGGCAATGGATCAGTGATGGATAATTATGTCGGATGGCATTCATCATGCAACGGTTATAACATAGGGTGACATAGAACTAGCTCCAGTTCATCAATGTAATGTAGGCATGTATTCCATATATAGTCATACGTGCTTATGGAAAAGAACTTGCATGACATCTTTTGTCCTACCCTCCCGTGGCAGCGGGGTCCTAATGGTAACTAAGGGATATTAAGGCCTCCTTTTAATAGAGAACCGGACCAAAGCATTAGCACTTAGTGAATACATGAACTCCTCAAACTACGGTAATCACCGGAAAGAATCCCAGTTATTGTCACCCTGGGGGATGCGGATCATAACTCGTAATAGGTGTCTACAACTTGCAAGATAGGATCAAGAACACATATATATTCATGAAAACATAATAGGTTCAGATCTAAAATCATGGCACTCGGGCCCTAGTGACAAGCATTAAGCATAGCAAAGTCATAGCAACATCAATCTCAGAACATAATGGATACTAGGGATCAAACCCTAACAAAACTAACTCGATTACATGGTAAATCTCATCCAACCCATCACCGTCCAGCAAGCCTACGATGAGATTACTCACGAACGGCGGAGATCATCATGAAATTGGTGATGAAGGATGGTTGGTGATGACGACGGCGTCGATTTCCCCTCTCCGGGGCCCAAAACGGACCCCAGATCTGCCCTCCCGAGGAAGAACAGGAGGTGGCGGCGGCTCCGTATCGTAAAACGCGATGAACTCTTCTCCTTGATTTTTTTCCTCCCCGAATAGGAATATATAGAGTTGGAGTTGAGGTCGAAGGAGCTCCAGGGGGCCCACAAGCCTGCAGGGCGCGCCCTAGGGGGGGGGCGCCCCCCTGGCTTGTGGCCAGGTGGTGGACCCCCTCCGGTTGATTCTTTCGCTAGTATTTTTTATTAATTCCAAAAATATTCTCCGTAAATTTTCAGGTCAATCCGAGAACTTTTATTTCTGCACAAAAATAACACCAAGGCAATTCTGCTGAAAACAGCGTCAGTCCGGGTTAGTTCCATTCAAATCATGCAAATTAGAGTCCAAAACAAGGGCAAAAGAGTTTGGAAAAGTAGATACGATGGAGACGTATCAAGCGGCCTGGAGCAACCTTACTCGTCCACGTACGAGAGACCGGTTCCATGGACTGACATGCACTTGTTGCATAAAGATGGCTGGTGGGTGTCTGTCTCTCCCACTTTAGTTGAATCGGATTCGACAGAGGCGGTCCTTGTAGAAGGTTAAATAGCAACTTGAATATCACCGTTGTGGTTTTGCGTAGGTAAGAATCGTTCTTGCTAGATACCCATAGCAGCCACGTAAAACATGCAACAACAATTAGAGGACGTCTAACTTGTTTTTGCAGGGTATGTTGTGATATGATATGGCCAAACACATGATGTGATATATGTGATGTATGAGATGATCAGGTTTTGTATAGATTATCACGACTTGCATGTCGATGAGTACGGCAACCGACAGGAGCCATAGGGTTGTCTTTAATTATTTTCGCGTTCTTTTGCTTTACTTTATCGCTATGAGTTAGCAATAGTTGTAGAAGCAATAGTTGGCGCAACAACCTCATGGAGACACGTTGATGGAGATCAAGATCATGGAGATCATGGTGTCATGCCGGTGACGATGGAGATCATGCCGGTGCTTTGGAGATGGAGATCAAAAGCACAAGATCGTGGCCATATCATGTCACTTATGATTTGCATGTGATGTTAATCCTTTTATGCATCTTATTTTGCTTAGGACGACGGTAGCATTATAAGGTGATCCCTCACTAAAATTTCAAGATAAAATTGTGTTCTCCCCGAGTGTGCACCGTTGCAAAAGTTCGTCGTTTCGAAGCACCACGTGATGATCGGGTGTGATAGACTCTACGTTCGCATACAACGGGTGCAAGCCAGTTTTGCACATGCGGAACACTCGGGTTAAACTTGACGAGCCTAGCATGTACAGACATGGCCTCGGAACACAAGAGACCGAGAGGACGAAAATGAGTCATATAGTAGATATGATCAACATGGAGATGTTCACCATTGAAACCACTTCATCTCACGTGATGATCGGACTTGGGTTGGTGAATTTGGATCATGTAACACTCGGATGACCAGAGGGATGTCAATTTGAGTGGGAGTTCTTTAGTAATATGATTAACTGAACTCATTATCATGAACATAGTCAAAATGTCTTTGCAAATTATGTTGTAGATCAATAGCTCGCGCCGTAGCTCCCCTGTATTTTTGATACGTTCCTAGAGAAAAAGTAAGTTGAAAGATGATGGTAGCAATTATGCGGACTGGGTCCGTGATCTGAGGATTGTCCTCATTGCTGCACAGAAGGCTTATGTCCTTAATGCACCGCTCGGTGCGCCACCCCCTCAAGCGGCGTATGTGGATGTTGAGAACATGAGACAGACACGTTTTTGATGACTACTTGATAGTTCAGTGCGTCATGCTTTACGACTTAGAATTGAGGCTCCAAAGACGTTTTGAACGTCATGGAACATATGAGATGTTCCGAGAGCTGAAATTGGAATTTTGGGCTCATGCCCTTGTTGAGTGGTATGAGACCTCTGACAAAATTCTTTGCCTGCAAGATGAAGGAGAATAGCTCAATCGGTGAGCATGTGCTCAGATTGTCTGGGTGCTACAATCGCTTGAATCAAGTGGGAGTTGATCTTCCAGATAAGATAGTGATTGACATACTTCTCCAAGTCACTGCCACCAAGCTACTAAAGCTTCGTGATGAACTATAACATGCCAACGATGGAGAAGATGATCCCTGAGCTATTCACAATGTTTTACACCGCGAAAGGTAGAAATCAAGAAAGAGCATCAAGTGTTGATGGTAAGACCACTAGTTTCAAGAAGGGCAAGGGCAAGACGGGAAACTTCGAGAATGGCAAGCCAGTTGTCGCTCCAGTGAAGAAACCCAAGATTGGACGCAAACCCGAGACTGAGTGCTTCTATTATGAGGGGAACGGTCACTGAAGCAGAACTGCCCCAGATACATGGCAGATAAGAAGGCTGGCAACGTCAACAAAAGTATATTTGATATACATATTATTTATGTGTACCGTACTAGTACTCCTAGTAGCACCTGGGTATTAGATACCGGTTCAGTTGATATTGGTAACTCGAAGTAAAAGCTACGGAATAAACGGAGACTAGCTAAGGGTGAGGTGACGATGTGTGTTGGAAGTGTTTCCAAGGTTGATGTGATCACCATCGCACGCTCCCTCTACCTTCGGGATTGGTGTTGAGCCTAAATAAATTTTATTCGGTGTTTGCGTTGAGAATGAACATGATTAGATCATGTTTATTGCAATACGGTTATTCATTTAAGTCAGAGAATAATGGTTGTTCTGTTTACATGAATAATATCTTCAATGGTCATGCATCCAATGTGAATGGTTTATTGAATCTCGATCGAAGTGATACACATGTTCATAATATTGATGCTGAAAGATGCAAAGTTGATAATGATAGTACCACATACTTGTGGCACTACTGCTAAGGTCATATTGGTGTAAATTGCATGAAGAAGCTCCATGCTGATGGATCTTTGGACTCACTCGATTTTGAATCGCCTGAGACATGCGAACCATGACTCTTGGGCAAGATGACTAAGACCCCGTTTTCCGGTTCGATGGAGTGGGCAAGTGACTTATTGGAAATAATACATATTGATGTATGATATCCAATGACCATTGAAGCACGCGATGGATATCATTATTATCCTACCTTCACAGATGATTTGAGTAGATACTGGTATGTTTACTTGATGAATCACAAGTCTGAAACTTTTGAAAAGTTCAAGAAATTTCAGAGTGAAGTTGAAGATCATCGTGACAAGAAGATTGAATGTCTACAATATGATCGTGGAGGTAAACATCTGAGTTACGAGTTTTGGTATATATTTAAGACAATGTGGAAGTTGTTTCACAACACATGCCACCTGGAACACCACAGTGTAATGGTGTGTCCGAATATCGTAGCCGTGCTCTATTGGATATGGTGCGTTCTATGATGTTTCTTACCGATTTGCCACTATCATTTTGGGATTATGCGTTAGAGACAACTACATTCACTTTAAATAGGGCACCATCCAAATCCGTTGAGATGACACTATATGAATTATGGTTTGGCAGATACCTAAGCTGTCATTTCTTAGAGTTTGGGAATGCGATGCTTATGTGAAAGGACTTCAACCTCATAAGCTCGAACCCAAAGCGGACAAATGCGTCTTCATAGGATACCCTAAGGAAACAATTGGGTATACCTTCTATCTCAGATCCAAGGGCAAAGTGTTTGTTGCTAAAAACGGGTCCTTTCTCGAGAAAGAGTTTCTCTCGAAAGAATTGAGTGGGAGGAAAGTAGAACTTGATGAGGTTGTTGAACCATCAATTCAGTTGGAGAGTAGCACGACGCAGAAAGATGTTTCTGTGGCGCCTACACCAAGTGAAGAGGAAGCAAATGATGATGATCATGAAGCTTCGGATCAAGTTACTACCAAGCCTCGTAGGTCGACAAGGACTCGTGCCGCCCCTAAGTGGCACGGCAATCCTGTCTTTGAGGTCATGTTGTTGGACAATAGTGAGCCTACGAGCTATGAAGAAGCAATGGTGAGCCCGGATTCCAACAAATGGCTAGGAGCCATGAAATCCGAGAAAGGATCCATCTATGAAAACCAAGTATGGACTTTGGTAGACTTGCCCGATGAATGGCAGGCCGTTAAGTACAAATGGACCTTTAAGAAGAAGACAGACGCTGATCCACTCCTGGAGCCATGAAATCCGAGAAAGGATCCATGTATGAAAACCAAGTATGGACTTTGGTAGACTTGCCCGATGAATGGCAGGCCGTTAAGTACAAATGGACCTTTTGATGGTAAATGTCACCATTTATAAAAGCTCAACTTGTCGCAAAGAAGTTTTCGACAAGTTCAAGGAGTTGACTACGATGAGACTCTCTCACCCGTAGCGATGCTAAAGTCTGTTTGAATTATGTTAGCAGTTGCTGCATTTTTTCGATTATGAAATCTGGCAGATGGATGTCAAAACAGAGTTTCCTTAAATGGTTTCCGTGAGGAAAGGTTGTATGTGATACAACCAGAAGGTTTTGTCGGTCCTAAGGATGCTAAAAGGTATGCAAGCTCCAGCGATCCTTCTATGGCCTGGGGCAAGCATCTCGGAGTTGGAATATATGCTTTGATGAGGTGATCAAAACTTTTGGGTTAATACAAAGTTTGCAAGAAACTTGTATTTACTTGAAAGTGAGTGGGAGCACTATAGCATTTCTGATAAAGTATATGTGGATGACATATTGTTGATCGGAAATGATGTAGAATTTCTGGAAAGCATAAAGGGTTGATTGAAAGGAGTTTTTCAAAGGAAGACCTGGAATGAAGCTATTTAAATATTGGACATCAAGATCTATAGAGATAGATCAAGACGCTTGATAAAACTTTCAATGAATACATACCTTGACAAGATTTTGAAGGACTTCAAAATAGATCAGTCAAAGAAGGAGTTCTTGGTTGTGTTGTAAGGTATGAATTTGAGTAAGACTCAAAGCTCAACCACGGCAAGAAAAAAAAGAGAAAGGACGAAGGTCATCCCCTATGCCTTAGCCATAGGCTCTATATAGTATGCCATGCTGTGTATCGCACCTGGTGTGTGCCTTGCCATGAGTCTGTCAATGGGTACAAGAGTGATCCAGGAGTGGATCACTGGACAGCGGTCAAAATTATCCTTAGTAACTAGAGGACTAAGGAAATGTTTCTCGATTATGGAGGTGATATAGAGTTCGTTGTAAAGAGTTACGTCGATGCAAGCTTTGACACCAATCCGGATGACTCTTAGTAAGTAATCCGGATACGTATAGTGGAGCAGCCATTTGGAATAGCTCCAAGTGGAGCGTGGTAGCAGCATGTACAGTATGGCATATAGATTTGCAAAGAACACACGGATCTGAATGTTGCAGACCGTTGACTAAAACCTCTCTCACATGCAAAACATGATCAAACCCCAGAACTCATTGGGTGTTAGATTCATAACAATGTAAATCACATAGCGATGTGAGCTAGATTATTGACTCTAGTGCAAGTGGGAGACTGTTGGAAATATGTCCTAGAGGCAATAATAAAATGGTTATTATCATATTTCTTGTTCATTATAATCGTTTATTATCCATGCTAGAATTGTATTGATCAGAAACTCAGATACATGTGTGGATACATAGACAACACTGTGTCCCTAGTAAGCCCTCTACTAGACTAGCTCGTTGATCAGAGATTGTCAAGGTTTCCTCACCATAGACAATGAGTTGTCATCTGATAACGGGATCACATCATTAGGAGAATGATGTGATGGACAAGACCCAACCGTAAGCATAGCAGTTGATCGTGTCAGTTTATTGCTACTGCTTTATCCATGTCAAGTATATGTTCCTACGACCATGAGATCATGCAACTCCCGGACACCGGAGGAATGCCTTGTGTGTATGAAACGTCACAACGTAACTGGGTAACTATAAATGTGCTCTACAGGTATCTCCGAGAGTGTCTGTTGAGTTGGCATGGATCGAGACTGGGATTTGTCACTCCGTATGACGGAGAGGTATCTCTGGGCCCACTCGGTAACACAACATCACAAGAAGCTTGCAAGCAATGTGACTAAGGAGTTAGTCACGGGATCTTGTGTTACGGAACGAGTAAAGAGACTTGCCGGTAACAAGATTGAACTAGGTATGGAGATACCGACGATCGAATCTCGGGCAAGTAACATACCGATGGACAAAGGGAGCTGCATACGGGATTGTCTGAATCCTTGACATCGTGGTTCGACCGATAAAGATCTTCGTAGAATATGTGGGAACCAATATGGGCATCCAGGTCCCGCTATTGGTTATTGACCGTAGAGTTGTCTCGGTCATGTCTACGTAGTTCTCGAACCCGCACGGTCTGCACACTTAACGTTCGGTGACGATTTGGTATTGTTGAGTTATGTATGTTGGTGACCGAAGGTTGTTCGGAGTCCCGGATGTCACGAGGAGTTCCGGAATGATCCGGAGGTAAAGATTTATATATGGGAAGTCATATTTTGGGTACCGGAAAAGTTTCGGGTTTTTCCGGTATTGTACCGGGAAGCTTCTAGAAGGTTCCGGAAACTTCCGGAGGAGTCCGGAAGTCCACCAAGTGTTCCACCACGTCCCAAGGGTTTGCATGGGCTGAGGGGAGGCGCCCTGGCCTTTTTGGGCCAGGCGCACAAGTCCCTCAAGGCCCATGTGGCTTGGGAGAGGTGGAAAGTCCACCTGTTTATGGAAAGGTAGGGAATTGGACTAGGAGTCCAACTCCTCCCCCTTGGCTGCGCCCTAGGGCTTGGAGGGCCTGATCTCCACGCCCGTCCACCTATATATAGAGGGGAGGGGGCGCCCAAAGAGCACACACGAAGCCCTTGGCGCCCGTCTCTCTCCCTAGATCGTTTTCTCCTCCGTTCGCGGTTTCGGTAGCGCTAGGCGTAGCCCTGCCGGGATAGCACCACCACCACCGCCACCACGCCGTCGTGTTCCCGGAGAACTCATCTACTACTCCGACCTCGCTCGCTGGATCGAAGAGGCGGAGACGTCATCGAGCTGTACGTGTGCTGAACGCGGAGGTGCCGTCCGTTCGGCGCTAGATCGGGACGGATCGTGATTGGATCGCGGGACGGATTGCGATTTGGATCGCGAAGACGTTCGACTACATCAACCGCGTTTCTTAACGCTTCCCGCTTAGCGATCTACAAGGGTATGTGGATCCGATCTCTCCTCTCGTAGATGCTCATCTCCATGGATAGATCTTGTGTGTGCGTAGGAAATTTTTTGTTTCCCATGCAACGTTCCCCAACAGGGCGAGGCGACGGGAGGTTGACCAAGCGGGCGCACCGCTGCGTGAGACGGTGGACATTGAGCGTCAATGGAGGCGGCTGGGTGGAAGGCGGCGAGGAGCGCCTCGCGACGGGATGGGCGCCGATGCGACTCCTCGTCCGAGCTGGAACCAGGATCTCGCGGCCTCTGACTCCGATGTGGAGCTCCTCCACGACGTCGCCGGTCTGCATTATCGACCACCATAGTTGCCATGGGTGAGCCATGCTGCCGGCAGCGAGCTCTCCGGCGAGCTCGTGAGAAGTTTGACAGAATGCCAGAGAAGGGATGGAGAGAGACGAGAGATGCTGACAAGTGGGCCTATATCAATTTAACGGTCCATGCTAACGTTGTTGATTTTCTTGCCACGTCATCACTTACATGCGGGCCCCAGGCGTCAGGTTTTCACTGAAACCTCTCTAATTGGTCAATCAACGTTTTTTGAAAACTGTCACCACAATGTTGGTGTTTTTTTTGAAAAAAATAAAATGAATGGTGACGGTTTTTTGAATTAGGGTCCCTAATTGTGGTGTTTTTTTTTTTTTGCAATTTACTCAACAACGGGATCGTGGGGAAGAAGAAACAACCAAGATCCTTCAAGAAAAGGATAAAGGGAGAGAGCGGTCGTGGGGCCTACGGATTGCGGACACATGGTCGACGCACGTAGAGGCCGATCCGAGCCTCCTTCCACCGCACCGAATGTTATCTTTAATTGATGTCTTAACGTATAAATTTGTTGTTTTACATTTACCTATAGGCATGCAAAAGGATAACTTAAAGGGTGCCCTTGGATCCTAACTAGTTGAGTTGAATGAACTAAAAGTTTCCAAAGACACCTATTTTGGAAAACTCCCAAAGACATTAAAGGGTACCCATATACATCAATGTGCAACCCTAATAACAGCCCATGGACATCAAAAAATGAGTTTCTGTAATAACCAACTAAGAACAAACTGACATGCCCGGTGACCCGTGGCGAATCTAAGGGCCAGGTTTCACATGGCTTAAGCCTATCCTGAAAAATCATGAATTTGTTTTTTAGTACTAAGCCTGAGCATATTTGGTTGGCCCAGTACAATGAAAAAAAGTGCAGCCGGCCCATCTAAGCTAACTAGGCCACGCAGAGCCTACCTTGCATTTCCGTTCTAGATTCGCTGCTACCGGTGACAAACGTATAGATATGGATATTTACTACAGTATTTTTCTTTTCACCCTCAATTTTTTTTGAAACTGGATCGGAGGGAATATTTGGTGACCCGAAGCCGGGTAGGATGCGATCGAGACAAAGCGGCGGAAATAGTCGGTCTCTGCACGTTTCCACCGCACCATATATTGCCGCGACGGCGACGCAAACCCAAAACGTGTGCTGTGGTTTTCAATCCACCGCACCCAGTCGATCGATCTGCGGTTGTCAACGCTTATCGGAGTTGTACATATATATCTGCCGTGCACCACCGCTGTCTTCCCTAGCTCGCTTTCTCCCAAAGTATTCTTTTCTTCACACACGGAGAGATAGAAAGACAGGCCGAGATGAAGCTCGTGTGGTGCCCGGAGACCGCGTCCCAGGCCTTCATCGCCGGCGTCAGCGCGCTATCAGACTCTGAGCACGGCCCCGCTGGGTCGGCGGGCGTCGCCGAGCTCGTCTCCGCCATGGTCGGGGGATGGAACGCCCAGCTCGTCGTCGAGGCGCCGGAGGTCTCGGCTCCCGACTCGGCCACCACGAGCCTCGCCCTCGCCGCCGCCGCCGAGCGCACGGGAGGCCGCTACGCCCGCGTGCTACCAGACAAGGACGCGGACCGGGCCATGGCGGAGCTGGAGGGCGTGGACTTCTTGGTGGTCGACGCGCGGAGGCGGGACGGGGCGGCCGTGCTGGCGGCGGCTAGGCCTGGGCCGAGAGGGATGGTGGTGGTGCGCCACGGCGACGGGAGGCCGCCTGGCACGAAGGCGCTGGAAGCGTCCATGGCGGCAGGCACAAGGGTAGTGCGGTCCGTGTACCTGCCGGTCGACAAGGGCGTCGAGGTCCTCCACGTCGGCGTAGGCAAGGGGCCGAGCCTACAGGGCCGGCGCAGCCGGAGCGCGTCGAGCCGGTGGATCCGGCATGTCGACCATAAAACCGGCGAGGAGCACCTCTTCCGCCGGCCGTAAATTCAACCGCTAGCATCAATCGGTTGTAGACTTGTACTAGTACCGTACCGTCCAAGGGAATTAGCTAGGTGTCCATGGTCATGGTGTCCAGATTAATCTGCCGGCATTTTTTTTTCGAAAAGGAGGTTAAACCCCTCGGCCTCTGCATCAATCAATGCATGTAGCCATCTTTATTTCTTTATTAATTACTCCCTCCGTTTCTTTATGCAAGGTGTATTTGCTTTTTCAAAAGTCAAACGAGGCCATGTTTGACCGAGTATTCCACAAAGGTCTGACAAGAACATACATCAATCCACTCGAAGCCACTACTCACATCTATAAACTCGATAATGTGGAGTGCTCTCACTCCCCATATCTAAAACGGGTGTCGTCGCCAATCCATCCACATAACGTATCGGGACCAACAGCCGGTGCATCAGACCTAAAGCGCACACCACATGCACACGTTTTAGAAGCCGTCATCATCATCGGACCACTGACCCATATTCAGGAGAGAGATCCGCATCATCCTTGCCAGTCCGAACATCCGTCGACGCCACCACGGCGCCCAACGGCGCCACCGCCCTGCTATCATCCGTCCAGACGCGAAGACTCTGGAAGAACTGTCGTGCGTAGCACCTGCCAAGCAGGCATGACTCTGCGTAGCACCTGTCGGCCAGGCATGACTTGACAGCTCCACCAAAGCTCCGTGCAAGACAAAGCCGCTCCACCTCCGGCCTCTGTTATCTAGCGCTGCTCCACAAACGATGCTCCCAAGAGAGAAACGACACCGCAATACCGCCATCGTCCGATCTGGAAGACCAGATCCTAGGGTTTCCCCCGAAGCAGTGCCCAACACCAGTAACCGTCAAGGACCCACACAGTGCCCACCACCACCCAACCCTCAAGGCGACGCCTTCAGGAAGGTCACGGCGTCAAGGACGCCGCCGCCGCCCACCGGAGGTAGGGTTTTCACCCGAAAGGCAGGTAGGGGGGAAGTGAAGGAGCAGACGTAGACCGACGTCTCCAAGAAGAAAAGCGGCGCCCTTGAGCGTCGTCCTCGGTGCGGCCGGCCGGGGCCGATCAAGGGGTTTCCCCCAATCTGGATCTCCTCCACCAGCTTCACCCGCGGCCACCGGCCAGGGTCCCGGCAAGCCATGCCGGCACCGCCAGGAAGCCGCAGGAGAGAAGCACACCGATCAGGGTCGAAGGACAGCGGCCAGATCAGGCGCCGCCAGCCGCCAGAGCAGCCACGCCAGGCCCTGGTCCACCGAAGATCCGTCGGCTGTCCGACCAGACCACCGGCACCACGCCAGCCCCGCCGATCGCCGCAGGACGGAGGGGTCTCGCCGGAAGGGCCACCGCCCCAGATCCAATCGCTCTCCAGCACGCAAGGCGGAGCAGCAAGGGCCCCGCCGCCGCAGTCCCCGGCTGCGCCACGGGCTTGCCCGGCGCCAGCCTCATGCGGCGGCGAGGGAGGGAGGAAGAGGAGGTGGCTACGCCGGCGGCGGGAGGAGGGTCGCCTCCGAGTCGCCCGAGAACGCTGGACTCCGGGATGAATGGGGAGAGGGTGAGGAGAGGGTTTCAGATCTAATCTCTGTTGTGTAGGAGGTGGCCGGAGACGGGAGATCAGCAGGCGGCGGCGGCGGAGCTCTCTCCCGCTGCGGTCGAGGGAGCCGCCCGAGGCGGAGCGGTACCTTGTGAAAGATCGTGGATGTCGCCTAGAGGGGGGGGGGGGTGAATAGGCACTTTAAAATAATTACGGTTTAGGCTTGAACAAATGCGGAATAAAACTAGCGTTTAATTTGTCAAGCACAAAACCTAAATCGACTAGGCTCACCTATGTGCACCAACAACTTATGCTAACCAAGATAAACAACTAAGTGATAGCAAGATATATAACAAGAAACAATATGGCTATCACAAAGTAAAGTGCATAAGTAAAGGGCTCGGGTAAGAGATAACCGAGGCACGCGGAGACGACGATGTATCCCGAAGTTCACACCCTTGCGGATGCTAATCTCCGTTTGGAGCGGTGTGGAGGCACAATGCTCCCCAAGAAGCCACTAGGGCCACCGTAATCTCCTCACGCCCTCGCACAATGCAAGATGCTGTGATTCCACTAAGGGACCCTTGAGGGCGGTCACCGAACCCATACAAATGGCAACCCTTGGGGGCGGTCACCGAACCCGTACACTTTGGCAACCCTTGGGGGCGGTCACCGGTACCCGTCAAATTGCTCGGGGCGATCTCCACAACCTAATTGGAGACCCCGACGCTTGCCCGGAGCTTTACACCACAATGATTGAGCTCCGAGGCACCACCAACCGTCTAGGGCGCCCAAGCACCCAAGAGGAACAAGCTCTAGGGTACCAAGCACCCAAGAGTAAAAAGCTTCTCAAACTTCACTTCCACGTATCACCGTGGAGAACTCAAACCGATGCACCAAATGCAATGGCAAGGGCACACGGAGTGCCCAACTCCTTCTCTCCCAAATCCCACCAAAGCAACTAATGCTAGGGAGGACAATGAGAGGAAGAACGAAGAAGAGAACACGAAGAACTCCAAGATCTAGATCCAAGGGGTTCCCCTCACATAGAGGAGAAAGTGATTGGTGGAAACGTAGATCTAGATCTCCTCTCTCTTTTCCCTCAAGAACTAGCAAGAATCATTGGAGGGATTGAGAGATAGCAAGCTCGAAGAAGGTCAACAATGGGGGAAGAACACGAGCTAGAAGGATAAGGTTCAAGGGGGAAGAAGACCCCCTTTTATAGGAGGGGAAAAATCCAACCGTTACCTTGCTCTCAGCCCGCACAGAGCGGTACTACCACTCCACAGAGTGGTACTACCGCTCGGGCGGTAGTAACCCAAAAGCAGTGCAATGGCACGAAGCCACGAGGCGGTAGTGCAGCCGGAGCGGTACTACCGCTCGCCCCAGCGGTACTACCGCTGGGGTTGCAGCTCGGGGTTACTCAGAAACAGAGCAGGAACAGGGGAGAAGCAGTAGAACTGCTACAGCGGTACTACCGCCCACCTGAGCGGTACTACCGCTTATAGGCAGTAGTACTGCTCTCCACTGCCGCTTCACTTCCGCTGAGAGTGCATCGAGACCTGGAGGGAGCGGTAGTGCAGCGGTAGTAGCTGGCGTTACTACCGCTTATAGGCGGTACTACCGCTTCGCACTACCGTTGCACTTCCGCACAAACCCGACACGAAAGTCGAGTTCCCAGAAGCAGCGGTACTACGTGCGGCACTAGGCCGCGGTACTGCCGCTTACAAGCGGTACTATCGCTCGGGAGAGCGGTACTACCGCTTGGGGCCTTCAGGAACACTGCACAGAAAACAGAGGATACAAGAAAACCAGAACTGCCATAACTTCTGCAAATGAGCTCCGAATTGAGCAAACTCAAGCTTGTTGGATAGGGCATTTGGAGGACTTTTATTTCCAGGTCATTTTTTATTGCACGGATAAATCAGAAAACAGAAAAATAATAGCATTTTTACTAAATTAAATCTAAAGAACAGAAAATAAAAGTTGGGTACAGAAGGTTGTGCTTTCTAAATTCATCCATCTCATGCTCATCAAAAAGAATCCATCAATAAGGTTGATCAAGTCTTATTGACAAACTTTTTTCGAATGACACGGAACCGGAGAATTTTCGAATAACACTAGGTTACCTCAATGGGGATATGCATGTCCCCAACAATAAGTATATCATATTTCTTTTTGGCAGTAGAGAGAGGGAATTCAAAGTCTCCAATAATAATCGTTGAAATTTTTTCAATGGAGTTGATACTATGAACTTGAGGTTGTTTCTTCGGAAAGTGTACCATATGCTCATTACCATTAACATGAAAAGTGACATTGCCCTTGTTGCAATCAATAACAGCCCCTACAGTATTCAAAAAGGGTCTACCAAGGATGATCGACATGCCGTCGTCCTCGGGAATATCAAGAATAACAAAGTCCATTAGGATAGTAACATTTGCAACTACGACAGGCACATCGTCACAAATACCGATGGGTAAAGCAGTTGATTTATCAGCCATTTGCAAAGAGATTTCAGTAGGTGTCAACTTATTCAAATCAAGTCTACGATACAAAGAGAAAGGCATAACACTAACACCAGCTCCAAGGTCACATAAAGCAATTTTAACATAGTTTCCTTTAATAGAGCATGGTATAGTAGGTACTCCGGGATCTCCTAGTTTCTTTGGTATTCCACCCTTAAAGGTATAATTAGCAAGCATGGTGGAAATCTCAGCTTCCGGTATCTTTCTTTTATTTGTCACAATATCTTTCATATACTTAGCATAAGGAGACATTTTCAGAATATCAGTCAAGCGCATACGCAAAAAGACAGGTCTAAGGATTTCAACAAAGCGCTCAAAATCGTCATCATCCTTTTTCTTGGATGGCTTAGGAGGAAAAGGCATGGGTTTCTGAACCCAAGGTTCTCTTTCTTTACCATGTTTCCTAGCAACAAAGTCTCTTTTGTCATATCTTTTGTTCTTAGGTTGTGGGTTATCAAGATCAACAGCAGGTTCAATCTCCACATCATTATCATTACTAGGTTGAGCATCAACATGAACATCATCATTAATATTATCACTAGGCTCATGTTCATTACCAGATTGTGTCTCAGCATCTGAAATAGAAATATCATTTGGGTTTTCATGTGTATCTATAACAGGTTCACTAGCAGCATGCAAAGCCCTATCGTCATTCTTTTTCCTTTTATTACTGGGACGACTAGGTGAAAGAACATGCGCTGCCCCCATGTTTGGTTTTGGTAATTGATGACAATCCCTATGGACTAATGGTTGCCTTGAGTTATATTTGAAGGATTTGTCCATAGGCTTTGCTTGTAGACCATATGTTGGTCTCAAGGTGATTTGAAGAAGAATATGAGATGACCAAGGTGGTTATTCATGGAGTTATCCAAAGATTGGTCATGTAAGAGATGAGCCTATTGCAAGCATGTCTTGAAGAAGAAGATTGTGTGGACATTCATGTTTACCTTCAAGACATCATCTTAATGAAGAGAATTGGAAAGATTCAAGGTTGATCAAGACTAAATATGAAGAGTGATTCAAGTTGATCAACACACAAGGCGTAGAAGATGTACCGAGAGGGATCAAGTGATCCCATGGTATGGTAAGCATTGTCCAGTACGCTTTGTGTACTAACCCATTGTCTACGTGAGAGTTTTATGTGGGGTTAGGTATGTTTCCATGGGCTTGCGTCAAGAGGAAGATATCATACAACCCATGGAGGATGACATCAAGTGGTGATCGTCATCAAGATTGCGGTGTGCAAGTTCAAGTGGAGCATCACGAAGAGATCACATGCTTGAAGCTTGCCGTCCATTGTGGTGACAATGGACTTGTGAAGATGTGCCGAAGAGTGGCTCACCCATAGTGGAGTATGGGGAGCAATCTACTAGTCTTCATCGAGCCGGCGCAATCAAGAAAGGTGGTCCAACTTGAGGAGGTCAAGATCGTCATCATCTAGCTCAAGTGGACTATGCGCAAGGCAAAGGTTTGCCCTTGATAGGTTTTCTATTTTACCGGTCTCATGGTGGTAGTTGGGAGACCGGGTTATAGGATCGATAGCCGTACTATCAAGGGGGGCTCTCAAGTGAGTAGCTTAATCGTATCGTTCGTAGAGAGCTCAAACCATTGCATCCTTGCATCATCTTTCTTGGTTCTTGTTTGGTGTTTCTCTTTGTGAGTTTTTGAGCTTATGGTCATCTTCATGACAAGCTCGAGTTCATCGAAAGCGGAGTTCATATATGCATCTTCTATGATGTTTTCGATGTTGGAGTTTATGCCGGTTCCCCATTCATAGAGGTCGCTGTTGGATAGTATTTGTCGTAATCTATCCAACAAGCTTGAGTTTGCTCAATTTGGAGCTCATTTGCAGAAGTTATGGCAGTTCTGGTTTTATTTGTATCCTCTGTTTTCTGTGGATTTTCAGTGGCATGCAAGTGGTAGTACCGCTGGTGCCCACGGTAGTACCGCTTATGCGGTAGTACCGCTGGGTACTTCCGTGGCACTGCCGCTTGGGGTTTCCCCGAGCGTGCAACTCTCTGTTGCCAGTTTGCCATTCACGGTAGTAGCACGGTAGTACCGCTCTGGCGATACTACCGCCCTTACTACCGCCGCCACTACCGCTTGCGGGGTTTCCTCAGTGCACGCTTCTGTTTCCATTTTCCCTTAAGCGGTAGTAGAGCGGTACTAGGACGGTAGTACCGCTTCGCACGGTACTACCGCCATGGCTGCCTCTACTACTGCTGCCTCTCCTGGTTTAAACCCCCTAAGCGGTAGTACCGCCAGGGGAAGCGGTAGTACCGCTCCGGCGGCACTACCATGGTACACTTAGTGTGTTTCAGGCTAGTGCGAGGTTGTACCGCCTAAGCGGTAGTACCGCTCCTAGGAGCGGTAGTACCGCTTGGCTGCGGGCGCAGGGCAGATAACGGTTGGATTTTCCCCCTCCTATAAAAGGGGGTCTTCTTCCCCATTGGACCTAACCCTTCTAGCTCGTGTTTGCCCCCCATTGTTGACCTTCTTCGAGCTTGCTATCTCTCAATCCCTCCAATGATTCTTGCTAGTTCTTGAGGGAAAAGAGAGAGGAGATCTAGATCTACGTTTCCACCAATCACTTTCTCCTCTAAGTGAGGGGAACCCCTTGGATCTAGATCTTGGAGTTCTTCGTGTTCTTCTTCGTTCTTCCTATCATTTTCCTCCCTAGCATTAGTTGCTTTGGTGGGATTTGGGAGAGAAGGACTTGGGCACTCCGTGTGCCCTTGCCATTGCATTTGGTGCATAGGTTTGAGTTCTCCACGGTGATACGTGGAAGTGAGAAGTTGAGAAGCTTATTACTCTTGGGTGTTTGAGCACCCTTGAGCTTGTTCCTCTTGGGTGCTTTGGCGCCCTAGACGGTTGGTGGTGCCTCGGAGCTCAATCATTGTGGTGCAAAGCTCCGGGCAAGCGTCGGGGTCTCCAATTAAGTTGTGGAGATTGCCCCGAGCATTTGAGGTCACCGCGGAAGCCATAGTCCATTGTGGTGAAGCTTCGTGGTGTTGTTGGGAGCCTCCAATTAAGTTGTGGAGTTTGCCCCAACCTTGTTTGTACGGGTTCGGTGACCGCCCTCAAGGGTCCCTTAGTGGAATCACGGCATCTTGCATTGTGCGAGGGCGTGAGGAGATTACGGTGGCCCTAGTGGCTTCTTGGGGAGCATTGTGCCTCCACACCGCTCCAAACGGAGATTAGCATCCGCAAGGGTGTGAACTTCGGGATACATCGTCGTCTCCGCGTGCCTCGGTTATCTCTTACCCGAGCCCTTTACTTATGCACTTTACTTTGTGATAGCTATATTGTTTCTTGTTATATATCTTGCTATCACTTAGTTGTTTATCTTGGTTAGCATAAGTTGTTGGTGCACATAGGTGAGCCTAGTCGATTTAGGTTTTGTGCTTGACAAATTAAACGCTAGTTTTATTCCGCATTTGTTCAAGCCTAAACCGTAATTATTTTAAAAGCGCCTATTCACCCCCCCTCCAGTCGACATCCACGATCTTTCACTAGGTGTATCAGTGTTAATTCTCTGAGAATCTTGCTCAATTCTCTTAGGATGGTCCTCAGGATACAAAGGTTCCTGAGTCATTTTACCACCTCTAGTCACAACTCTAACATAATGATCATTGTTCTTACCAATCATCTCATTAAGCAAATCATTTTGTGCCTTAAGTACTTGTTCTACTTGAGTAGTTACCATGGAAGCATGTTTACTAATAAGCTTAAGATCATTAACAGTTCTACTCATATAATCACCTAAGCGATCAAGCATGTAAGCATTATGTTTCAATTGTCTACTAACATAAGCATTGAAATTTTCTTGCTTAACAATAAAGTTATCAAACTCATCCAAGCATTGGCTAGCAGACTTATTATAAAGAATATCACCTTCATCAAATCTACGGAGGGAATTTACCTCTACTACCTGTGTCGGGTTATCAAGACCATGTATTTCTTCAATAGGTGGTAGATTCTTAACATCTTCAGCTTTAATACCTTTTTATTTCATAGATTTCTTTGCCTCTTGCATATCTTCAGGATTGAGAAATAGAATACCTCTTTTCTTCGGAGTTGGCTTTGGAGGTGGTTCGGGAATAGACCAATCATTATCATTGCTCAATATATTATTCAATAGTAGTTCAGCTTGTTCAACAGTTCGTTCCCTGAAAACACAACCAGCACAACTATCTAGGTGGTCCCTAGAAGCGCCGGTTAGTCCATTATAAAAGATATCAAGTGTTTCGTTTTTCTTGAGAGGATGATCAGGCAAAGCATTAAGTAATTGGAGAAGCCTCCCCCAAGCTTGTGGGAGACTCTCTTCTTCAATTTGCACAAAGTTAAATATTTCCTGCAAGGCAGCTTGTTTCTTATGGGCAGGAAAATACTTTTCAGAGAAGTAATATATCATATCCTGGGGACTACGCACACAACCAGGAGCAAGAGAATTAAACCATATCTTAGCATCACCCTTTAATGAGAAAGGAAACAACTTAAGAATATAGTAATAACGAATGTTTTCCTCATGAGTAAATAGGGTGGCTATATCATTCAATTTAGTAAGATGTGCCACAACAGTTTCAGATTCATAACCATGGAAAGGATCAAATTCAACCAAAGTAATTAACTCAGGATCGACAGAGAATTCATAATCCTTATCAGTAACAAAGATAGGTGAAGTAGCAAACTTAGGATCATATTGCATTCTAGCATTCAAAGATTTTTCTTTCCACTTGCATAGTAATTTCTTAAGATCATCTCTATCTTTACAAGCAAGAAAGTCCCTAGCTACCACTCCCTCCATAACATAACCCTTAGGTATATTAGGCAAATCATATCTAGGAGAGCTAGGTCTAGCAGGTGTCTCATAGTGTCCAGTTTCAATAATTTCATCAGTTTTAGAAATATCATCAGTTGCAGCATTGACTCTAGCAATTTGTTCATCAAGAAATTCACCCAGTGGCACAGTAGTATCAAGCAAAGTATCATCATAAGCATCATGCATAGCAGAAGTGGAATCATCAACTACTTGCGACATATCAGAATCAATAGCAGGTGGTGGTGTCGCAAGTTTACTCATAACAGAAGGTGAATCAAGTGCAGAGCTAGATGGCAGTTCCTTACCTGTCCTCGTAGTAGAGGGGTAGATCTTGGTTTTAGCATCTTTCAAATTCTTCATAGTGATCAACAGATATAAATCCCAAGTGACTCAGAGAATAGAGCTATGCTCCCCGGCAACGGCACCAGAAAAAGGTCTTGATAACCCACAAGTATAGGGGATCACAACAGTTTTCGAGGGTAGAGTATTCAACCCAAATTTATTGATTCGACACAAGGGGAGCCAAAGAATATTCTCGAGTATTAGCAGCTGAGTTGTCAATTCAACCACACCTGAAAGACTTAGTATCTGCAGCAAGGTATTCAGTAGCAAAGCAGTATGGAAGTAACGGTAACAATGGCAAAGTGACAGTAGCATTTTTGTAGTGATTGTAACAGTAGCAACGGAAAAGTAACTTAGCAAAGATCAATATGTGAAAAGCTCGTAGGCAATGGATCAGTGATGGATAATTATGTCGGATGGCATTCATCATGCAACGGTTATAACATAGGGTGACATAGAACTAGCTCCAGTTCATCAATGTAATGTAGGCATGTATTCCATATATAGTCATACGTGCTTATGGAAAAGAACTTGCATGACATCTTTTGTCCTACCCTCCCGTGGCAGCGGGGTCCTAATGGTAACTAAGGGATATTAAGGCCTCCTTTTAATAGAGAACCGGACCAAAGCATTAGCACTTAGTGAATACATGAACTCCTCAAACTACGGTAATCACCGGAAAGAATCCCAGTTATTGTCACCCTGGGGGATGCGGATCATAACTCGTAATAGGTGTCTACAACTTGCAAGATAGGATCAAGAACACATATATATTCATGAAAACATAATAGGTTCAGATCTAAAATCATGGCACTCGGGCCCTAGTGACAAGCATTAAGCATAGCAAAGTCATAGCAACATCAATCTCAGAACATAATGGATACTAGGGATCAAACCCTAACAAAACTAACTCGATTACATGGTAAATCTCATCCAACCCATCACCGTCCAGCAAGCCTACGATGAGATTACTCACGAACGGCGGAGATCATCATGAAATTGGTGATGAAGGATGGTTGGTGATGACGACGGCGTCGATTTCCCCTCTCCGGGGCCCAAAACGGACCCCAGATCTGCCCTCCCGAGGAAGAACAGGAGGTGGCGGCGGCTCCGTATTGTAAAACGCGATGAACTCTTCTCCTTGATTTTTTTCCTCCCCGAATAGGAATATATAGAGTTGCAGTTGAGGTCGGAGGAGCTCCAGGGGGCCCACAAGCCTGCAGGGCGCGCCCTAGGGGGGGCGCCCCCCTGGCTTGTGGCCAGGTGGTGGACCCCCTCCGGTTGATTCTTTCGCTAGTATTTTTTATTAATTCCAAAAATATTCTCCGTAAATTTTCAGGTCAATCCGAGAACTTTTATTTCTGCACAAAAATAACACCAAGGCAATTCTGCTGAAAACAGCGTCAGTCCGGGTTAGTTCCATTCAAATCATGCAAATTAGAGTCCAAAACAAGGGCAAAAGAGTTTGGAAAAGTAGATACGATGGAGACGTATCAAGCGGCCTGGAGCAACCTTACTCGTCCACGTACGAGAGACCGGTTCCATGGACTGACATGCACTTGTTGCATAAAGATGGCTGGCGGGTGTCTGTCTCTTCCACTTTAGTTGAATCGGATTCGACAGAGGCGGTCCTTGTAGAAGGTTAAATAGCAACTTGAATATCACCGTTGTGGTTTTGCGTAGGTAAGAATCGTTCTTGCTAGATACCCATAGCAGCCACGTAAAACATGCAACAACAATTAGAGGACGTCTAACTTGTTTTTGCAGGGTATGTTGTGATATGATATGGCCAAACACATGATGTGATATATGTGATGTATGAGATGATCAGGTTTTGTATAGATTATCACGACTTGCATGTCGATGAGTACGGCAACCGACAGGAGCCATAGGGTTGTCTTTAATTATTTTCGCGTTCTTTTGCTTTACTTTATCGCTATGAGTTAGCAATAGTTGTAGAAGCAATAGTTGGCGCAACAACCTCATGGAGACACGTTGATGGAGATCAAGATGATGGAGATCATGGTGTCATGCCGGTGACGATGGAGATCATGCCGGTGCTTTGGAGATGGAGATCAAAAGCACAAGATCGTGGCCATATCATGTCACTTATGATTTGCATGTGATGTTAATCCTTTTATGCATCTTATTTTGCTTAGGACGACGGTAGCATTATAAGGTGATCCCTCACTAAAATTTCAAGATAAAATTGTGTTCTCCCCGAGTGTGCACCGTTGCAAAAGTTCGTCGTTTCGAAGCACCACGTGATGATCGGGTGTGATAGACTCTACGTTCGCATACAACGGGTGCAAGCCAGTTTTGCACATGCGGAACACTCGGGTTAAACTTGACGAGCCTAGCATGTACAGACATGGCCTCGGAACACAAGAGACCGAGAGGACGAAAATGAGTCATATAGTAGATATGATCAACATGGAGATGTTCACCATTGAAACCACTTCATCTCACGTGATGATCGGACTTGGGTTGGTGAATTTGGATCATGTAACACTCGGATGACCAGAGGGATGTCAATTTGAGTGGGAGTTCTTTAGTAATATGATTAACTGAACTCATTATCATGAACATAGTCAAAATGTCTTTGCAAATTATGTTGTAGATCAATAGCTCGCGCCGTAGCTCCCCTGTATTTTTGATACGTTCCAAGAGAAAAAGTAAGTTGAAAGATGATGGTAGCAATTATGCGGACTGGGTCCGTGATCTGAGGATTGTCCTCATTGCTGCACAGAAGGCTTATGTCCTTAATGCACCGCTCGGTGCGCCACCCCCTCAAGCGGCGTATGTGGATGTTGAGAACATGAGACAGACACGTTTTTGATGACTACTTGATAGTTCAGTGCGTCATGCTTTACGACTTAGAATTGAGGCTCCAAAGACGTTTTGAACGTCATGGAACATATGAGATGTTCCGAGAGCTGAAATTGGAATTTCGGGCTCATGCCCTTGTTGAGTGGTATGAGACCTCTGACAAAATTCTTTGCCTGCAAGATGAAGGAGAATAGCTCAATCGGTGAGCATGTGCTCAGATTGTCTGGGTGCTACAATCGCTTGAATCAAGTGGGAGTTGATCTTCCAGATAAGATAGTGATTGACATACTTCTCCAAGTCACTGCCACCAAGCTACTAAAGCTTCGTGATGAACTATAACATGCCAGCGATGGAGAAGATGATCCCTGAGCTATTCACAATGTTTTACACCGCGAAAGGTAGAAATCAAGAAAGAGCATCAAGTGTTGATGGTAAGACCACTAGTTTCAAGAAGGGCAAGGGCAAGACGGGAAACTTCGAGAATGGCAAGCCAGTTGTCGCTCCAGTGAAGAAACCCAAGATTGGACGCAAACCCGAGACTGAGTGCTTCTATTATGAGGGGAACGGTCACTGAAGCAGAACTGCCCCAGATACATGGCAGATAAGAAGGCTGGCAACGTCAACAAAAGTATATTTGATATACATATTATTTATGTGTACCGTACTAGTACTCCTAGTAGCACCTGGGTATTAGATACCGGTTCAGTTGATATTGGTAACTCGAAGTAAAAGCTACGGAATAAACGGAGACTAGCTAAGGGTGAGGTGACGATGTGTGTTGGAAGTGTTTCCAAGGTTGATGTGATCACCATCGCACGCTCCCTCTACCTTCGGGATTGGTGTTGAGCCTAAATAAATTTTATTCGGTGTTTGCGTTGAGAATGAACATGATTAGATCATGTTTATTGCAATACGGTTATTCATTTAAGTCAGAGAATAATGGTTGTTCTGTTTACATGAATAATATCTTCAATGGTCATGCATCCAATGTGAATGGTTTATTGAATCTCGATCGAAGTGATACACATGTTCATAATATTGATGCTGAAAGATGCAAAGTTGATAATGATAGTACCACATACTTGTGGCACTACTGCTAAGGTCATATTGGTGTAAATTGCATGAAGAAGCTCCATGCTGATGGATCTTTGGACTCACTCGATTTTGAATTGCCTGAGACATGCGAACCATGCCTCTTGGGCAAGATGACTAAGACCCCGTTTTCCGGTTCGATGGAGTGGGCAAGTGACTTATTGGAAATAATACATATTGATGTATGATATCCAATGACCATTGAAGCACGCGATGGATATCATTATTATCCTACCTTCACAGATGATTTGAGTAGATACTGGTATGTTTACTTGATGAATCACAAGTCTGAAACTTTTGAAAAGTTCAAGAAATTTCAGAGTGAAGTTGAAGATCATCGTGACAAGAAGATTGAATGTCTACAATATGATCGTGGAGGTAAACATCTGAGTTACGAGTTTTGGTATATATTTAAGACAATGTGGAAGTTGTTTCACAACACATGCCACCTGGAACACCACAGTGTAATGGTGTGTCCGAATATCGTAGCCGTGCTCTATTGGATATGGTGCGTTCTATGATGTTTCTTACCGATTTGCCACTATCATTTTGGGATTATGCGTTAGAGACAACTACATTCACTTTAAATAGGGCACCATCCAAATCCGTTGAGATGACACTATATGAATTATGGTTTGGCAGATACCTAAGCTGTCATTTCTTAGAGTTTGGGAATGCGATGCTTATGTGAAAGGACTTCAACCTCATAAGCTCGAACCCAAAGCGGACAAATGCGTCTTCATAGGATACCCTAAGGAAACAATTGGGTATACCTTCTATCTCAGATCCAAGGGCAAAGTGTTTGTTGCTAAAAACGGGTCCTTTCTCGAGAAAGAGTTTCTCTCGAAAGAATTGAGTGGGAGGAAAGTAGAACTTGATGAGGTTGTTGAACCATCAATTCAGTTGGAGAGTAGCACGACGCAGAAAGATGTTTCTGTGGCGCCTACACCAAGTGAAGAGGAAGCAAATGATGATGATCATGAAGCTTCGGATCAAGTTACTACCAAGCCTCGTAGGTCGACAAGGACTCGTGCCGCCCCTAAGTGGCACGGCAATCCTGTCTTTGAGGTCATGTTGTTGGACAATAGTGAGCCTACGAGCTATGAAGAAGCAATGGTGAGCCCGGATTCCAACAAATGGCTAGGAGCCATGAAATCCGAGAAAGGATCCATCTATGAAAACCAAGTATGGACTTTGGTAGACTTGCCCGATGAATGGCAGGCCGTTAAGTACAAATGGACCTTTAAGAAGAAGACAGACGCTGATCCACTCCTGGAGCCATGAAATCCGAGAAAGGATCCATGTATGAAAACCAAGTATGGACTTTGGTAGACTTGCCCGATGAATGGCAGGCCGTTAAGTACAAATGGACCTTTTGATGGTAAATGTCACCATTTATAAAAGCTCAACTTGTCGCAAAGAAGTTTTCGACAAGTTCAAGGAGTTGACTACGATGAGACTCTCTCACCCGTAGCGATGCTAAAGTCTGTTTGAATTATGTTAGCAGTTGCTGCATTTTTTCGATTATGAAATCTGGCAGATGGATGTCAAAACAGAGTTTCCTTAAATGGTTTCCGTGAGGAAAGGTTGTATGTGATACAACCAGAAGGTTTTGTCGGTCCTAAGGATGCTAAAAGGTATGCAAGCTCCAGCGATCCTTCTATGGACTGGGGCAAGCATCTCGGAGTTGGAATATATGCTTTGATGAGGTGATCAAAACTTTTGGGTTAATACAAAGTTTGCAAGAAACTTGTATTTACTTGAAAGTGAGTGGGAGCACTATAGCATTTCTGATAAAGTATATGTGGATGACATATTGTTGATCGGAAATGATGTAGAATTTCTGGAAAGCATAAAGGGTTGATTGAAAGGAGTTTTTCAAAGGAAGACCTGGAATGAAGCTATTTAAATATTGGACATCAAGATCTATAGAGATAGATCAAGACGCTTGATAAAACTTTCAATGAATACATACCTTGACAAGATTTTGAAGGACTTCAAAATAGATCAGTCAAAGAAGGAGTTCTTGGTTGTGTTGTAAGGTATGAATTTGAGTAAGACTCAAAGCTCAACCACGGCAAGAAAAAAAAGAGAAAGGACGAAGGTCATCCCCTATGCCTTAGCCATAGGCTCTATATAGTATGCCATGCTGTGTATCGCACCTGGTGTGTGCCTTGCCATGAGTCTGTCAATGGGTACAAGAGTGATCCAGGAGTGGATCACTGGACAGCGGTCAAAATTATCCTTAGTAACTAGAGGACTAAGGAAATGTTTCTCGATTATGGAGGTGATATAGAGTTCGTCGTAAAGAGTTACGTCGATGCAAGCTTTGACACCAATCCGGATGACTCTTAGTAAGTAATCCGGATACGTATAGTGGAGCAGCCATTTGGAATAGCTCCAAGTGGAGCGTGGTAGCAGCATGTACAGTATGGCATATAGATTTGCAAAGAACACACGGATCTGAATGTTGCAGACCGTTGACTAAAACCTCTCTCACATGCAAAACATGATCAAACCCCAGAACTCATTGGGTGTTAGATTCATAACAATGTAAATCACATAGCGATGTGAGCTAGATTATTGACTCTAGTGCAAGTGGGAGACTGTTGGAAATATGTCCTAGAGGCAATAATAAAATGGTTATTATCATATTTCTTGTTCATTATAATCGTTTATTATCCATGCTAGAATTGTATTGATCAGAAACTCAGATACATGTGTGGATACATAGACAACACTGTGTCCCTAGTAAGCCCTCTACTAGACTAGCTCGTTGATCAGAGATTGTCAAGGTTTCCTCACCATAGACAATGAGTTGTCATCTGATAACGGGATCACATCATTAGGAGAATGATGTGATGGACAAGACCCAACCGTAAGCATAGCAGTTGATCGTGTCAGTTTATTGCTACTGCTTTATCCATGTCAAGTATATGTTCCTACGACCATGAGATCATGCAACTCCCGGACACCGGAGGAATGCCTTGTGTGTATGAAACGTCACAACGTAACTGGGTAACTATAAATGTGCTCTACAGGTATCTCCGAGAGTGTCTGTTGAGTTGGCATGGATCGAGACTGGGATTTGTCACTCCGTATGACGGAGAGGTATCTCTGGGCCCACTCGGTAACACAACATCACAAGAAGCTTGCAAGCAATGTGACTAAGGAGTTAGTCACGGGATCTTGTGTTACGGAACGAGTAAAGAGACTTGCCGGTAACAAGATTGAACTAGGTATGGAGATACCGACGATCGAATCTCGGGCAAGTAACATACCGATGGACAAAGGGAGCTGCATACGGGATTGTCTGAATCCTTGACATCGTGGTTCGACCGATAAAGATCTTCGTAGAATATGTGGGAACCAATATGGGCATCCAGGTCCCGCTATTGGTTATTGACCGTAGAGTTGTCTCGGTCATGTCTACGTAGTTCTCGAACCCGCACGGTCTGCACACTTAACGTTCGGTGACGATTTGGTATTGTTGAGTTATGTATGTTGGTGACCGAAGGTTGTTCGGAGTCCCGGATGTCACGAGGAGTTCCGGAATGATCCGGAGGTAAAGATTTATATATGGGAAGTCATATTTTGGGTACCGGAAAAGTTTCGGGTTTTTCCGGTATTGTACCGGGAAGCTTCTAGAAGGTTCCGGAAACTTCCGGAGGAGTCCGGAAGTCCACCAAGTGTTCCACCACGTCCCAAGGGTTTGCATGGGCTGAGGGGAGGCGCCCTGGCCTTTTTGGGCCAGGCGCACAAGTCCCTCAAGGCCCATGTGGCTTGGGAGAGGTGGAAAGTCCACCTGTTTATGGAAAGGTAGGGAATTGGACTAGGAGTCCAACTCCTCCCCCTTGGCTGCGCCCTAGGGCTTGGAGGGCCTGATCTCCACGCCCGTCCACCTATATATAGAGGGGAGGGGGCGCCCAAAGAGCACACACGAAGCCCTTGGCGCCCGTCTCTCTCCCTAGATCGTTTTCTCCTCCGTTCGCGGTTTCGGTAGCGCTAGGCGTAGCCCTGCCGGGATAGCACCACCACCACCGCCACCACGCCGTCGTGTTCCCGGAGAACTCATCTACTACTCCGACCTCGCTCGCTGGATCGAAGAGGCGGAGACGTCATCGAGCTGTACGTGTGCTGAACGCGGAGGTGCCGTCCGTTCGGCGCTAGATCGGGACGGATCGTGATTGGATCGCGGGACGGATTGCGATTTGGATCGCGAAGACGTTCGACTACATCAACCGCGTTTCTTAACGCTTCCCGCTTAGCGATCTACAAGGGTATGTGGATCCGATCTCTCCTCTCGTAGATGCTCATCTCCATGGATAGATCTTGTGTGTGCGTAGGAAATTTTTTGTTTCCCATGCAACGTTCCCCAACAGGGCGAGGCGACGGGAGGTTGACCAAGCGGGCGCACCGCTGCGTGAGACGGTGGACATTGAGCGTCAATGGAGGCGGCTGGGTGGAAGGCGGCGAGGAGCGCCTCGCGACGGGATGGGCGCCGATGCGACTCCTCGTCCGAGCTGGAACCAGGATCTCGCGGCCTCTGACTCCGATGTGGAGCTCCTCCACGACGTCGCCGGTCTGCATTATCGACCACCATAGTTGCCATGGGTGAGCCATGCTGCCGGCAGCGAGCTCTCCGGCGAGCTCGTGAGAAGTTTGACAGAATGCCAGAGAAGGGATGGAGAGAGACGAGAGATGCTGACAAGTGGGCCTATATCAATTTAACGGTCCATGCTAACGTTGTTGATTTTCTTGCCACGTCATCACTTACATGCGGGCCCCAGGCGTCAGGTTTTCACTGAAACCTCTCTAATTGGTCAATCAACGTTTTTTGAAAACTGTCACCACAATGTTGGTGTTTTTTTTGAAAAAAATAAAATGAATGGTGACGGTTTTTTGAATTAGGGTCCCTAATTGTGGTGTTTTTTTTTTTTTGCAATTTACTCAACAACGGGATCGTGGGGAAGAAGAAACAACCAAGATCCTTCAAGAAAAGGATAAAGGGAGAGAGCGGTCGTGGGGCCTACGGATTGCGGACACATGGTCGACGCACGTAGAGGCCGATCCGAGCCTCCTTCCACCGCACCGAATGTTATCTTTAATTGATGTCTTAACGTATAAATTTGTTGTTTTACATTTACCTATAGGCATGCAAAAGGATAACTTAAAGGGTGCCCTTGGATCCTAACTAGTTGAGTTGAATGAACTAAAAGTTTCCAAAGACACCTATTTTGGAAAACTCCCAAAGACATTAAAGGGTACCCATATACATCAATGTGCAACCCTAATAACAGCCCATGGACATCAAAAAATGAGTTTCTGTAATAACCAACTAAGAACAAACTGACATGCCCGGTGACCCGTGGCGAATCTAAGGGCCAGGTTTCACATGGCTTAAGCCTATCCTGAAAAATCATGAATTTGTTTTTTAGTACTAAGCCTGAGCATATTTGGTTGGCCCAGTACAATGAAAAAAAGTGCAGCCGGCCCATCTAAGCTAACTAGGCCACGCAGAGCCTACCTTGCATTTCCGTTCTAGATTCGCTGCTACCGGTGACAAACGTATAGATATGGATATTTACTACAGTATTTTTCTTTTCACCCTCAATTTTTTTTGAAACTGGATCGGAGGGAATATTTGGTGACCCGAAGCCGGGTAGGATGCGATCGAGACAAAGCGGCGGAAATAGTCGGTCTCTGCACGTTTCCACCGCACCATATATTGCCGCGACGGCGACGCAAACCCAAAACGTGTGCTGTGGTTTTCAATCCACCGCACCCAGTCGATCGATCTGCGGTTGTCAACGCTTATCGGAGTTGTACATATATATCTGCCGTGCACCACCGCTGTCTTCCCTAGCTCGCTTTCTCCCAAAGTATTCTTTTCTTCACACACGGAGAGATAGAAAGACAGGCCGAGATGAAGCTCGTGTGGTGCCCGGAGACCGCGTCCCAGGCCTTCATCGCCGGCGTCAGCGCGCTATCAGACTCTGAGCACGGCCCCGCTGGGTCGGCGGGCGTCGCCGAGCTCGTCTCCGCCATGGTCGGGGGATGGAACGCCCAGCTCGTCGTCGAGGCGCCGGAGGTCTCGGCTCCCGACTCGGCCACCACGAGCCTCGCCCTCGCCGCCGCCGCCGAGCGCACGGGAGGCCGCTACGCCCGCGTGCTACCAGACAAGGACGCGGACCGGGCCATGGCGGAGCTGGAGGGCGTGGACTTCTTGGTGGTCGACGCGCGGAGGCGGGACGGGGCGGCCGTGCTGGCGGCGGCTAGGCCTGGGCCGAGAGGGATGGTGGTGGTGCGCCACGGCGACGGGAGGCCGCCTGGCACGAAGGCGCTGGAAGCGTCCATGGCGGCAGGCACAAGGGTAGTGCGGTCCGTGTACCTGCCGGTCGACAAGGGCGTCGAGGTCCTCCACGTCGGCGTGGGCAAGGGGCCGAGCCTACAGAGCCGGCGCAGCCCCAGAGCGTCGAGCCGTTGGATCCGGCACGTCGACAACGTAACCGGCGAGGAGCACCTCTTCCGCCGGCAGTAATTCAAACCGCTAGCTTTCCCGTACATCAATCGGTAGTGCCGTCCAGGGAATTAGCTAGGTGGCCATGGTGTCCTGGTTCTTTGAATCTGCCGGCATGCTTAAGAGATAGAGGGAAACTGTGGTGAACCATGTTGTGTAAATAAATAAATACCCCCGTAACTAGCTAGCTTCCTTGTGAATTTGAGTTCCTTTGATATTACTGAATCATCCATGTAGATGGTCTCTCAAGTCTCAAGTTAAACTGGGGAGTACATCGTTTGTGTGTTCCTTGTGCTGAAACTAGTGAAAGCATCTCCAAAATTATAGTAGTATATCTCGATCTGACTAGAAGGGTCGCGCGCATTGCCGCACCGCTCTTCGTTCATATAGGTCGACGGCGTATGGGATCTTTTCCTTCGGCGACACAACAACACATTCTGACCACCCACCCGCCCACACACCGCGGCAACAAAAATTGATAGATTGCCCTTTTCATACACGTGTCAGCCATGCAGAAAGACAACTCATCACATCCTAACAACGCACACGTACCAACACCGACACGTGAGACGCAAAGAGCCATTATGCCATCAACACCAACACATGATGCAAAGAGCCATACGAATACCACAGCATACATGTAGTAGGCACAAGAGCACTACGCAACCGAATGACCCCTTTATGATCGGGCGAGCGGTTGCTTAGCCCCAATGCACCACTAGGATCCTTTCTAGGGGCTTAATAATTGTATCAACATTTTAGAATTGACTGACACGATCGCGGTGACAATAAATATCCATGTAACCGGCTAGCTTCCTAGCTTCATTGTGAATGATATTTTGTTTGTTGCTCTAGAAATTAAGGGCATTTGATATGATAATGAAACATCCATATAGATGATTTTCTAAGTTCAACATTGAAGTCCATTATTTGCTTTAAGTGCACTCCTGGTGTTGAAATTAGCGAAAGCATCTTCAAAATTGCAGTAAAATCGATCCGACTAGAAGATGTCGTGTCGCTCTTCATTCATGGGACCATTTAATTGTTTTGGCGCATGTGTTTCTTTCTTTTCATTGTAGAGGAGCTGACGACGTTGCATGGAAATGAGAAAGGCTGGTGACGTATGGGGCCCCTCCACTCGGCAAGACAACAACCCGCAAACGCCACCCACCCGATGCGGCAACACTAATCGATAGAGATCAGCACCGCGCCCTCTCACACACGTATCGACCATGCAAATAGGCAACTCACCACATCCCGGCTACACACTTGTACCAGCACCGACACGTGAAATGCAAAGGTCCATACGCATGCCACACTTACCTGCAAGTAGGCCCAATAGACCTACATAGCTAGAACAACACCCCCTTACGTCCGGGCGCCAGCGCTAGCTGAGCCCCAATGCACCACAAGGCTCCCATTCTAGGGGGCTTAGTAGTTTTAGTGTTACATTGTTTGGATTAGAAGATTGTGATGATAGGATGTTATAAACTTATCCACACCTCTGTGCGCTAACTGAAAGAAAAAGGGCATGTCCCTTCCCTTAAAATAAAAATACAAGGACACTATTTTGGAAACTGCATTCATAGAGTCTGACTTCATCAGACGAAAATGAGAAAGAAATTGCATCCATCCTGAAGATCAGTGAATTATTTTCTTAATTATACATATTTCCCTTATTTGGCACTGTATGAGAATGCCATGTTCGCCCGAAATTCAGACCTCTTGCAACCCAAATTGACTTCAACTCTTCTTTCCTTCTATTTTCTTGTGTTCCGCCTCAATTCGAAGTTTAACCCATCAAGAAAGGCTTTGGTAGTCCCTAGATGGTCGTGTTGGAGTAGGATTCCACCAAAGCTTCATACAGAGCTGAATTTCCCAAGTACACAAATTGCTAGTTGTTATTCAAAACTATTTAAACCATCACCTCGAGGAACATTATTTCAGAAGGTAGATCGTAATCATGCATCATTTGTTTCATTTGAGAGTAGACCTGATATACCTCATATAGTTAATGTAAGGGGCTAGTTCACCGGGGAAACCCCAGGTCCGGTTCACCGGAGTAGATGGTGGTGGTGGCCCGACGTTGTCCACCTTCATGAAGGTGTCGTCATGGCTGCTGATGTTGTATTCGGTGTTGAAATTTGTGATATTGGATGCCATGCTTGGTTTTGGGATGCTTTTGAGCATCTGGAACGTAATGTACGACGTGTCGGCGCTTCCTCCATGGCTTCTTCCTCGGGCCTGATCCGATCCTACAACCCACTTGACGACTCTTCTTGGCGCTGCAAGGTGGGGGTACATTGATTTACCCTGTTCTGGTGGCATGGACGCGCGACGGTGGTGCATGGCTTTGTTCGTTGCACGGCCTAGCTGCTCTGGGTCTCATTTCCTTGCCTTGCATGGCTGGAGTTTAGGCTAGGAGAGTGTACGTTGTATTGTATCCCCTCTCTCTGTCCTCTTTGTTCCTCTGTTCTCGTCCACCTATCAATGAAAGATATGCAAGCTTTGCCTATTCGTAAAAAGAGAGAGTTGATATTCTTTACAATCATGCTTCATGACAATGCTTGAATATGCTGGTTTTCAAGCTGGTTTTTGCTACCACCCTTCCTCTCTCTCCTCCGCGGCACATGACTACTTGACATGAGCATGTCTCATCTTCACCTAGGACATGTGAAGGTCAACTAGTGTTATGCAGATATCATATAAAGTTTAGTTTGACTTTACCTAGTTATTTATCAATTAGACTTGGTACCACTTTCAATATATTATGATAAATGCTAACGGACATGGTTGCTCCTGCATCAATGATAAGATCTAAAAGGCATTACTATATCCATCAAACATGTTATTTTAGGCATGACATATAAAGATATATAACATTTTACACAAAATTCACCCATGCACATAATACTCAATGATTTGTTTGATGCCTACATGTAATTTCTGCAGAGCCTGGGGATACCCCTCTCCGGCATTGGCAGAGCCAGGTTTTTCTAAGTGGGTGTACAAAGTTCACAATTTTACAAGTTTCCTAGCTATTTTCTATTTATGCATATTTTATCTATTTAGTTCATGCCTTCTTACCTAGATTAATGGGTGTACATGTGTACACCCATGTCCCCTTTGGCTCCGCCCATGCTCTCCGGGACAAAAATTCTCAATCAAGTTCATGGTGAGCTTGGGCGCAAATGATAGCTGGTGGTTGTTAACAAGTACTTCCTTCGTCCAAAGTTGTACTAAATCAGCGATATCTTTTTTATGACGGAAGGAGTATTACAGTATGGAACATATATTTGAAAAGGGAACTTCGTATAACCTGACGACGAGATAACCGTGAAGGTGAATAATGCAGTGGATCACGACACACAGCGATGGCTAGATCAGGGTGTAAGCTTGTCTCTTTGTGTAAACAACTGGGTGGCGGCCGGCAGCTAGACTTCCCTGTGTTCGGGCTACATTTTCCTACTTCTAATAAAATATAAACTTCCAAGTTGCAGCTTACCATCGTCACCAGGAATCTTTCATCAACAAACAATGACACTACTAGCGAGAGAGGTAACTTGTTTCTCATCTCAAGAGTTTGACCTCCTTATTATAATACAGAGACGTGCTGCCAATATTAAATTTCCATTCCTTCGTCTTTCAACTCTTTCGGCAGCTGGTTGATTGGCATCTTTGTCCTTTGATCCGTTCTTGTGATAAGCGCTTGTACGGGCAGCATTGCTGCTTAAGAAAAGTTGGTGCCAAAATTTGTCAATATGTGCGTACTTGGTCCTAGTTTTGGAGTACTAGATTGGCACGCACACCGTTACCACGATACGTGCACTGCATTATTCTAGAGCTCTTAGTTGACACTGAGAGACAACGACATGAGGAAAACACATTATTAGTTGGCTCCATATCACACCCAGTCTTGCATCTGGTCAAGATAAGTACGGCATCCAGTTGTTGGAGACTTGGAGTACCGGTCGTCCCAATCCTAGATATTGAGATGAACGGCCAGTTTATTCGTTCCTATCCAAGGTATGCAGCGAGAGAGAAAGGAGATGAGCAAACAAATCTAAGCCATCACCGCAGTTTGTATCCAGTCACCAGGACCATGTGCACATTTTGGTCTCATGTAAAGGCCTTACCAGCATGTGAACGAACACCCACTAAGCGAACCGGCATGTGCACATTTTGGAGTACGAACAATAGAAGTACTGTACAATGGATATATATATATATATATATATATATATATATATATATATATATATATATATATATATATATATATATATATATATATATATATATACAGCGGTGGCCGTGCGCAAGTCATCATAAGTGACCTTCATACGTTTTCGTTTATTGGATATTTTTGTCTTTTTTTTTTCAAAAATACAGGAGGAACATAAGACATATTGAACACATGTTTTAACATGATAAATTAATAAAAAACTATAATCAAACTACAATAGGGGCCAAAACCTGTCACATTGCATATAATCAGCGACTACAAATGTCATTTAATGATATTTTCAACCTCCACATTGACACATATACTATCTACACTAGTAGCATGTGGCGTCTAGACCTCCTTATCCTCCTTCGCGGACGAGATATCATCCATCCATGCATAGGGGTCGGACTCACGAGCAACAACCACACAGTGCTTTTGCTCATGATCGATGGCATCTAGGATGTACTTGATGATGATGATTTATTTATTTTTGCATAACGGATGGCATGACCGCAGCACTAAGGTGTCCGGCACATTGGACGTACGTGAAGAAACTCGGTGCCCGGGTGAAGAATCTTGGACGTACATGATATACCTGATAGCACACACATGCATGCATCGTGTGCCACATTATGCGATACGGTAATGTTAACCAACGAATGCTCGCTGGGAAGAAACCCATAACGAACACCATCATAGCCGTTTGATGGTAGAATTGCCTTCTCTAGAACGAATCGCCACATGCTCGTCAGAAGAGGTTGCTATCCCTCTTTTAACTTAAACTGCCATGAAAAAAAGGTTGCAAATCCCAACCCCTAGCTAAGAGGGTCCTCGATACGGTATTTCAAATTTGAGGGCAACTGATTCCAACCAATCCATGTACCCCTCCGTTTTATTTACTCCGCATATTAGGTTTGTATAAAGTCAAACCTTAAATACTTTCAATAAGTTGTATAAGATATATTAACATATAAACCACCGGATTAATACCATTGAATTCATCGTTGCATATATTTTTGCATCATATAAATTTCTTACTGGAAATGTTAATATTGTTTTGTACAAATTTGATCAAACTTTATAAAGTTTGATTTCAGTCAAAGCTAATATCTGAAGTAAATAAAAATGAAGGGAGTATGTGTGTTCAGGTATCGTTGCGGGCAAGACAAGTCAATCATCTCATCCCCTTTTAATCTGAGCGCTCAGAGATCACAACTTCGACAAAATCGGTGGCACCGATCGATCATCCTACTATGCATGTATAGATGGCGACGCCGACCGTCGTAGTCTCCGACCTGCCGACAGAGGCGATGGACGAGATCGCCCGGCGCGTAGGCCCCCTCGAGGCCTCGACGGCATACTCTGCTCCGCCATCTGCAAGTCCTGGTGCCGCGTCCTGAGCACCACGCGCCTCCGCCTGCTCGGACAACTACCCAACCGCCTGCACTACTTATACATGTTGCCGCCCCCTTGGCGTCTATCAGGGGGGGATGCCGCACAGGTCACCCATGTCCACGGCGATCGCGATGCCATCACCGTCCTATCCGCCCTCAACGATGTGATATCGGACACGCGTGTCATAGGCTGCTCCTACGGCTGGCTCATCACCGTCAACCACGAGATTCTCTCCTGCGGCTTGTATCTGCTCTCCCGCACGCTCATAGAATATTAGCCAAGATACAATGATGCAATAACTTGTTCATCTGATTCCTCAAATGAATAAATAAAATTCATCCAATGCAAAAATTGTATTGTTCTCAAGGTTAGGAAAAAAAAGTGAAATGTTGTACGGTATGGCCGATACATTTACGAGATAGAGAAATGAGCGAGCGGGCGACTCCACCTACCGCGGGCGACGGACAGGCGACTCCAACTACCACCATTAATGGCATCCTCGCCATTAAGGTCCGCGCAGTTTCGCCGCCCCCCGCTCCTCATCCCATCATTCCTTCCCTTCCCTCCCACAGAGCGGCGTGTGGTCTATATCCTCTCCCCTCGAACCTCCCATCTGACGAGATTGACCGAGATGGCGGGGAGTTCACGGCGTGGGGTGAGGGCTCGCAGGGCGAGGCCTACGCAGCAGGTGGCGCCGTTGCCGGCCCCGCGGACACCGACTCCGGTGGCGCCGCCGCCGGGCCCGCCACCGATTCCGGTGGTGCAGCTGCCACTGATCGAGGCGTCTTCGGCGAAAGCAATGGCGGAGATGCTTCGGGTGGTTCGGGAGCGATTTCCCGACCGCTCCAGGTGGCCCGAGATCCGTGTGGAGATCATCCGGCGGTCGGAGTTCGAGGAACGCATGAGGTTCGTCGGCAACAATGGGGGAATGGATTACGAGATGATTTTCTGGGCAATCCAAGAGGCGGAATCTCTGGATCCGGGGCAAGCAGAGCGATGGGTGAGATTCAAGACCAGAAATCCTTCCAGGCTCAATATACGTCCGCCTCCGGTAATGGAAATTGCCCGGATTCCGCTGGAATTCCTGCCACCGGGGGCGGTGCTTCCTCGGGTCCCCAGATGAGGCGTGGCCCCGGCGCACGGAGGCCGCGAGGACGCGGCAGAGGAGGATTGGGGCGAGGCGGCCTTGATCCACCACCGTGGCCGGGTTATTTTGGAGAGATTCCACATCTCTCTGATAAGGTGAGAATTTCATCCAAACTTCGACCCCTTCAGAAAAAAATGATTTACTCTATGAATTTGGACTCTGATTTGGAGAATGGTAATGGAAGTTCGATGGTTGTCCATCAAGTTGTTGCAAAATCATGTTCGGTGGGTTTAAGTTCTCGGGATGTAGATAGGGTTGTGGTGGATTCTTCTAAATCAAAAGGAAAAAAGGGAAGCTCTCGTGGTTGATGATGTTGTCGCTTCTACGGCTAGGGGGGGGGGGAGAGAGGATTTGAACTGGCCAGTGCTCGGTATGGGCAAGGTAAACACTCCTGCTTCACTGATCAGGGGATCTATGGTCAGGAAGAAAGCGGGTTCTAATAATACGTATTTTGACAAGGCTTGTGAGTTTATGGAAGAGGTGGCAGATTTTTATGGACAACTTTGGGTCATCCCCTCCCCGAGCCGCCAGCGCCGCCGATATAAGACCGAACCGTGTCCTCCAAACCCTAGTTCCTCCCTCCCTAAGCTTTTCTGGGTGAGAAAGGACTTGTTCCGTGAGAGAAAATTCAGCCCGCTAGATTGTTACCCAGTTAAGGCAGTGGGTCATTTTGATCCCATCCCTACCAATTTTAAGATATCTGTGGAGGGTGTTGGCCCCGGATCTAGATCGTTTGCCCAAGTCGTCCGAGGAGACATGGAGAATCGAGGGCAAGAGATCCAGCGAAATCGCCGGCCACCTCCAGCCAAGAAAAACCTTCAAGACCCAAAAGTTGTGGCTCCAGCTGTTGGGGAACGTTGCATGGGAAACAAAAAATTTCCTACGCACACACAAGATCTATCCATGGTGATGAGCATCTACGAGAGGGAGAGTGAATCTACATACCCTTGTAGATCGCTAAGCGGAAGCGTTAAGAAACGTGGTTGATGTAGTCGAACGTCTCCGCGATCCAAATCGCAAGTCGTCCCTCGAACCGATCACGAACTAGGGCCGAACGGACGGCACCTCCGCGTTCAACACACGTACGGCTTGATGACGCCTTCACCTCCTCGATCCAGCGAGCGATGGTGAAGTAGTAGATGAGTTCCGGCAGCACGACGGCGTGGTGATGGTGGTGAGGAACAATCTCGGCAGGGCTTCGCCAAGCGCTACGGAGATTATGACGTAGGAACTAGAGGGTTAGGGTTCCCGCACACGGCTTGGGGAAATCTTGATGTATTCCGGGTGCTAGCCCTGCCCCTCTATTTATATGTTGAGCCCTGGGGTCGAAACTTGGAGAAAGAGCCTCCTCAAAGTCGGTTTGGCCCGCAAGGCAAGAGTCCTGCTCGGACTCCAGGACCAGACGCCAGGGTCCTCGGCGTCTGGCCCCAGACGCCAGGGTCCCTGGCGTCTGGCCCCTGGCCTCCGCAAAACTTCCTTTTGCACCTTCCTAAAGCCTCGTGGGCTTTACCCCTTGGCCCAAATAAAGTGTTCTCGTACCCGAACATTTCGGGAAACATCCGGAACCCCTTCCGGTGAATTCCGGAACCCTTCCGGAGACCAAACACTATTATCCCATATATCAATCTTTACCTCCGGACTATTCCAGAGCTCCTCGTCATGTCCGGGATCTCATCCGGGACTCCGAACAACTTTCGGTCACCAACATAACAACTCAACTATACTTATATCGTCACCAAACGTTAAGTGTGTAGACCCTGCGGGTTCGAGAACTATGTAGACATGACCGAGATACCTCTACGGTCAATAACCAATAGCGGGACCTGGATGCCCATATTGGCTCCTACATATTCTACGAAGATCTTTATCGGTCGAACCTCTATGTCAAGGATTCAGTTAATCCCGTATGCTGTTCCCTTTGTTCTTCGGTATGTTACTTGCCCGAGATTCGATCGTCGGTATCTCTATACCTAGTTCAATCTCGTTACCGGCAAGTCTCTTTACTCGTTCCGTAATACAAGATCTCGTGGCTAACACTTTAGTCACATTGCTTGCAAGGCTCATTGTGATGTTGTATTACCGAGTGGGCCCTGAGATACCTCTCCGTCACACGGAGTAACAAATCCCAGTCTTGATCCATGCCAACCCAACAGACATCCTCGGAGATACATGTAGAGCACCTTTATAGTCACCCAGTTACGTTGCGACGTTTGATACACACAAGGTACTCCTCCGATGTCAGGGAGTTGCATGATCTCATGGTCATAGGAACAGATACTTTGACATGCAGAAAACAATAGCAATAAACTGACACGATCATATGCTATGTTTATAGTTTGGGTCTTGTCCATCACATCATTCTCCTAATGATGTGATCCCGTTATCAAATGACATCTCATGTCCATGGCTAGGAAACCTTCACCATCTTTTGATCAACGAGCTAGTTAACTAGAGGCATACTAGGGACACAGTGTTGTCTATGTACCCACACATGTATTTGAGTTTCCAATCAATACAATTATAGCATGGATAATAAACGATTATCACGAACAAGGAAATATGATAATAACTAAATTATTATTGCCTCTAGGGCATATTTCCAACAGTCTCCCACTTGCACTAGAGTCAATAATCTAGTTCACATCACCATGTGATTTACATTGTTCTAACACCCAATGAGTTCTGGGGTTCGATCATGCTTTGCATATGAGAGAGGTCTTTAGTCAACGGGTCTGTGACATTCAGATCCGTGTGTACTTTGCAAATCTCTATGTCATACTGTAGACACTTCTACCACACTCCACTTGGAGCTATTCCAAATGGCTGCTCCACTATATGTATCCTGACTGCTACTCAGAGTCGTCCGGATAGGTGTCAAAGCTTGCATCGACGTAACCCTTTACGACGAACTCTTCATCACCTCCATAATTGAGAAATATTTCCTTAGTCCTCTAGTTACTAAGGATAATCTTGACCGCTGTCCAGTGATCCACTCCTGGATCACTCTTGTACCCCTTGACAGAATCATGGCAAGGCACACATCAGGTGCGGTACACAGCATGGCATACTATACAGAGCCTATGGATAAGGCATAGGGGATGACCTTCGTCCTTTCTCTTTCTTCTGCCGTGGTCGAGCTTTGAGTCTCACTCAACTCCACACCTTACAAATCAGGCAAGAACTCTTTCTTTGACTGATCCATTTTGAACTCTTTCAAAATCTTGTCAAGGTATGTACTCATTGAAAGTCTTATCAGACGTCTTGATCTATCTCTATAGATCTTGATGCCCAATATTTAAGTAGCTTCATTCCAGGTCTTCCTTTGAAAAACTCCTTTCAAACGACCCTTTATGCTTTCCAGAAATTCTACATTATTTCCGATCAACAATATGTCAACCACATATACTTATCAGAAATTATATAGTGCTCCCACTCACTCTATTGTAAATACAAGTTTCTCATAAACTTTGTATAGACATAAAAACTTTGATCACCTCATCAAAGTGTATATTCCAACTCCGAGATGCTTGCTCCAGTCCATAGAAGGATCGCTGGAGTTTGCATACATTTTAGCATCCTTAGGACTGACAAAACCTTCCGGTTGTATCACATACAACCTTTCCTTACGGATACCGTTAAGGAAACGATGTTTTGACATCCATTTGCCAGATTTCATAATTGAAAAATGCAGCAACTGCTAACATGATTCCAACAGACTTTAGCATCGCTACGGGTGAGAAAGTCTCATCGTAGTCAACTCCTTGAACTTGTTAAAAACCCTTTGCCACAAGTCGAGCTTTATAGACGGTGACATTACCGTCCACGTCCGTCTTCCTCTTAAAAAATCCATTTGTTCTGAATGGCCTTACGCCCTTCAGGTAATACTTCCAAAGCCCATACTTTGTTTTCTTACATGGATCCCATCTCGGATTTCATGGCCTCTAACCATTTCTCGGAATCCGGGGCCATCATCGCTTCTCCATAGCTCGTAGGTTCATCGTTGTTCAACAACATGACCTCTAAGACAGGGTTGCCGTACCACTCAGGAGCAGTACGCGTCCTTGTCGACCCACGAGGTTCGATAGTAACTTGATCCGAAGTTTCATGATCATCATCATTAACTTCCTCTTCAAATAACGTAGGCTCCACAGAAACAACTTTCTGCGCTGCGCTACTCTTTGGTTGAAACAAAGGTTCAACAACCTCATCAAGTTCTATCTTCCTCCCACTCAATCTTTCGAAAGAAACTTTTTCTCGAGAAAGGACCCGTTTTAGCAACAAACACTTTGTGCTTGGATCTGAGATAGAAGGTTCACCCAACTGTTACGTTAGGGTATTCTATGAAGATGCATTTGTCCGCTTTGGGTTCGAGCTCATTAGGTGAAAACCCTTTTTCACATAAGCGTCGCAGCCCCAAACATTAAAAAATGACAGCTTAGGTTTCCGCCAAACCAAAATTCATACGGTGTCATCTCAACGGACTTATGGTGCCCCTTTTAAAGTGAATGTGGTTGTCTCTAATGCATAACCCTAAAACGATAGTGGTAAATCGATAAGAGACATCATAGTTCGCACCATATCTAATAGAGCACAACTACGACGTTCGGACATACCATCACACTATGGTGTTCCAGGTGGCGTGAGTTGTGAAACAACTTCCACATTGTCTTAAGTTATATACCAAACTCGTAACTCAGATATTTACCTCCACGATCATATCGTAGACATTTTATCTTCTTGTCACGATGATCTCAAACTTCACTCTGAACTTTTCAAACGATTCAGACTTGTGTTTCATTAAGTAAATATACACTATATCTACTCAAATCATCAGTGAAGGTAAGAAAATAACGATATCCACCGCCCACTACAAAACTCACTGGACCGCATACATCAACATGTATCATTTCCAATAAGTCAATTGCCCGCTCCATCATACCGGAAAACGGGGTTTTAGTCATCTTGCCCATGAGGCATGGTCCGCATGTCTCAACCGATTCGAAATCGAATGAGTCCAAAGATCCATCAGCATGGAGTTTCTTCATGCGTTTTACACCAATATGACATTTAGCGGCAGTTCCACAAGTATGTGGTACTATCATTATTAACTTTGTATCTTTTGGCATCAATATTATGAACATGTGTATCACTATGATCAAGATTCAATAAACCACTCTTATTGGGTGCATGACCATTGAAGATATTATTCATGTAAATAGAATAACCATTATTCTCTAACTACAATGAATAACCGTATTGCAATAAACTTGATCTAATCACGTTCATGCTTAACGCAAACACCAAATAACATTTATTTAGGTTCATCACTAATCCCAAAGGTAGAGAGAGCGCGCGATGGTGATCACATCAACCTTGGAAACACTTCCAACACTCATCGTCACCTCACCCTTAGCCTCCGTTTATTCCGTAGCTTTTATTTCGAGTTACCAACACTTAGCAACCGAACCGGTATCTAATACCCAGGTGCTACTAGGAGTACTAGTAAGGTACACATCAATAACACGTATAACAAATATACTTCTGTCGACGTTGCCAACCTTCTTATCTACCAAGCATCTAGGGTTGTTCCACTTCAGCAACCGTTCTCCTCATAATAGAAGCACTCAGTCTCGGGTTTGGGTTCAACCTTGGGTTTCTTTACTGGAGCAGCAACTGGCTTGCCATCCATGAAGTATCCCTCCTTGCCCTTGCCCTTCTTGAAACTAGTGGTTTTACTAACCATCAACACTTGATGCTCCTTCTTGATTTCTACCTTCGCGGGGTCAAACATCGCGAATAGCTCAGGGATCATTATTTCCATCTCTGGCCTTTTATAGTTCATCACGAAGCTCTAGTAGCTTAGTGATAGTGACTTGGAGAACTATACCAATCACTATCTTATCTGGAAGATCAACTTCCACTCGATTCAAGCAATTGTAGTACCCAGACAATCTGAGCACATGCTCAACGATTGAGCTACTCTCCATCATCTTGCAGGCAAAGAATCTTGTTGGAGGTCTCATACCTCTCAACACGGGCACGAGCCTGAGATCCCAATTTCAGCTCTTAGAACATCTCATATGTTCCGTGACGTTCAAAACGTTTTGGAGCCTCAATTCTAAGCCGTAATGCATGACGCACTGAACTATCAAGTAGTTATCAGAACGTGCCTGTCAGATGTTCACAACATCTACAGACGACGCTTGAGGGGGTGGCGCACCGAGCGGTGCATTAAGGACATAAGCCTTCTGTGCAGCATTGAGGACAATCCTCAAATCACGGACCCAGTCCGCATTATTGCTACCATCATCTTTCAAATCTATTTCTCTAGGAACATATAAAAATTCAAGGGAGCTACAGCGCGAGCTAGTAATCTACAACATAATTTGCAAAGACATTTTGACTATGTTCATGATAATGAGTTTAGTTAATCATATTACTTAAAAACTCCCACTCAAATTGACATCCCTCCGGTCATTCGAGTGTCACATGATCCAAATCCACCAACTCAAGTCCGATCATCAAGTGAGTTGAGGTGGTTTCAATGGTGAACATCTTCATGTTGATCATATCTACTATATGACTCATGTTCGACCTTTCGGTCTCTTGTGTTCCGAGGCCATGTCTGTACATGCTAGGCTCGTCAAGTTTAACCCGAGTGTTCCGCACGTGCAACATGGCTTACATCCGTTGTATGTGAACGTAGAGTCTATCACACCCGATCATCACGGCGTGTCTCGAAACGACGAACTTTCGCAACGGTGCACACTCGGGGAGAACACAATTTATCTTGAAATTTAAGTGAGGGATCACCTTATAATGCTACCGTCGTCTTAAGCAAAATAAGATGCATAAAAGGATTAACATCACATGCAAATCATAAGTGACATGATATGGCCATGAACTCGTGCTTTTGATCTCCATCTCCAAAGCACCGGCATGATGTCCATCGTCACCGGCATGACACCATGATCTCCATCATCTTGATCTCCATCAACGTGTCGCCATGAGGTTGTCGCGCCGACTGTTGCTTCCACGACTATTGCTAACGTTTAGCGATAAAGTAAAGCATTACATAGCGCTTAATGATTGACACGCAGGTCATACAATAATTAAAGACAACTCTATGGCTCCTGCCAGTTGCCGTACTCATCGACATGCAAGTCGTGATATTCTATACAACACATGATCATCTCATACATCACAGTTATCTCATCATGTAATTGGCCATATCACATCACAACATACCCTGCAAAAACAAGTTAGACGTCCTCTAATTGTTGTTGCAAATTTTACGTGGCTGCTACGGGTTTGCAAGAACCGTTCTTACCTACGCAAAACCACAACGTGGTGTAGTGATTGTTTTTTGATCTTCTAAAAGAACCCTCTTCATTGAAATTGATTCAACTAAAGTGAGAGAGACAGACACCCGCTAGCCATCTTTATGCAACGAAGTTACATGTCAGTTGAAGGAACCTGTCTCGCGTAAGCGTACGCGTAATGTCGGTCCGGGTCGCTTCATCTCACAATACCGCCGAATCAAGTATCAACTAGTAACGGCAAGCAATATGTATACACCCACGCCCACAACTCGTTTGTGTTCTACTCGAGATCTCATCTACGCATAGACCTAGCTCATGATGCCACTGTTGGGGAACGTTGCATGGGAAACAAAAATTTTCCTACGCACACACAAGATCTATCCATGGTGATGAGCATCTACGAGAGGGAGAGTGAATCTACATACCCTTGTAGATCGCTAAGCGGAAGCGTTAAGAAACGTGGTTGATGTAGTCGAACATCTCCGCGATCCAAATCGCAAGTCGTCCCTCGAACCGATCACGAACTAGTGCCGAACGGACGGCACCTCCGCGTTCAACACACGTACGGCTTGATGACGCCTTCACCTCCTCGATCCAGCGAGCGATGGTGAAGTAGTAGATAAGTTCCGGCAGCACGACGGCGTGGTGATGGTGGTGAGGAACAATCTCTGCAGGGCTTCGCCAAGCGCTACGGAGATTATGACGTAGGAACTAGAGGGTTAGGGTTGCCGCACACGGCTTGGGGAAATCTTGATGTATTCCGGGTGCTAGCCCTGCCCCTCTATTTATATGTTGAGCCCTGGGGTCGAAACTTGGAGAAAGAGCCTCCTCAAAGTCGGTTTGGCCCGCAAGGCAAGAGTCCTGCTCGGACTCCAGGACCAGACGCCAGGGTCCTCGGCGTCTGGCCCCAGACGCCAGGGTCCCTGGCGTCTGGTCCCTGGCGTCTGGCCCCTGGCCTCCGCAAAACTTCCTTTTGCACCTTCCTAAAGCCTCGTGGGCTTTACCCCTTGGCCCAAATAAAGTGTTCTCGTACCCGAACATTTCGGGAAACATCCGGAACCCCTTCCGGTGAATTCCGGAACCCTTCCGGAGACCAAACACTATTATCCCATATATCAATCTTTACCTCCGGACTATTCCAGAGCTCCTCGTCATGTCCGGGATCTCATCCGGGACTCCGAACAACTTTCGGTCACCAACATAACAACTCAACTATACTTATATCGTCACCAAACGTTAAGTGTGTAGACCCTGCGGGTTCGAGAACTATGTAGACATGACCGAGACACCTCTACGGTCAATAACCAATAGCGGGACCTCGATGCCCATATTGGCTCCTACATATTCTACGAAGATCTTTATCGGTCGAACCTCTATGTCAAGGATTCAGTTAATCCCGTATGCTGTTCCCTTTGTTCTTCGGTATGTTACTTGCCCGAGATTCGATCGTCGGTATCTCTATACCTAGTTCAATCTCGTTACCGGCAAGTCTCTTTACTCGTTCCGTAATACAAGATCTCGTGGCTAACACTTTAGTCACATTGCTTGCAAGGCTCATTGTGATGTTGTATTACCGAGTGGGCCCTGAGATACCTCTCCGTCACACGGAGTAACAAATCCCAGTCTTGATCCATGCCAACCCAACAGACATCCTCGGAGATACATGTAGAGCACCTTTATAGTCACCCAGTTACGTTGCGACGTTTGATACACACAAGGTACTCCTCCGATGTCAGGGAGTTGCATGATCTCATGGTCATAGGAACAGATACTTTGACATGCAGAAAACAATAGCAATAAACTGACACGATCATATGCTACGTTTACAGTTTGGGTCTTGTCCATCACATCATTCTCCTAATGATGTGATCCCGTTATCAAATGACATCTCATGTCCATGGCTAGGAAACCTTCACCATCTTTTGATCAACGAGCTAGTTAACTAGAGGCATACTAGGGACACAGTGTTGTCTATGTACCCACACATGTATTTGAGTTTCCAATCAATACAATTATAGCATGGATAATAAACGATTATCACGAACAAGGAAATATGATAATAACTAAATTATTATTGCCTCTAGGGCATATTTCCAACACCAGCGGGCAACAACCAAGCGAAGGCGCCGGTTGCAATCAAGCCTGGCACCGGGGGGAAGCAGGTGGCTACCCCTCTAGCTCCTGTCATTCCTCATGTGCCTCCTCAGGTACCCGCTATCAAACCTCTTGACCCCCGCTACAAAGAGACGATCTGCTTCAACTGTAGCTGGCCTGGCCATTATGTGGGAAACTGTATTGAGCCAAAAAAAAAGTGTTTCATCTGTGCTGGCAATCACAATGTGAATAATTGTGTTGTGTGGGCTAAACCACAAAGAACTGCTACCTACTTTGGTAGTGCAGCAGCTGGGCTCGGATTTTATCATATTGATATCCCTATTGCGTTGGAATCGAGTTGGTTAAATTACAAAAATTGTGCTATACTCAAGGTGATCAAAGGAGAAGTTTTTGCTTCTGAGTTGTTGATTCAACTAAATGGAATCTTCTGTAAGAATAAGGAATGGCCGTGGCAAATCAGAGAATTGGAGGAGAAAAAGTTATTGCTAAGATTTCCCCCTTGGAAGAATGTGATTGATCTGATTGAATTTCCTGCTTTTGATTTACCTATAGATGGTGTCTCTGTTAAATATGTGAGTGGCTAGGTATGCTGGACCCTTTTGGGGAGCTGACTGAGGTTTGGGTATAGATTGAGGGGATTCCCCCTAAATGGTGTGCATGGAAAGTATTTGCTCAGATTGCTGCTTGCTTTGGCATCCTTGTGGATGTAGATTGGAATGGGATTTTTAAGAGCTTTTATGAAACAATCAGAATCAAAGTGGCCTGCAGAGACCCTAGGAAAATACCTTTTGAACGTTTGGGGGAAATGAAGAGAAAACTTTACATCCTATTTTTCAATGTGGAGGGCTTTGATCAGATTGGAGAAGAAACAGATGGTGATGACTTGGACCCTGATGATGATATTCTTGAGGAGAATGAGGAGAATCAAAAGAAAAATTCTGAGAAAGATGAAATGGGAGAGGATGAGGAGGAGGAAGCAATTGATGAACTAGACAAAGCTAACTTTCAATCCAAGGGCAAAGATCATGCTAGTACTAGCAGAAATGTGCAGGTGCTAGCTGTTTCTGCAGCTGAGTTTCATCCACACATCATGTTGGATGAGAACCATGAAGATTTCATAGAGGAAGCCAAAATTGCTCCTCCCAGGAAGGAAGTGATGGAACAAGAGATGGAGGATATGGATAGCCCTACCAAGATTATCATGTCCCCTGGATGTACAAGTGTTGTGCTTATGTCAGTCCATCTGGACTACTGCTCTGAACAACTTAGCAAATTTGAGATGGTTGAATCTGGGGAGGAGGAGGAGGTTGATATGATGCTTGAGATGCAATGTCTCCCTGTGGGCATATCTGTTGCGTGGGGATCTGTCAAAAGGTCCTTGCTGGACACTCTGGAAAAGGAAACAGGACAGAAGAAAAAATCAAATACTGGAAAAGCTGCTACATGGGGACCTGTTCTGGTTAACAAACCTAAAACCAGAAATCATGGGGGCATTAAGATCATGGATAAAGCTACTGCATATATGCAGAAGAAAAATCTGGAAGTCCCATCTTCTTTCAGAGGTAAATCCTTTGCTACCATTGATCCTGAAACTTTAAATTCTCATGCTAATAAGGTTGATATTTGCATTGGGGATAATGAGAGGGAACAAGGGGATATTATTAGGGATATGATTATGGATGAAAAAATTAGATGTTTGCAGTTTGCGGATAACAACCCGGAGATTGTTCTCCCGGATAACCTGGATATGGACAGTCTTTACAATGATAAGAATTTGGGGTTTTCTTCACCTACTGCATTAGGAGGCACTGCTGATGCAGAGGTGGAAAGCCCTGTTTTGCAAACCAAGAGAGAGCCTTGTGGCTTATCACATCCATTTAAAATTAAATGATTGGTGCTTTTTGGAATATTAGAGGCTTAGGGAAACCTGGTAAAATACAGTGCCTGTGTGACTTCTTAAAGAATAATAAAGTGGATTTTGTTGGTTTCTTTGAAACTAAAAGAGAGGTTATTGAAGATCACACTTTAAAAAATATTGCGGGAGGTAGTGAATTTACTTGGCAATCGATTCCCGCGGTAAACACTGCAGGAGGGATCCTTGTGGGTCAGAAGACTGACTTATTTGATATCATTTGTTTCGTGGATAGAAAATATTGTTGTATTGTGACGGTTAAGAGTAAAAGTGATGGTTTTGTTTGGCATCTTGTTGTTGTTTATGGTACTGTTTATAATGAGTTAAAGTTAGAATTTATAGCTGAATTGCATGACACTATGGCTGGACTTTCATATCCAGTCATTCTGGGTGGAGATTTCAACTTGGTCAGATCTGCCGCGGATAAAAACAATGGGATTGTGAATAGTCAGGTGGTTTACCTATTTAATGACTGGGTAAACAAATGGACTTTAATGGAAGTCAATATTGCGAATAGAAGTTATACTTGGAGTAATAATCAAGATAATCCTATTTTTTCTGCTATTGATCGTGTGTTCGTGTCTGTTTCCTGGGATGCCCACTTTCCTTTATCTGTTTTGACAACGTTGCCCAGAGTGGGTAGTGATCATACCCCGCTAATTTTGGATACCGGGGCCCGGAGGGTTACCTCCCCGAAAGTTTTCCGCTTTGAGAAATGGTGGCTCGACCAGCCTGGTTTTAAAAATTTAGTTGCGGAGGTTTGGAACTCTTCTGTTCCAAGAGGTAATGCTATAGATGTCTGGATGAGCAAAACCAGACTTCTCCGAAAAAAGATTAAAGGGTGGAGTATTAACATTGAGGCGGGACTGAAAAAGAAAAAGAGGGACCTCTTGGATGAGTTTGATATTTTAGATGTCTTCTTAGAAAAAAAAATCAGTTAGATGATAGAGATAAGGTTAGGCTGACTGAGATTAAGGCAGAACTTGCGCAAATTTGGAAACAAGAGGAGACTGCCTTGTGGCAGAGATCTCGGGATCGTAGGATTAAGATGGTGACAAAAATAATGCCTACTTTCATGCGATGGCGAATCATAGGCATAGGAAAAACCATCTTTCTGAATTAATTGGAGATGATGGCCCTATTCATTCTACTAAAGACATGTTGGAGGTTGCTACTTCGTTTTATAAAAACTTGTTTTGTTTTGAACCCAAACATAATATCAAACTTGAGGCTTCCTTCTGGAAGGAAGAGGATTTAGTTACTGAAGAGGAGAATGAAATTCTGCAGAAAATTTTCACTGAAGAGGAGATCAAAGAAGCTATATTTGGATCTTATGCCCATGGGGCCCCTGGCCCCGATGGGCTCTTCTTCCTATTTTATCAGACTTTTTGGGATTTAATCAAAACTGATTTTATGGCTTTGGTTAGAGATTTTGAAGCTGGAACCTTGGACCTGCATAGATTGAACTTTGCTTTGATTGTGCTGATTCCTAAAGAAGCTAATGCTAAGGATATGAAAAAAATAGACCTATCAGTCTTAGTAATTGTGGGATTAAGATTTTTTCTAAGGCTATGACTAATAGAGTTTCTCCTATTGGTCATAGGTTGATTTCTTCTAACCAAACAACTTTTATTAAAGGTAGATATATTTTGGAAAGTGTGGTTATGGCCCATGAGGTCATTCATGAAGTGAAGAAGTCTGGTTCTCAGGGTTTGGTGCTTAAGCTAGATTATGAAAAAGCCTATGGTAGAGTGAGTTGGGAATTTTTATTTGATATGCTTCACTCTAGAGGTTTTGGTCCTAAATGGATTTCTTGGATTAAAAGTATTTTGGTGAATAGCACATTTAGTGTGAAGATTAATGATACAATTGGTCCTCATTTTGTTGGGAGGAAAGGGCTTAAACAAGGTGACCCCTCTTCGCCCATGCTTTTCAATCTAGTTGCGGATGTTTTTACTAAGATGCTTCAAAAAGCTTCTAGTTAAGGTTTAGTTGCGGGGCTTCTACCTCATGTCATCCCAGGGGGTGTAGTAAGTTTGCAATATGCAGATGATACTATACTCTTTCTGGAGAAATCGGCAGAAAAAGCCAGGCACTTCAAATGGTTGTTATCATGTTTTGAAAACTTATCGGGCATGAAAATTAATTTCCACAAAAGTGATCTTATGACCATTAATGTGGAAGAGGATGTTGCTAAAGAGTTTGCTCAAATATTTTGCTGTAAGTTGGGGTCTTTCCCTATAAAATATTTGGGGGTACCTTTACATTGCGATAAGCTGAGAAGAGAGGATATCCAACCTATTATAGACAGGAATATTAAAAATATGTCTTGTTGGATGGGAAGATACCTTACCTATAGAGGAAAATTTATTTTGTTGTGTGCTTGTATTGTCAGTATACCTGCTTATCTCATGGCTATGATTAAATTTCCTAAGTGGGCAATTAATGCAATTAATTCTCAAATGGATCACTTCTTTTGGGGGAACATGGGTGACCAGCATAAATACCATTTGGCTAGTTGGGGCCAGATATCTAGAAAGAAGGAATTTGGGGGACTGGGTATACCCAACTTGAAAGAATTTAATATGGTCTTATTGGCTTCATGGGGAAACCGTTTTGTTGACAATTCTGATAAGGAGTGGGAAAAAATTATTCTGTATAAATATAATGTGAACACCCCAAATATCTTTTGGGCTAAGGGTGGTAATGGATCAATCTTTTGGAAGAGTGTTACCTGTGCTCTGTCTGGAGAAAAAAACATTTTACAGATGGAAATTGGGGAATTGGGAGATTATCAGTTTTTGGCATGATGTTTGGGTTGGGGAATGTTCCTTGAAAGTCCAGTTCTGGGGATTGTTTGAGATCTGTAATCAGACAAACTGTACTGTTGCTCAAGTGTGGGATGGGGATACCCTTAGACTGACCTTTAGGAGATGTGTGGATCAGGCAAGATTAGCTCTGTGGGATCAACTAGTAGAAATAGTGAAACAATTTACTCTCTCGAATGATCCGGATATCCCTGTTTGGTCTTTAGAACCTAATGGTATCTACTATGTTAAATCTTTCTATGAACAAATCAACTTATGTGGTGTGGCTTCTGCCATTGGCAACAAGCTCTGGAAAGGGACTTGCCCCCAGAAAATCCATATTTTTTTGTGGTTGTGTGTCTATAACAAAACTCTGACTAGAGATAACCTTGGTAAACGAAGACCTGTAGAAAATCCTACTTGTCTTTTCTGTGAGTGTGCTGAATCGGTTCATCACCTGTTTTTTGAATGTATTGTGGCGCAACAGTTATGGGATTTTGTCTCTGAGTTCTTTGGTATTCAGAAAATTTCTTGTTTTGAAGAGATTATAGATAGGTGGCACCAGCCTAAGAAAAATGATGTTTTGAATTTGGTTATGGATGCCCCCTTGTGGAGCATTTGGAAGCTAAGAAATGAATTCTGTTTTCAGGGCCGTTCTTGGAAAAGTGTCAAATGCATCCTTGCCAAGTTAGGTGTGTACCTAAATCAATGGAAAATCCTCTGCGACGATGTTCAAGCAGTGCTCCTGCAGAGATGTATCAGGTTGCTAGACAAGAGACGTGTGGAACTGCTGCGGATTGCGTGGAGATGAAGCAGGGTGACATGGAGGAGATGAAGAGAGTGTCTGCAAGTTCATGTTTTGATTTCCCCTGCTCTGTTCCTCCATGTGGCATGTAATAAATAAATGTAGGGAGCTTTAGTGCAGAGATGGAACTGTTGTGCTCTCGCCTTGTTGCTACTTATGTTAGGTTTGGCCATTAGCTAGGATGTTGTCTTTCTTTTTCTAGTTGTTCCTGAGATGTGCAGCAGTAGCTGCAGTATTGTGAGACTCTGTTTTGCTTCATTCTATAAAAATGGGGCAGGGGGGAAACCCCTTTCATTCAAAAAAAAGTGAAATGTTGTAACAAGGTGGAGTCAAAAGCCAACAACAATATGCCAGAGAGTGGCAAAAGTACAAAGAACTCATATTGTAATGACAAACTGAGAGCAGACATGAGGGCATAACAAAATATAGGCACGCAAACCAGCCCAAAGTAGATAAAAATGTGACATCTAGACTAAGGCGCGGGCAGGACAAGTTGTTGACGGCGGAGCACATCTTGAGGATCATCACTTTGATGGTGCCAGCATCAGATCCCTTAACAAATCTTCCATTGTTGCAAGAAAGGGAATATTTTGAATAAGCAATCAATCTGATGGTTAGGAAAAAAATGCTCAATGGTGAAATTGTTACCAGTAGTACACAGGGACCAACATTGTGCGGAAAGAGCAAACCAGAAGACACACAAAATTGGCCAATAAAATTAGCAATGAGCTCGAAAAGGTCTACAAAGTTATTCGAGTTCTACTTGACATTCAGCCACCACCAAACACCACTCCGGAAAAACCTTGCAAGCACGCATATAAACAGAATATGTTATGTGTCTTCATTCTACCCATGATGAGGACACGTCACATTAGTTGTACCGTTGTGCTTAAGGATTTATCATTGGAAGGAAGATTTGTGGCGCCGAATTGCCTGCCACATAAAGATCTCAATTTTGAGAGGGGTTTGGGCACTCCACACACTTTGAAATCTGTTAGAACGACACACATGCACCAGCCTAGAGTAAAGAGATTTAGCCGTGGGCTTCCCTGAGGCGTAATGTGGGGCCAGACCATGTGATCTTTAGTCAAGGAGAGCGAAGGGGAAAGGGCAATAAGCTCTTTTTACTCAACAAGCTCTTCAGGGGACATGAGCGATGCAGGACAAGATCCCAATTACTAGCAAGGAGGTTCAAAATGAAGATGTTTAAGATAGGGAAAAAGGAGGAAAAAATTGGGAAGGAAAGATTAGGGGGACCCTCCCTAGACGATCAATCTAGCAAGAACCTAACAGAACCACCATTGGCAACCACAAACTCGACATGGGATCAGAATTCGTTTCTCACTATAACTATGGAGCGCCAAAATTGTGATCTGCCACAAACATTAGCGTTAAGGGGATCACCGAAAGGGCAGTATTTAGCTTTAAGCAATCTCTCAGAGAGGGCCCAGCGCATCATGAAATCTTCCACCAGCACATCTTAATGAGACATCTTCTATATCTAAACAGCTAGCCTCGTAAACCTATTTTTTTCAACATGCAAACATGCCACCTCAACATGCATCATGCATGGGAAAGAGCCACCTAGACATGCAACAATGCATAGAAAAAATCGCACATAAACATGCAAACATGAATGATAATTTACACTATTATGCTATTTATATATAATGAATATTTTGCAACAGTGCAATAATCAAAGACAATAAATCATATTTACTTTCAGTTTAATTATCGTGTTGTTACTCCAAATATTCATATTCCATACAACCAAATCCCATAAAAATATATTGCAAAATATTCCCACAACAACTTGTTGAATATCATCTAGTTTATTCATGATGGGTGTTAATGACCAAACCTCCAAGAAGTGTGGATTTGCACATAAGTTTCCATTTACAAAATTTGTACTTCCTGTTATCATTGACGGCGCTCCAGACGAACACATTACGGTCTTTATCGAAGTTAGATGGATGCTCTTTGAGATGCGACAATTCAAGTTTGTCACATGTTGTCTCATACCAAGTTGTTTTAAAAAATGGCTAGAGTTTCACCATAGATGTTACAATTTTTTGGTATTTATTGGTGACCAGGTCTACTGGTGCCCTTGATAAAAATACTAATCGAGAAGAAAAAAGTTGTCTCAACTTCTTTTTGTTTTTTAGGTGTAAATATTTTAGTTAGTAATGTAGACTAAACTGTGGAATTTATAAATATCTATTGGACCACGTTCACACATCCACGGTAGAAATCCTTGTTTCCATACGGGAACTGAGGAGGAACCGACGCAAGGTTAGGATTCGACAGGTCAACCACCATAGATTTCATCGGTTCCTCTCGCATCCAGCTGTTGTGCTACAAGGTGAGGGGGGGCTTACATCTCGGTAGGCATTCATAAGTTTTATTAGCATGATCTTTTGAGTCTTCATCGGTGATTTCCAGGTGAAAGGTGTGATGCTGTTGAGAATAAGGTACCCTGGTTCTTCTCCTATTGTGGCGAAATCTTACCGGGAGACACCACTGAGACAAAGAGCTTGTGTCTTTGTAGGTTAGTGTGTCTAACCTTGTGGATTTTAGGTTTAGGTCCTCACAAATTTGTTCGTATGGATCTAATAAGTTTATGTTAGTGCTTTCTGCCGTTTTGTAGGTACGATCCATTATGATTTTGGCGTCATGCTTTGGTCTTCTGTTGAAGGTATTTTTGTTTGAAAACTTGTACTTTTAGGGGATTTGAGAAATTTCACTGTAATTCTTAGTTATATGAGTTATCTTGTAATTTCTTGGATCTATGGTTCAAAGTATTGCACGTGTATTATTTTGAGTTTAATTAAATTTACATGTTACTTACATAACGATGGCAATGGACAGGGTATGGTACGGGTACAATTACCCCATACCCATATCCATGTTTCTCATGGGCATAAAATCATACTCATACCCTATCAATCGGACATAAATCCATGCACGTGCCCATACCTTATGGGTATCCATGCCCGATGGGTACTCATCGGGCATATAAATACATCATAGAAAGGTGCGTTGGTGGTGTAGTTGCTATGTCCTTATAGGGTTGGGAAATGATGATTGTTAAAGAGAGGCAGGGTATTGCTGGGGAAGTACGGGTAGACGACGAAGGTGGGCTCGATAGCTTAGGTTTATGACACTTGTGACCCACCTATATGATAACTGTGTCGGGTTTGGGCGTACCCATGGGCATAAAATTGTACCCATGCCCTACCCATGATTAGTCGGGTAGGGTTTGGGTACTATCCATGGGCATGAAAATGTGCCAATAAACTACCCGTGCGGGTCACGTACCCATGTCCATGGGTAAAATTACCATCTTTATCAGTACATGTTATGACGCGAGCGTATCCCTTCGCTCGTACACACGAGGGAAGCCATCGCTAGGGTTTTTGCTGCCTCCCACTGCGCAGCCGTCGGCCTGCCTCATCTCATATGGCCTTAGGGCCATGGAGATGCGGTGGATCTTGGTCTTTGTCGACCGGAGGGTTCCGTTTTTAGGAGTTTCTTTGAGTTCTGATAGGGTTTGTGTCCTGCTCATGAAGGCGAAACGACGGCGGTTTCCTAACGATGGAATAAGTTCCTCCCCGCCTAGTCCTCGTCCTGGTGGTGCTTCTAGTATCGTTGGAAGGCCCGTGGATATTTGTCTCCAGCAAATCACGCAGAATTCGTTTGGCTTTTGTCTTCGGTGGATCCGTTTGGATCCGATCTTCGTTTGTAACGATTCGCGTGGTTACAGGTTGGATCCTTCCAATCTACGCTTCTTTCCATCAACGGCGGTTTTTCTTTTGATGCGCTGGTCCCTGGGGTCTTAGCACGACGACTTCCCGACTGTCTACTACGATAAAGTTTTCCTGGCTTGGATGATGGAGGGGCGATGACAGCGACGCACTTTCGACTCGCTCCAGTGCGTGTAGTCGTAGCTAGGTGGTCTAAGAACCTGAATGTAATTTTTACTTTTGGTATTCTTCGTGTTACTTTAACAGTTGATGAATAGATTAAAAGTTTTCTTATAAAAAATAATTAAATTTACATGTCATTAGTAAAAAACCAAGAAATTCTTGGATGAACAAGAATTAAGAAAATGAAATTTATATTAGAAAAAAGGGAGGGAAATCCAAATTTTAATGTAAAGATAGGTCTGGACACAAATATCACACGGTCACATACACCTTTCTTATGCATGGTGTGCAAAACTGTTCACACGCAGAGGCAGGGCCCTTCTTTTACATAAAAGAATAAAATATAAAAAATGAGGGTACCGAGAAAGTTACAGAATTTGAACATCCGAGTTGATCGATAAGAGCATGTACCAGCGGACCCCGTAACAGCCCCAAAAGTCCGGGCAGGCTGCCCGGTCGACAAAAAAAAAACACCCAATAGGGCTTTTCATATTCGGCCCAAACGACCAGACAAACTAGCATTTTTCATATCCGGCTCATATATGGACGGATATCGGATGTCCGGATGGGTGTATGCTATTTGGCGCATGGGTAACTGGGTAGCGACCGCGCACGCACCACCGGCTTCCGGCTGCAAAACATTTGGGCCGGTCCATCGTGCTCATTTCTTTTGTTTGTCATTTCTTTCGTTTTTTCTCTTCTTCTTTATTACTTTCTAATATAATTTCATTTTCTTTCTAATTTAATTCCACTCTTGTTTTTTCTTTATATATTTTTCCAAATTAACGAGAATTTTCTGAAATTTCAACATGTTTTCAGATCGGCACATTTTTTTGAAATTCAAAATTTGTTCATCGTAATAAAAAATTGTCATCATATTCCAAAAAAATCATGAATTTGTAAAAATGTTCAGAAATGTTCCTTGAATTAAAAAAATGTTCAATTTCAAAATTTAGTCATCGCAGTGAACAAATGTTCATCATATTCAGAAGGTTCATTAAGTTGAAAAAATGTTCGTTGAATTTACTTATGTTTCATCAAATACAAAAATGTTGATCAAAACTTCAAAAAAACTCATCACAATACAAAAAAATTCAACAAAATTAAAAAATTGTTCATTTTTTGAAATTTTGAAAAATATCAGAATTCGTGGACATTTTTTATATTCGTGAACATGTTTTTGCATTAGTGAATATTTTTAAAATTCTAAACTAGTTTAAAAGCAAAAGGAAAAAACAAAAAAGGAAACAAAAAGAAACGAAAAATGGGAGATGCACCCCACACCTTGGCTGGCCCAAGGTCACGCCTGGAAGATTGAGGGGTCGCGTGCTGGCTTCTTTCCCAGACATGGGCGTCACATGGTATCGACCCGCTAGGGCCCGCATCGCCCCCACCCCATCAGACCAACCCTGGTTAAACCCTCTCAGAGTCCACAATCGTCTTCTCCGCTTCCTCCCAAATTCGCCCCCTCCCCTTCGCCATGGCAAGTTCGGTCAAGAGTCCTCCAGCGAGCCCGATCCCATGGACTAGAATGGTCTCGTGAAGGAGGAGGACGACAAATCTAGCAACGACGCATCGAATGAGGAGGAGCACGTGCTCCGCATTGCCATCACGCGCTCGCGAATGGACACTGGTGGGAGCTTGAGCTCCATCGCGTATCTCCAACGAAATGCGGGGTGCGCCCGCCCGTCCCATGCCGGCCTGTCCAGCTCCGCACCGCTTCAGATCCGGAGCAGGGCAAGCTTCTCCCCTTCCCCTCCAGCGCCAGCACCGCCCGGGCAGCAGTGAATGCTTGTTCTTGCGGCTCACGTGTGGATGTGCATGCTGGAGTGGGAGGCGAAGGCAGCCCGACGTGAGCGGTAGCAAGCGGCCTCTACACCCGGCGCTCGTCGGCCGTCGCGCTCGCCGTGGTGACCATCGCGCTCCCCGCGGTGACCGGTTCTAGCAAAAGAAAAATGAGTCGCGGCTGCACCTCCCCCTCTATAATCTTTTAGCACCACGTGGTTACCGTCATGCCTAGCCACTCGAGATTGCAACATCCGCCCTTGGCCCCTTGTCGGAACTTGTCGCCGAGATTCACAGTAACCCACCACCGGCATCCCGCCATCATGAAGAATAGATGTAGCAAAAAACGTCGATGGTAGTATAAAAAAATCCACACAGTTGTAGCAAAAAATGTCGTCTCGCCGTTGGAGAACACAACTAAGTCGTGAATGGATGTAGCAAGAAAAATCCTCGGTAGTAGTAAAAAGCAACGATGGAAGCGAAGGGACTCTGAAGATAGGCAATTCGCGATCAGTAAACTCCGCCTTGTCACCTATTTTGCCTTTGAGCTTGCGTGCTCTTGCTGGATTTGATGTCCTTTTGCAAACATCTTATTTGGAACCCTCCTATGTGTTATGTTGGCTACGGTCGAATCGGTATTGAATGCATCATGTGTTGGGTCTTATTAGTTTAAAGCTGGACACTTCTTGCATCTTGGTGCTACAAAGAAGTATCTTCGATATGTTAAAGGGCCCGGACCAGCGCAGACTGCGGTATTCGCCTCCATGGAGCACAACATCGCTATGGATATCGCTGCCTCTCATCGTGGTCTCTTTCTTTGTGAAGTGGAGGGGAGCAAACGGAGGTGACGATAGTGTCTATAGCTTCTGGAATGAGAGAAATCGCATCTTAGTTCCAGCGACAGAGTCTGAATGGACAGTTTGACACCAACGCGTAAAGCCTATAGCCCCCTGTTTTACCCCGGAAGTAGTTGTTCGTCTTTCGATATGAGAGGGTGGCAAGTGTTCGCAATGACTTAGCGACTTAGCCAATTGGTTACAGATTCTAGACAGATCGATCAGATCACATCATCTCAATTAAAGGCCCAAGCATCTCCGATCCGAGAATTGGGATGACTGTTAGTTTCGGTCGGGAGCCGGACGGTAATGGACCTACAACCCTTGCTTGTGGACTAGCTGCAGAACTAACCTTTGTTCTATTGGTTTGGTGGTTGCTACCAATACGATTTCTTGATGCCCATCAAAGAACCTCGAGATGCTAATCCACGAAAAACGATGCGAGAAATGCAAAAGAACTCAACTAACGCTTGACTTTTGCAGAATTCCATTAACAAGCTTAAAAGAAAGCCTTTTATTTGTTTTTTGAGATACTGGCTATTTATACGTTATGTTCGATATTTCACTTCGTGGACCGGCTAATTAATTCAAGTAATTCCTGGAGGGGAATCAATCTGATTGACATAGGTAGCTTTCGTAGTCAAAGCTCACAGGGTCAAATGCTCTATTGGAGTGGACACGGACGCACAATCAAGGTTCGAATGACTTCTACTTCACGCCTTGAGAATTTTTTTCGCTTTGATTTCGGTTCCTGCGCATAATTGATGTTAGGGCCCTTACGGATCTTGTGTGAAGAAGAAGCCTTGGTTTCCTTATAATTGCTACGAACCACCTACTTTCATTCCAATATCTATTCTTTTGTTTGAGGAAATCAGAAGAAATGGAATTATCTAAAACATAGCCTGTTCAAAAGATTCTTTCGGCATTAATGTTCTTTTGGAATCTTCGTATGAAACAAATAACATTCTGGAACAGTTTAGGACAGAACAGGCCTTAGTAGAAAGCAAGTATTTTATGCATATAGCCACAAACCCTCCTATGTCTTATGTTGGCTGCAGTCGAATTAGTATTGAATGCATCATGTGTTGGGATTTACTAGTTTAAAAGCCGGACGCTTCTTGCATCCTCTGCTAAAAAGAAACATCTACTACTTCCTCCGTCCGAAAATACTTGTCGAAGAGATCCATAAAGGCACCGGATCAGCGCAGACAGCGGCGTTCGCCTTCATGGAGCACAACATCACGATGGATATCGCACTTCTCATTGCGGTCTCTCTCTTTGTGAAGTGGAGGGGGTGAATGGAGGTGACGATAGTGTCTATAGCTTTTGGAATGAGAGAAATCGCATCGTAGTTACTGTTCAAGAATTCTTCCGATTAATCAGTTAATTGGCCAGTTAATCACTACTCATCGGGTGGCCGAATCGAATAACACTTATTCATCGTGTTAACTTGCGAGGCCGATTAAATGGTATGTCAGACCGATTAAATGGTCTGTTAGACCGATTAATCGGTTGTCGGGCCAATTAATCCTTGTTGGCATGTTAACTCGTGGGCAAACAAAGTCCGATTTTTTGGCACATAACCCCTCCCAGCCCCTCCCGTTCTTAAGGAGCTGGGGTTTAGCTCTCCACCCGCCCCTCCCACTCCTCTCATCCCCTTGCGACCTAGATGGCGGATGGCCAGGTCCTCGTCGGCCCACCACCGCTTCCCCTCCTCCCTTGTTTGACGCTACTTTCTCTTCTACCTCAGCAGGCCGTTACTTTCCCCTCCTCCTTCGCAACGTACCACCTCTGACAACCGAACTGTTTAGGCGCCCTACGCGGCCGCCGTCACCTTCCCTCTGTCTGTCGCCGTCTTGTGGCCGCCATCTCTCGGAGTTGTGTCCCAAGCCGAAATCAGCAAAAAAAAGTGTTATTGTGTACATGTTTGCTGATGATTTTTTTACGCCCACATGGATGATTATTGTTGTATACATATTTGTGATGTATTGAGAAAATAAAATTATGCCATTTGCTTCATATTTGCAATGTAGATTTTTTTTTCTCCATACAAAATTTGCTTCTACTGAGTTCAAAATTACACCGATTAATGGTCGACCGATTAATCCAGTTAATAGGCCGATTCAACGATTAATCGCTACTCCCAAGCCGAGCGAGCAGTTACCAGTTAACTATTCCCTTGACAGGGCCAGCGATAGAGTCTGAATGGACAGTTGGACACCAACACGTTTACGAGTTGCACAGAAATGACGGACGGACGAAGAAATCGGGGAGTCGCACCAGGGGGGGATTCAGGCGACTCTGATCGAATTGACAGTGCCTACAAAGTTTCTGAATTTGCATATCCGAATTGATGCTTGATAGCGTGCGGCGCCCGGTCGCTCGGTTCGGTGGGCCCGTCTGGTCGAGCGCGGGTACGTCGGGGCCAAGATCGCCAGGGCGTGTATGTTGAGGTTTCGTTGGGGGCAAGACAAGTCAATCACCCGATCCACCTTCATAAGTACTCAAACAAGTCAGCCAGGCACGGCGCTCAAAAATCACAACTTCGACAAACTAGGTCGCATCGATCCCTCATCCGACGTACTAGATGGCGCCGCCGGCCGTCGTGGGTTTCTCCGCCCTGCCGGAGGAGGCGCTGGACGAGATCGCTCGGCGCGTCGGGCCCCTTGACAACGTCCGCTGCTCCGCCGTCTGCCGGTCCTGGCGCCTCGCGCTTAACGCCACGCGCCTCAGCGGACTGGGACCGCAACCGAGCCCGCACCGCATATCCATCGAGCGATACAGCCGCCCCCCAGTCGTCGAGGTCTACGACACCCGACGCGGCGGTCGCGGATACCACGTCCAGACTGTCGTGAACGACGCGGTGGCGCGCTCGCGCATCATCGGCTGCTCCTACGGCTGGGCCATCACCGTCGACGACGACACGTGGGCCATGACCCTGCTCGACCCCTTCACCGGCCGGACCTTCCCGCTGCCTCCCTTCTCCGACACCCTCCCTGGCAAGCTGCGGCGGGAGACCAGGAACTGGACCTTCCAGGAGCACAACCGCGGGAACTCCCGCTTCTGGAAGCACATGTTCCGCAAGGCGGCGCTGGCTCCCGGGCGCCGGCTGGGCACCTACGCCGTGATGCTGCTCCACAGCAACGGCCGCGGGCTATCCTACCTTGCTCCCGGCGCCACGTCCTGGGCGGCGCTGCGCCTTCCGCAGGGCATGCCGCACAAGTACCTGGACGTCATCCTCCACAAGGGTGCCTTCTACACGATCAGCTGCTACGCCGAGCTCAATGCCTGGGTGCGGGACGGCCACGGCAGCCTGCGGACGAGGCGGCTCACAAACCCGCTGAAGGAACAGGTTTGGGCCGTCCTCACCGAGTCGAGGTCGCGCGATGGCATTCTCATGGTGACTAGCACGGAGGAGGAGGAGAGCCACAACTACTACAGCGATTACTACTGGCGAAAAGAGTACAAGGTGCACCGTTGCGTGGAGAGCGAGCGTAGGTGGATTCCGTTGAAAAACCTTGGGAAAATGACTATCATGATCGGGGAAGGATGCAGCTTCTGCGTTCCATTCGGCTTCGGCGACGGGGATACTCGTGTGCAGGCATCTACTTCTCATTGGTTTTTACCTTACGTTGCAACAAAAGATCCAACTTTCAGATAGTGGGATGTCGTATAACGGATTCATTTCTCGGCGTACGTAAACATAGATTTGTTTAGATTGTGTGTGTTTGTTCACGGTCCTATTTGGCTGCAATTTATTAGTTTTGCTAAATGTAATTCATCCGAGAATATCTTGTTCTAACTTTTCTTAGAGCAACTAGTAAACATGCCCGTGCGTTGCAACGTGATATATAATTGACGTGTACTAAAACTTAATGAGAATCGTATGTGCAAGCACAACACCTTGTGTTTCGCTGCAAAGAAACATTAGTTGTGATGTCTAACAAATCTTCCACCAGCGTGACATAGCACAAGGCAACATCCGGACGTTGTCACCCAGCGGCAGAGAGCCGCATCCTGAGGTCTAGAAGAAAATGCATCACCTCCATAAATGAGCCTGACCACCTACCTTCATAAACACGGCTCATGACCATTCCCCTATTCATGTCATTGTGTCTGCGCAAGGGAATGTTTCGTATTTTAAAAACTAATCTCGTTTAGCAGGACTTGAGATTCGATCCCTACGAGTTACTCCCTACACCCGGTTCATACACCATCCCTCGTACTCATGCTTGCTTTTTTTTCCCGGTGTATGTGCTTCACTAAGGAGCAGAGCAAACACTGTTAGAAATGAGGAGTACATGTGTTTGTCCACATAACTTCCTACAATTAGCACAGAGGCCTGCGTACATGCACACACAATCAGTCATCCTATATTTATAATTTTCATGACCGACAAATCTTGTAGTAGTTAATAGTGCATACATCAAATTTTAAAACCTTTTTAAGCAACTGTTTTTTGCTAGCTAACAAAATCACTTTGAGATCAACTACATCCTAATTATGGTCTACGGGTCTATGTATGATTGAAAAACCTTGAGAAATTATGTTACGTACCTCAGAATAAGACCAGTACATAAGCATCCAGTTGGATTATCTATTATATACTTGAATTAGTATTTTTGTTGCTCGTATTATTATTATTATTATTATTATTATTATTATTATTATTATTATTTACTCTAAAATATAGAGTCAAATTGTTAAATTTTAATCCACTGTACATATTATACTCCTACGCATGTGCATATTAACTACTACTACTACGTATTAAATTTCATTCACGTACAGGAAAAAGAGACGAAGCTACATGCTGGCTTTGTTGGGCTTGTTGGGCCAAAGGAAGCGGACGAAAATCAACCCACGTGTAGGTACAAGATAAAATAACCTAAACGGGACGAAACCAAAAATATCACCTTACTTTACTAGTAGGTATAGATTTCTAATAGCTCCCCTATTTGTAAAGAAAAAACCATCAACAGCTCCAGTAAAAAAACGGCCCTTCTTGGTATAATTCCAATAATGCTACACTTACGTAAATTATCTACGTACACTTAGGTGATTATCGTGCCCTCTAACCAAACATCCCCCCTGATTTTCAGGATGGGGCCGCGTCCTCACTAATGCCCAATTAGTGAATGTCAAATCATTACGTAACCCCCTTCATCACGTAGCTACATGTAGGTGTAGCAAAGCCTGTATAATCCCCCCCCCCCCCCCCCCCCCCAACTCTCCTCACTTTTAAGGGAGGATGACCATTTCCGTATAATTTGGCGAGCAGAAAAATACTTCTAAGAGAGCAGACCCTCGCGAGGCGCGTCACCACGCCGGGCCGACGCCTCATGCCGCACCTTGTCAGCCACCATCGCATGTGTCACTGACTTGTGGGCCTTAGGTCATTAGCTAGGCTTGTGTTAATTAAAAAAACTCTAGAAATAGAGGAAGATATTTATAGGAATTGAGAAAAGTAGTCATCATCCAAATTTCCCTAATTTATCGGAAAAGCTAACCGGCAACCATTCGTCAAGGGGCTATTTCCGGCGAAGGCATATGATTTCGTTCGATTTTCTGGCACCGGTCACGGCGGAAGGACAATGCCACATCAAGGATCTGTATTAGTTTGTTGTGACCAACTAATAGAGATCAAACCGCTTGGACTGAAAAAGTAACGCCCTATTTTTATTCTCCGCAACAACAAAAAATACCAACAAGGGTCGCTACCTCATACCGCACCTTGTCGGCCACTATCGCATGTGTCACTGACTTGTGGGCCCTAGGCCATTAGCTAGGCTTGTGTTAACTAAAAAAATTTATAGAAATAGAGGAAGATATTTATAGGAATTGAGAAAAGTATTCATCATCCAACTTTCCCTAATTTATCAGGAAAGCTAACTAGCAACCATTCGTCAAGGGGCTATTGCCAGGGAAGAGGATGTCCTTGGATTTTCTGGCACCGGTCACGGCGGAAGGACAATGGCACATCAAGGATATGTATTAGTTTGATGTGACCAACTAAAAGAGATTGAACCCACTTGGACCAAAAAAGTAATGCCCTATTTTTATTCTTCGCAACAACAAAAAAAATACCGACAAGGGCACAAAGGCTGGGGATCGAACCCACGCCCTCCTTAACCACTCACAGGGCATGTACCACTTGGACCGAAACTGGCTTAAATAATAATGCAGTAAAAGTGCCTATATATACTTTGAAGGTTTGTTTTAAATTCTTGTTTCATTCGCGCGGGGGGGGGGGGGGGGGGGGTGGGGGGGGAGGGGGATTTCCAGAATTCGTAATTTATCATAGTATCACTTTAAGAACAAAAATATATTCTTAGAGGGTATTTTTTCTAAACTTGCTATGTGCATTTTTTATTACATGTAGCATGGCAATTACTTTTTATGTTAAAACCATGACTTATTTTTGTCATCCAAATCATGGCATTTTCTTTTACTTTCTCACATGGCACTTTATTATTAAGAGCATGTCAGTTTAATAATTCATAACATGTCATTTTTATTGACAAGAAAATGATAGTTTAATTATTAAGAGCATGGTATTTTAATAGTCAATAACATGTCATTTTTATTTTTTAAGATTATATTAATTTTATTATTAAGATTATGACATTTTAGCTTAATAACATGGCATTTTTATTATTAGGAGGATGAAATTTTTTCTTAAGAGCATGCCATATTTCATTATTAATAACATGTCATTTTACTATTATTAAGAGAATGGTAGTTTTATTGTTAAGAGGATGACAATATTATTATTTAAGAGCATGGCATTTTTATTATTAAGATAATGGCATTTTAGTTATTATGAGGATGGCACATTTGTTTTTACAAAAAAAAATTGTTCATGGCAAATTTATTGGAGTTATCTAGATAAAATATTTTTATAAAATATAGCATGTTACTCCCTCTATAAAGTTTTATAAGATCTTTTAGATAACTAAAGTAGTACTTTTATATAATAGAGCATGGCAGTTGTAAATTATGTTTTTTATCTTTTCGTGTATTGGAGTTTTATTAATTTTTTTGATGCCATTTTTTCTCAAAAGAACCTGCTACTTTGGGCCTAGCCTATTTTCCGCGACGTGGTCCACAATTGGCCAGCTTCGATCGTTCGCTCTCTCCCGCACACCCCTAGTGAACAAAATATCTCGCTGGTCGTTCGAGTCCCCTGCGACTGCGAACGAATTGGCAGCTGGTAGCTCCCCCGGCGATTAATCGCGCCATATTTGGGTCCTAAATTATACAATTATCCCGTAAAATGACTTTTATGGGAGTCTTTTAGAAGAGCTATTGGAGTTGCTTAGACCAACAGAGAACGCTCATTGATTAATTAATTAAAACATGCTTATTCCCGCAAAAAAACAGAAATATGCTTATTCCTGCAAAAAAAAAGCCAGAAACATGCTTAAAACATGAGCAACGAGGGCATTATTTGACATTCTGATACGGGGCAAACCCGAGGGTGGCCCGATCTTCATGAATTGGAGGTGGATTCGAGGAAGAACACGAAGAACACGAGGGGAAAACGTGGAGAAATCAAAGGGGAAAACACTCTATTGGACAAGATCCACACCAAGTACTCCTCAAATCACAAGCAATACAAGAGGTGCATCAAGATCCAAGAACAACAATGAAAATAAAGATACATGGGTAGTTCATCCCAATCTCTAGGAGAGATGGGCCTTGAATCCGTAGACGGATCTTCCCTTGAAAGGGGCCTTGACATCCTCTAGGGATCTTCTCCGGTGGAGACCTCGGTCTCCATGAGAGAAGTAGAGGAAGGAGCAAAGCTCATGTATGAATGAGCTATCACTTTGCTAACCCTAGAAAGGAGGAGGGGGTGGAGTATATATAGGCTAGTCCACGAAGGGGTAAGGTAGAGGGGGATACATGGGCCTTCGGCCCGCTTCTGCCCGCACAGGGGCTGGATGTCCGGCCGGGGGCCGGATGTCCGGGGCTTCACGCGTCGCCGGATGTCCGGGCTGGGGGGCTGGATGTCCAGGATGGAGGTGGCCGTCTCCGCGAGGCTCTGGACTCCTCGCGCCAGATTTCCGGGCAGGGGAGCCGGATGTCCGGCTGGTCGTTGGTGCGCCGGATGTCCGGGCTCTGGCTGGATGTCCGGCCGCTGTAGCTCTTCTGGCCTTGCCTTCTTGGTTGCCGGCTCTCCACACGCCGGATGTCCAGGCCCTTGTCCGGATGTCCGGCCGCTGTAGCTTCAGTAGCATCATCTTCTTCCGTCGTCGCTTCCATGCTTCCCTCGCGGATGGTGTACTCGTTCCTCGGCACTTGCACTGCTCCTCGTCATCCGTGAAGCTCCGACAATACCTATGCATGCACACGAGAGGAGTGTCAAGTAGTATACCATCCTCGAAGGGGTCAAGTGAACACGTGTAAAAGAGATGATTCACCTTTATGTATGTGAAGTAGTTGTGGCACGTGTCACTTGCCAAACGGACTCTTGTCATGGTGATGTCCGTAGAATGCTCCGCATCATCCCCTCCCCCTTGGGAAAGATCTGTCCTCGGATCAAAATCCAAATCACCACGGGAAAGAGATGGCATCGCCGTGTTAAAGTGGACGATCACCGAGCACTCATCATCATCAAACTCGAAAGGGGCACTCTCCAATGTTTCACCATCTTGTAAATCTGTCAAAAGTAGCAAACACGACAAACACTTGGAAAAACAAATGTGGTTAGCGTTAGTGCAAAACCAAGCATTCAAGTGGTGAATCACCGAACAAGTGTTGTCATAATGCATATCATAGGATGTGAATAAGGAATGTGTCATGGCATGTAAGCATTCAAGTTGAGTACTAGGAAAAGCAACATGGAAACAAGCATGTAAAGTTGAGGTAGGGATGCCATTATGTGTGACAATATAACAAGCATCTACCCCAAGGTCATAGCACTCATGCACAAAGCAATCAATGAAAGGTCTATGGTAGGCATATGAATCATTCACGACACCAAGTATAATGTAGTGTCTAAACACATGGAGCAATCCAAAGTGCAAGGCAATCCAAGCAAAATGTGCACATGGTGTAGTGAAGATAGTGAGGCACTCAACATAATGGAAAGAGCAATTGGTCATCATGTGTGAGGCAATCAAGGCAAGCATGTAGCAAGCAATGTGGCATGACAAATGTGAAGGATGGACATTGTTGCAACCAAGCATAAGATAAGAGCAAGTAATCCACAAGTTGGATGCAACACACAAGGCATATATGTCATGAGGCATGGAACGGTGGCAATCATGAGTGAAAGCAATATCTCTAACATGTGTGCAAGTAAGTGGACCAAGATGACCCATATATGTCATGGTACAAGCAACACAAGTAGGGTGAGCCATAATATCCATGCTCAAGAAGGATGTCACCTCAAAAGCGTGACCTTGTGCGTCCGTCACAATGCCGATGCGCAAGCAAGTGCGATGTAGAAACGCGTCGATGTAGAATGGCTCGCTCTCAAGAGCTCGAATCGTCAACTCACGTGAAGTGGAAATTGACATGTAGTTGAAGTATCCTACACATACACACAACAAAGCAAAGAATGTATGTGCATGGTAGGTAAACGCATCATCCATCATGATGGTTCTCTTCTCTTGCACATAACAATTACGATAAAAAGTGCATGAACAATATGATGCAACAATGTCTATATTCATGGCACTAGGCATATGGTGCAAAGAAGGAAAGAAAGCATGCTTCACATGAAAGATATCAAAAGCTCCAAGAACATGAGAGAAAGCTTTGGGGGCAATTTCATTAGCAAGATCAAAAGCAGTGTTGCACTCAATACATGGCAAAGCATCGAGCATGAGAGAGGCAACATATGGAGGCATATGACAATAAGAAATATCAATCATATGCAAAGCATGGCAAGGGTTGTCATCAACCGCATAAAAGAAGCACATCGGTGATGCAACACAAGCAAGCATAGTAAGCATGTCGTGGAAACTAGTAGTGCGAAGATGCAACGTACTAGAGGAAATCATGGCAATCATGTCATGCGAGCAAATAATAGGCATAGGCAATGCACATGACATATTCCAAGCAAAACAAGTAATGGGGTGATCCTCAATACCATCATAGGCATGGGTCACAAAGCAATCATGGCAATAGCAAATAATATCTCTAGTACGTTGCATCACCGATATGCAAAACAAGTCATATAATCAAGTGTCATGTGATATGCAAAACAAGGGTCACAAATGCATGTCAAGGTCATAGAAGTGAGCATATCATGCAAAGTGAACACGAGAACATGAGCATAAGATAACACGTGGTATATAGCCCATAGTCGTGTGAGAACCAAGTAGAAGAGGTGCACGTAGTCCTTGCGCGAGGGGAATGGTTGGAGACACATTCCGGTGAATCCCAAAGCATCGGTGCTCTCAAGAGCTCTTCTCGTCAACTCATGGGATTGTGAGGTTGACGAGTATTCGTGGGTACCTACACTAGTAGAAAACAGGCCTTCCATTTAACCCTGTAGTCCCGGTTTGGCTTTGGCCCGGGACTAATGTGACCATTAGTCCCAGTTCCAACGGCTAGGAGCGGTCGGGGGGCACGGGCACCATTAGTCCCGGTTCATTTGGGACCTATAGTCCCGGTTTGTATCACAAACCGGGACTAAAGGGGTGGTGGCAGGCTGGTGTCAGCCTGGGGCCCCCACGAGCCCTTTTAGTCCCGGTTTGTATCACAAACCGGGACTATAGGTAGATCTTTAGTCCCGGTTTGTATAACCAACCGGGACTAAAGCTTTCCCTATATAAACCCTTCGTCCAGCCCGACTCCATTTCTCTGTTTTCTCCATTCGAATTCCCCTCTCTGTTCTTCCCCTAGCTCGAGCTCCTCCCTCCATTGTTGCCAAGATTTGTCAAGATTTGACGCACCCCAATCCATCCAAGTGTCCACAAAGGTTAGCAACTTTGTCCTTTCATCTCTTATTGCTAGATCAGCTCGTGCAATGCTTTATAAGTATAGTGATTTGTGGATTTTAGTTTGGGTGTAATTATGTGGTAGTTTTTTTGATTTATATGCAATTTGAGCTCAAATTAACTCCTTAGTTTGCATATGTGTCGGAAATTGCGGGATTTTTGCTTCAGAAGGTCATATCTCCCGACGGAGAATACCATTACCCGATCCGCAAATGATCTGCAAATTGTACGATAAATTGTATATACCAAATTGTATATATATATATATATATGTGTATGCATGTGGTCGTTGATACGTCTCCAACGTATCTATAATTTTTGATTGTTCCATGCTATTATATTATCTGTTTTGGATGTTTTATATGCATTAATGTGCTATTTTATATTATTTTTGGGACTAACCTATTAATCTAGTGCCTAGTGCCAGTTTCTGTTTTTTCCTTGTTTTTGAGTATTGCAGATAAGGAATATTAAACGGAGTCCAAACGGAATAAAATCTTCGATATGATTTTTCTTGGACCAGAAGAAACCTACCAGACTTGGAGAGGGGGGCAGGAGACCTGCCGGTTGGCGACAAGCCACAGGAGCGCGCCCTAGGGGGGGGCGCCCCCCTGGCTTGTGGCCCCCCAGCAGGCCTTCTAACCCTATTTATCCTCCTATAAATTCCCAAATATTCCCCCAATACCAGAAAGAGCCACGAAAATACTTTTCCGCCGCCGGAAGCCTCTGTTCCCGTGAGATCCCATCTTGGAGCCTTTTCCGGTAATCTGCCGGAGGGGGATTCGATCACGGAGGGCATCTACATCAACTCCATTGCCCCTCCGATGATGCGTGAGTAGTTCACCTCAGACCTTCGGGTCCATAGCTAGTAGCTAGATGGCTTCTTCTCTCTCTATGTTCTTCAATACCATGTTTTCCATGATCTTCATGGAGATCTATCCGATGTAATACTCTTTTGCTGTGTGTTTGTCGAGATCCTATGAATTGTGGATTTATGATCAGATTATCTATGAATATTATTCGAGTCTTTTCTGAATTCTTATATGCATGATTTCATATCTTTGTAAGTCTCTTCGAGTTATTGATTTGGTTTGGCCAACTAGATTGGTAATTCTTGCAATGGGAGAAGTGCTTAGTTTTGGGTTCAATCTTGCGGTGTCCTCACCCAGTGACAAAGTAGGGGTAGCAAGGCACGTATTGTATTGTTGCCATCGAGGATAAAAAGATGGGGTTTTCATCATATTGCTTGAGTTTATCCCTCTACATCATGTCATCTTACCTAATGCGTTACTCTGTTCTTCATGAACTTAATACTCTAGATGCAGGCAGGAGTCGGTCGATGTGTGGAGTAATAGTAGTAGATGCAGAATCGTTTCGGTCTACTTGACACGGACGTGATGCCTATATGCATAATCATTGCCTTGGATATCGTCATAACTATGCGCTTTTCTATCAATTGCTCGACAGTAATTTGTTCACCCACCGTACTATTTTCCTTCAAGAGAGAAGCCTCTAGTGAAACCTATGGCCCCCGGGTCTATTTTCCATATTATATTTTCAGATCTATAAACCAAAAATACCAAAAATACCTTGCTGCAATTTTATTTACTTTTCTTTTAGTTTTACTTTTGGCAATCATCTATATCTATCTCTATCAGATCTCATCCTTGCAAGTAACCGTGAAGGGATTGACAACCCCTTTATAGCGTTGGGTGCAAGTGTTTGATTGTTTGTGTAGGTGCAAATATTGGTGCCTTGCTTGTTCCTCCTACTGGATTGATACCTTGGTTCTCAACAAACTGAGGGAAATACTTATCTACTTCGCTGCATCACCCTTTCCTCTTCAAGGGAAAACCAACGCAAGCTCAAGAGGTAGCAGTCGTACGAGAAATTCTATGATATATGATTGCTTGTACGAGAAATTTTATGATATATGATCGGTTCTACGAGAAATTCTATTATATATGCATAACGTGTACAGTATGTAGTAGCGTAAAATATGTTTGAAATGAAAAAGAATTAAATGGAAAACACAAAATGAAAAGGAAAAATAAACAATAAACACTAATTAAACCCCTAAACACCTAAACCCCTAAACCCCTAAACCTTTAGTCCCGGTTGGTGTTACCAACCGGGACCAAAGGTCCCGATGCCCTGGCGCGCGCTGCCGACCACGTGGCCAGGGTTTAGTCCCGATTCGTAGCCAACCGGGACTAAAGGCTTGGACCCTTTAGTCTCTATACTTTAGTCCCGGTTGGGGAACCGGGACTAAAGGCCCTTCCCACCCGGGACTAATGGCCTGTTTTCTACTAGTGCTACACAACAAGGATGAAAGAACATGTGCTGCCCCCATGTTTGGTTTTGGTAATTGATGACAATCTCTATGGACTAATGGTTGCCTTGAGTTATATTTGAAGGGTTTGTCCATAGGCTTTGCTTGTAGACCATTTGTTGGTCTCAAGGTGATTTGAAGAAGAATATGTGTTGACCAAGGGGTTATTCATCGAGTTATCCAAAGATTGGTCATGTAAGAGATGAGCCTATTGCAAGCATGTCTTGAAAAAGAAGATTGTGTGGACATTCATGTCTACCTTCAAGACATCATCTTAATGAAGAGAATTGGAAAGATTCAAGGTTGATCAAGACTAAATATGAAGAGTGATTCAAGTTGATCAACACACAAAGCGTAGAAGATGTACCGAGTGGGATCAAGTGATCTCACGGTATGGTAAGCATTGTCCATTACGCTTTGTGTACTAACCCATGGTCTACGTGAGAGTTCTATGTGGGGTTAGGTATGTGTCCATGGGGTTGCGTCAAGAGGAAGATCTCATTCAACCCATGGAGGATGACATCAAGTGGTGATCGTCATCGAGATTGCGGTGTGCAAGTTCAAGTGGAGCATCACGAAGAGATCGCATGCTTGAAGCTTGCCGTCCATTGTGGTGACAATGGACTTGTGAAGATGTGCCGAAGAGTGGCTCACCCATAATGGAGTATGAGGGAGCAATCAACTAGTCTTCATCGAGCCGGCGCAATCTAGAAAGGTGGTCCAACTTGAGGAGGTCAAGATCGTCATCATCTAGCTCAAGTGGACTATGCGCAAGGCAAAGGTTTGCCCTTGATAGGTTTTCTATTTTACCGGTCTCATGGTGGTAGTTGGGAGACCGGGTTATAGGATCGATAGCCGTACTATCAAGGGGGGCTCTCAAGTGAGTAGCTTAATCGTATCGTTCGTAGAGAGCTCAAACCATTGCATCCTTGCATCATCTTTCTTGGTTTTTGTTTGGTGTTTCTCTTTGTGAGTTTTTGAGCTTATGGTCATCTTCATGACAAGCTCGAGTTCATCGAAAGCGGAGTTCATATATGTATCTTCTATGATGTTTTTGATGTTGGAGTTTATGCCGGTTCCCCATTCATAGAGGTTGCTGTTGGATAGTATTTGTCGTCATCTACCCAACAAGCTTGAGTTTGCTCTATTCGGAGTTCATTTGCAGAAGTTATGGCAGTTTCAGTCTCTGGACAGTTTTTTCAGTGCTCAGGCGGTAGTACCGCTCGGTACCACGGTAGTACCGCTTAGGCAGTACTTCCGCTATGGACTACCGTTGTTACTACCTCCTGGGAAATTCGTGTTGTGCTCGTTTCTGTTGCTCATTTCCATTTCTTGGTAGTAGCCCGGTAGTAGTACGGTAGTACCGCTACGGCGGTACTGCCGCTCTTACTACCGTGGCCAGTACCGCTTGGAGGATCCCAGGTGTGTTTCTTTCGGGTCCCTTTTTCCTTAAGCGGTAGTAGAACGGCACTTGAACGGTAGTACCGCTTGGCGCAGTACTACCGCGCCAGTTTCCCCTACTACTGCCGCCTCTCCTGTGCCAGGCTCCCTAAGCGGTAGTACCGCTTAGGGCGACGGTAGTACCGCTCTGGCGGCACTACCGCTCGTTTTCTGGGTACCCCTAGCCAGTGTTTGGTTGTACCGCCTAAGTGGTAGTACCGCTTGGCTGCGGGCAGAGGGCAGATAACGGTTGGATTTTTTCCCACCTATAAAAGGGGGTGTTCTTCCCCATTGGACCTTATCCCTTCTAGCTCGTGTTTGGCCCCCATTGTTGACCTTCTTCGAGCTTGCTATCTCTCAATCCCTCCAATGATTCTTGCTAGTTCTTGAGGGAAAAGAGAGAGGAGATCTAGATCCACATTTCCACCAATCACTTTCTCCTCTATGTGAGGGGAACCCCTTGGATCTAGATCTTGGAGTTCTTGGTGTTCTCCTTGTTCTTTCTCTCATATTCCTCCATAGCTTTTGTTGCTTTGGTGTGATTTGGGAGTGAGGGACTTGACCACTTCGTGTGTTCTTGCCATTGCATTAGTTGCATCGGTTTGAGTTCTCCACGGTGATACGTGGTGGTGAAAAGTTGAGAAGCTTATTACTCTTGGGTGCTTGGTACCCTAGAGCTTGTTCCTCTTGGGTGCTTGGGCGCCCTAGACGGTTGGTGGTGCCTCGGAGCTCAATCATTGTGGTGTAAAGCTCCGGGCAAGCGTCGGGGTCTCCAATTAGGTTGTGGAGATCGCCCCGAGCAATTTGACGGGTACCGGTGACCGCCCCCAAGGGTTGCCAAAGTGTACAGGTTCGGTGACCGCCCCCAAGGGTTGCCATTTGTACGGGTTCGGTGACCGCCCTCAAGGGTCCCTTAGTGGAATCACGGCATCTTGCATTGTGCGAGGGCGTGAGGAGATTACGGTGGCCCTAGTGGCTTCTTGGGGAGCATTGTGCCTCCACACCGCTCCAAACGGAGATTAGCATCCGCAAGGGTGTGAACTTCGGGATACATCGTCGTCTCCGCATGCCTCGGTTATCTCTTACCCGAGCCCTTTACTTATGCACTGTACTTCGTGATAGCCATATTGTTTCTTGTTATATATCTTGCTATCACTTAGTTGTTTATCTTGCTTAGCATAAGTTGTTGGTGCACATAGGTGAGCCTAGTCGATTTAGGTTTTGTGCTTGACAAATTAAACGCTAGTTTTATTCCGCATTTGTTCAAGCCTAAACCGTAATTATTTTAAAGCGCCTATTCATCCCCCCCCCCCTCTAGGCGACATCCACGATCTTTCAAAGGATACACACGAAACAAAGTGTGTGCGTGGTAAATGTACACATCGTCCAACATGATGTGTATGTGCACGTGTGAGTTATCACAAGAAAAACAATGCTCAAAGAAATTTGAGGCATGGTATACGAATACTTCATCCATCATGCAATGATAGTTATTATGCTCAACATGATCGGGACGCAAATTGTAGCAAGTATGTGGCACAAGTATATTATTCATATCAATGGCAAGAATATTGTGCACACAATGAATGGGATCATGCAATGGATGGGATGGAACAAAATCTCCTAACATGTATGAGGAAACTATTGGGGTCTCCTCATGTGCAATAGCGGAAGCATCATATGGAGAATATGGGCAACATCCAAAACAATGCATATCCGAAGCATGGTGATCATGGCATGGCATATGAGAATTATTGTGCAAATGATGCAAAGGAAGCATGGCAATATCATCACAAGAAAAACAAATGCCAATAACCATGGGTTTGTCATCTATGCCATATGTGCAAATTGGGTTTATTTTAATGGGATGGGCATAGTTGCTACGGTGAGATTGCAAAGATGCAATATGAGTGATCTCATGCATAGCATATGATAAGTCAAGCGGATTGCCAAACATGATGTGACCAATAGAATTTGCACAAGATATCCTATGGAGTATAGCATCACAACTAGGCAAGTCAACATGCTCATCATCATATTCATCAAAAGTTGGTGGCACATCTAAGCATGAAGAAGACATAGCATGTGGTGTGTTCATAAGGTGATCAACATCATGCAAGCAATCAATGGCAAGATAGTCCACTAGTGGGACAAGCAAAGAACCTTCACCTATGTTACCTTTAGAGCTCCGCTCATGTGATGTAGGTGAGGTAGGAAGGACCAACTCGTGGTCAACATCATGATGGAACCATGTGGGTGGGGCATCATCGTCCACCATGGCCATCGTCATTCCCATTGGATGGATGGAATCATCGAGGGTAGGCGTGTCGTCATGTAGGAGACCTAGCACCAAAGAAAAAGACACAATAGGAGTAGAGGTTAAGTTGTTAGAAATCATAGTGGCCTCACGTGCCCTCTCAACTACCTCACTCACTAAGTGTTGTGGCTCACTCACTCCCTCAAGGTAGGTGCACTCAAACTCACATATGGTGGAGTCACTCATCTCACTCAAGTGGTGGGGTTTGTGGCTCTCCTCACATGGGAATTGAGGCAACTCATCATATATGGAGCTAGTGGTGAAGTCACTCTCACTCTCAATATGGTGGCATAAGTCTCTCAACTCATCTCCAAACGCTGTCGTGGTCGAAGGGAAAATCCCATGCTCAACCAACTCGTCACCGTCGCCGTGGATGAAGGCCGAAGATGGCACATCATCACTCTCACCTCCAAAGATGGAAGCGTCATCCTTGCTCGCCACCTTGTCGCTCGCCTCCAAAGCATGTCCCGTGAGTGGCTTCGTAGTCGTGGTCGTCGCCGCGTCGTCTTCAAAAAGAGTCATGGTAGACTCGGCACCGTTAATGCCATAAAGAGGGATGGCGGTGAAGTCGGACTTGGGAGCGTCGTCTTGGAGCTCGTCGGGCTTGGACATCTTGGTGGTACCAACCTCGTGCTCGTCGTCGTGGAGCTTGGTCGTTGCGAAGTGTGCTCGGGGTCGAGTAGCCTTGGCCTTGAGTTCTTGTTCCGCCTTGAGAGCACCAAAGTAGATGTCGTCGAGAGACTCGTAGTTGTTGTGGAAGATAGTCTTGGCGATGTCGTTATTCAATCCCATCATGAAGTGTAAATTCATCCAAATGGGGTCGTCCACACCGGCTCATCGCAAGGCTTCCTTCATCTTCATGAAGTACTCATCGAGGGACTTGGATCCTTGTATGGTGTTCTCCAATTGGCGTTGAAGATGTTCCGTGTATGTAGAAGGCACAAACTCTTACCGCAACGCTTTCTTCAACTTGGACCAACTCATGTCGAAGCTCGTCGAAGATGTGTGAAGCCACCATGTCGACGCGTCGCCATGGAAGTTTCTTGTGGAGCACTTCACTTGATCTTCGGAAGGGACTTGAAGTAGCTTGAGGTAGGTCTCCATCTTGCGCTCCCATGCGAGATACTCCTCGGGGTCTTGACTCCCATAGAAAGGAATCTCGTGGTCGATGTCGAGGTCGTAGTAGCTCGTGGAAGTCGCGGGCTTGAGCTTGGGGAGCTTATCTTGAAGTGCTTGTTGGCGAAGATGCTGCATATCCAAAGGCAAAGATGCCTTGAAGTCGCTTGGCGAAGATGCCAAGGTAGGTGGTGAAGTCATCGAGCGGTGGTTGGTGTCGAGCTCGTGACCTTCACACTTGTTCTTTGTTGGACGCCTTGATGTTGACGTCGTTATTTCTTCATGTCGTTGATGGTGTCGATGCCGGTTTGATCTTGCCAGAGATGGTAGCTCGTAAGCATGTGCACTTGAGTGTCTTCTCGAAGATGATGAAGATCTTGTGTGGTTCTTGATGAGGGCCTTGAGCTCCTCCAAATGAGCATCCATCTTGGCATCGATGGTTTTCTTCATGGCATCAAACTCGTCATTGTTGTTGTAGACCGAAGGAGATGTGTCGTCCCTATCCATGGAAGCACTCGAGAAGGCGTGATAACGAGATGGAATGAACATACCAAAGTTACCTCTTTCTGAAGTTGTAGATGGATCTTAAAAGACCACAATGTATGCAAGGAAAAGAGTGTACTTGGTGAAAAACCTTGTCCAATTCTCACAACCTACACAAATGGCTTATAGTGGAGCTCGGTGGGGTTAGTGGCACAAAATATCAAGCAAAATGAAGTCCAAGATATTGCAAATGTTGAAATCAATCCAATGGACTCAAAATGCAAAGCAAGCGATCACAATATAGTGGAGGGCAATAAAGAAACACACGCGGTGGGATAATGGGGCTTGTGCAACTATAGGGATGAGCAATACAAAATTGCCTAACGAAGACTAAGCTCTTGTTGCACAAACACTAGGAGAGATGCTAGCTTGATTGCACGTTTGGGCACGATTCACCACTTGGCACCAATCCTATTCATGCAAGCAAAACGTTTCCTATTCCATGTATCCTCATGCACAAGTATCTCTTTTCATGCTCAACTCTATGCTTATAAGCTTATGACCTTTCTTTCTTGCTTAGAAGCTTCTCTCTCTCTCTCTCTCTCTCTCTCTCTTTTCTCTTCCTTTCCACTATTCTTATTGAGCCTCAACCAAATATATGAGATAAGTATCACAATATATGCACGGGAGCAAGCAATTGCACTATATGATATTTCCAATGATGCAACAATATGATATCGTATCACTATGGTGCACAAGTTTTCGCGAAGCCCGGCAATACTCGGATAGCTAGTCTCAATAGGTATGAAGGTAATCGCAAAGATGGTGTGGCTATCAAGATGTAATGGCAAGGAAGGAAAAGTGTATGACGGAATGTATACCTTCGTCACACTTAACCTTTCACGAAGTCGGGGGAAACCGGCCTTGCTTCCGGTTGAAGTTGGTCTCAAAGGATGGATGGTCGTCGTCGATGTCGATCGTCGATGGTCGATGTAGATGATGGACCGATACAAGTCACCGGTGGTTGATGAAGAAGTAACCGTCCCTAAGTAGCCGAAACACCTTAGGAGACTCAAATCACAACTCAAGCAATCACAAATGCAAAGGTAACCAAAATGGGTTAGGTTGTGGAAGTCTATGGTGGTATTGCGGATGATATAGTGGAGGGCCTAGGAAAACTTGCCAAAATTTGAAAAATATGATGGTGTCAAATGATGGAGGAACTTATTTTGTGGGATGGTGGATGTCAATAGCTACAAAACGAGCTAAAGAACGCCTAAATCGGAGTTCATTAGTTATGGCCGAAACGGTGAAACACGGACGGCTAAAACTACAGGGGCCGGATGTCTGGGGGTTTGACCGGATTTCCGGGGCCCTGTATCCAGAGAGCAACGCAAATGGCGCTCCAGGGGCCAGATGTCCGGTCTGGGGCCCGGATGTCCGGCTCGATGGCCCGGATGTCCGGCCCAACGATTCCAGATCGTGATTTGGGCTCGGGAACTCGATTTGGGGCGGAATTTCGCGATTCCAAAGCCAAAATTGAAGGGGAAAAGTTGGAATTAGGGCTAGGGAACGCAAATGGAGTTAGATCCACTTACCAAACACTAGATCCACGGATCAAAATCAACAAAAACTCACAAGAACAACAAATCACAAGAAATTTTTTTGGGGCTATTTTTGTGTGGAATTTTCGAAATTGGGGAGAAAAATTCGAACTAATGGCTACAACATGGGGGGTAGGGCTCCAAATTCGTGGCAACATGGCTCTTGATACCAATATGATACGGGGCAAACCCGAGGGTGGCCCGATCTTCACGAATTGGAGGTGGATTCGAGGAAGAACACGAGGGGAAAACGTGAAGAAATCAAAGGGGAAAACACTCTATTGGACAAGATCCACACCAAGTACTCCTCAAATCACAAGCAATACAAGAGGTGCATCAAGATCCAAGAACAACAATGGAAATAAAGATACGTGGGTAGTTCATCCCAATCTCTAGGAGAGATGGGCCTTGAATCCGTAGACGGATCTTCCCTTGAAAGGGGCCTTGACATCCTCTAGGGATCTTCTCTGGTGGAGGCCTCGGTCTCCATGAGAGAAGTAGAGGAAGGAGCAAAGCTCATGTATGAATGAGCTATCACTTTGCTAACCCTAGAAAGGAGGAGGGGGTGGAGTATATATAGGCTAGTCCACGAAGGGGTAAGGTAGAGGGGGATACATGGGCCTTCGGCCCGCTTCTGCCCGCACAGGGGCTGGATGTCCGGCCGGGGGCCGGATGTCCGGGGCTTCACGCGTCGCCGGATGTCCGGGCTGGGGAGGCTGGATGTCCAGGCTGGAGGTGGCCGTCTCCGCGAGGCTCTGGACTCCTCGCGCCAGATTTCCGGGCAGGGGAGCCGGATGTCCGGCTGGTCGTTGGTGCGCTGGATGTCCGGGCTCTGGCCGGATGTCCGGCCGCTGTAGCTCTTCTGGCCTTGCCTTCTTGGTTGTCGGCTCTCCACACGCCGGATGACCGTGCCCTTGGCCGGATGTCCGGCCGCTGTAGCTTCAGTAGCATCATCTTCTTCCGTCGTCGCTTCCATGCTTCCCTCGCGGATGGTGTAGTCGTTCCTCGGCACTTGCACTGCTCCTCGTCATTCGTGAAGCTCCGACAATACCTATGCATGCACACGAGAGGAGTGTCAAGTAGTATACCATCCTCGAAAGGGTCAAGTGAACACGTGTAAAGGAGATGATTCACCTTTATGTATGGGAAGTAGTTGTGGCACGTGTCACTTGCCAAACGGACTCTTGTCATGATGATGTCCATAGGATGCTCCGCATCACATTCCAAAAGTAAATCACTTTTTCCTGATGTACCTAATTTCATAACAATTGTATTACACTCTCTTGAACCTGACAGTGGACTTTTCTAGCCTGGAGTTACATGCACCTCTTAGAGCATCTACAACCGGACATTGACTGATTTTAAAATAAACGCAAAATTCAAAAGATACCATGGCAAAATTCAAAAGATACCATGTAAACGCAAAATTCAAAAGATACCATGGCAAAAGAAAAAAAATCATAAATAACCATGGCAACATTCTCCGATATAGCTATGGCAAAGACACTACCGAAGTAGTCATCATGTTGACATATGAAAAACAAAAGTATGGCAAAATCGTTTCTTTAGGCAGATCCAATTTTTTTTGAAAATGCAGAATGCATCATAAGTTGCAGCGATATCGTATTTGTAATTGCCACATCCATCTATTTTTTGTTTTGGCAGAACAAAAATATACATGTAAAATATTGGAGTAAATTTGAATAAACTACCAGTCATGAGGTCAGCCCCGCGAGGTCCTCGAACGCATCCAAAAAATGACGTGGCACGCACCTTAGTGTGCATCAAGATTCGTACTGGACATCCAACAGTGTACAGGGGGGTTCACTGGCAACTCCTTCTACATCTGACGTGTGCCAGTTTCACCAGTTCTACTACATAGACAGTTTTGAAATTTGCATATCCAAGTTGATCAGGGTGTGGCGCGCGGCCGCTCGCTTAGGAGGGCCCGTCCGATCGGTGCACGGATACGTCGGGGCCAAGATCGAGATCGGTAATAGCTGATTTGGTCGAGTTGGAGTATGTTCAGGTTTCGTTGGGGGCAAGACAAATCAATCATCCGATACCCCTTTAATTCTGAACAAACTCAGCCAGGCGATCAAAAATCACAACTTCGACGGACTTGGTGGCATCAACCGCTCATCCTATATGCATGGCGCCGCCGGCTCCGGCTGTCGTGGGGTTCTCCGACCTGCCGACGGAGGCGCTGGACGAGATCGCCCGGCGCGTCGGGCCCCTCGACAACGTCCTCTGCTCCGCCGTCTGCAGGTCCTGGCGGCGCGCGCTCAGGACAACGCGCCTCCGCCGGCTGGGACGACGACCAAATCGCCCGCACCAGATATACATCGAAAGGCCCTGGAGGGGCCCTGTCCTGAAGGTCAGCCCCAACTACATCAGCACAGGCGTGTACGACACCCGACGCGGACCATACCCCGTCGAGACGGTCGTGGACGTCGACGTGGCGCGCTCGCGGATCATCGGGAGCTCCTACGGCTGGGCCGTCACCGTGGACGACGACACCTGGGCCATGTTCCTGCTCGACCCATTCACCGGCCGGAGCTTCCCGCTGCCTCCCTTCACCGACTCCCTACCGGGCAAGCGGCGGCGGGAGCCCAAGGGCTGGTGGTTCGGCAAGCCGGAGGGGAACTCCCGCTTGTGGAGGCACATGTTCCGTAAGGCGGCGCTGGCTCCCGGGCGCCGGCTGGGCACCTACGCCGTGATGCTGCTCCACAGCAACGGCCGCGGGCTATCCTACCTTGCTCCCGGCGCCACGTCCTGGGCGGCGCTGCGCCTTCCGCGGGGCATGCCGCACAAGTACCTGGACGTCATCCTCCACAAGGGGGCCTTCTACACGGTCAGCTGCTACGGCGAGGTGAACGCCTGGGCGCCCGACGGCGACGGGGGCCTGCGGGCGAGGCCAGTCACAAAGCCGCTGAAGGAGCAGGTGTGGGCCGTCCTCGCCGAGTCCATGTCTGGCGATGGCATTCTTATGTTGAGCAGCACGGACACGCAGGAGAACAGCTACAAGTACAACTACCGCAACTACTGCTCCGCAGATAACTACTGGGGACGATCCAAGAGTGTGCGGCGCTGGGTGGAGAGCGAGCGTAGGTGGCTACCGGTGGAAAATCGCAAGGAAATGGAGATCAGAGTCGGGGAAGGGTGCTGCCTGTGCGTCCCAGCCAGCTACGGCGGCAAATATGACTTCATGTCATCTGGTTCCCATTGGTTTTTTCCTTACGTTGCAAGACTAGATCCAGCTTTTTGGTAGCGGATGTCGTATAATCAATTGATTAGTTTCTGGACGTAAATGTAGATTATTAAGCTTTATTTGTCATAGGGATGTGTGTTCTTGGAGTATAATTAATTTGGCTGCAATTTATTTGCCGTATCGGCTTGCTAAATTTAAATAATTTGTCTAGGATTTTCTTATTTTACCTTTTTTCACGGAACATATAGCTTTCTTAGTCATCCAGGAACATGCTTACAATCATGATCAACAAGTGTATGGCCTCGATGACTCCGTATGGCCTTTCATCTTGATGGCAATTTGTGGCGCATATGGGGCGCCAGGAATGCCAAGGCATTCAAACATCTAGACACACACCCTTCACTCGTGCCAGGAATGCCAAGGCATTCAAACATCTAGACACACACCCCTCCCTCTCTCTTAAGCTCGTTGTAACAGACATTGATCTATGGTCACATCGCTTGTCCAAGCCAAGTGATAAGGACGTCATCTACCCGTGGCAGCTGTTCCTCTCCTCGCGCTCCGGCGTGCCTATGTAATTTCTGGGATGTACCCGTGGCTTGCCGCCTTTTGAGCAATATATTCAGCTGGGGGAGCCCCTCCTTCGGTGATTCTAAAAAAACAAGTGTATGGCTAATATCTAGTTCGTGAGCAATTGTGTTGCACTCTTGAACATTAATTAGAAACCCTGAAAGCCGATAGCAAATGCAATATTGCCTTAGTTTCCAGCACCACTTGCCAGATGGAAGACCGGTGATCCTTTATATCCTTCGAAAGACGTTTCGGCTTAGGTTCATAGGGGTGAAATTGACTGGTGACCCTCCGGTTCGATGATGATATTGTGTTCTATATCAACCAATAGAATTTTTATTCTCAAATTACTCAATTATAGTATCTTGCCGTTGACGTCTGGCCTCAATTTCAAATTCTTGAAAAGTACATGGGCTCCTTGATGTTCCCACTCCCACGGCCATCTGCATAAGATTCGGGGCACAGGTTCCTCTGTCCGCACATCACTCTACGTTGCTGACGCTGCAGTCTTTGTCTATCCCACTTCAGCGGATGTGGAGAACCTTGCTGCCATTCTAAGATCTTTCGGTGACGTCGCCGTCCTGCCCACCAACTTTCAGAAGAGCTCGGTCGTCCCTATCCGATGCGGGCACCTAAACCTCAGCTTCTGCTCCAGAGATAACTACTGGGGATGATCCAAGAGTGTGCATCGCTGGGTGGAGAGCCAGCGTAGGTGGCTTCCGGTGGAAAATCGCAAGGAAATGAAGATCATTGTCGGGGAAGGGTGTCGCTTATGCGTCCCAGCCAGCTACGCCGGCAAATATGACGTCTACGGGTCATCTGGTCCTCGTTGATTGTTTCCTTACGTTGCAAGACTAGATCCATCTTTTTGGTAGCGGATGTCGTATAATTGATTGATCAATTTCTGGATGTAAATGTAGATTATTAAGCTTTATTTGTCGTAGGGATGTGGGTCTTGATCCAATTAATTTGGTTGCAATTTTTTTGTCGTATCGGTTTTGCTAAATTTAATTAATTTAACTAGGATTTTTTTTATTCTACCTTTTTTTCACGGAACATATAGAAGTCAACACATGCTTACAATCATGATCAACAAGTGTATGGCTAATACCTAGTTTGTGAGCAATTGTTTTGCACTCTTGAACCTTAGAAACCTTGAAAGCCGGTAGCAAATGCAATGTTGCTTTAGAAACCTTGAAAGCCAGCACCACTTGCCAAATGGAAGATCGTGGTCCTTTATATCATTCAAAGGAAGTTTTGGCTTAGATTCATAGGGGTGAAATTGACAGGTGATTCTCCAGCATGATGATGAGAGTCAATAATTTTCTATGAGGAACTACTGGGTTCAATCACTTGTTGCCGTTACTCAACAGTTTTCTGTTAAAGTCTATCCCATAGAAGTAGTCAGATTGGATTGGTTTCTAGATTTCTGTGATAAACCTAATTGATTACTTTAAATGTAATCATCTACTCCCTCCGCCCGTAAATACTTGTTGAAAGAATGGATGTATCTAGACATATTTTAGTTCTTGTTACATCCAATTTTATCCATTTATTCGATAAATATTTCCGAACGGAGGGAGTATAATACTACTTCTATGATACTTTGCACCATGAAAGTAGTAACATAAACTATTGTCACTAGTATAAGTTACTCCCCATTATGACTATCCTAATATGCATGTGTTACTAGTATATGTTACTACCCACAGTGGGTAGTGTCATAAGTGTGATAACATAGAGACCTTCATTGTTACTTTGTAGACTCTTTTGATTGAAAAATGCTATGTGATGGTAACATATCTTTCCACTTTATTACTTGACACATTAATTCTTTGATTATCTGTCATGCAAGTTACTTCTTATGTTAATAAATTAGACGACATGGTCGAGCGCCTCTCAATGTCTCCCGAGATAGACCCAGTCCGATCGGGCGGCCCACAAGACTATATAGGAGCGGCAGGGGATTTCGGTGACGATGTGGTTGACAAACTAGCAAGAGTGGGAGGAGATTCACGACGACGGATGGTGTTAAGGCATCGACCCACAGTTCTTATTGCTAGAGTATACCTTGTGTGTTGTTACGGGACTTGGTTGATGAAAATTTGGGTTAATAACATGATAACAATAACAAGAAATGCATAATGACTTTTTTATTTCCTATAGCTGTAACAATATTTATTGCATGTAAGTAGAATAACTGAATGGAAACATATTTTCATGCATGGTTGAATGCCGGTCTTTTTTCTATTCATGTTGCATGTCGAGCTACACCTTACTGTATTCATAATTGTATTATGATGTGATATGTTTTAATACTGAGATGAATAAGATAATAAAGATGATTATCTTAAAAACATAGGATGTGTGGTTTGGAAATGAGGGAGTGTGAGCTTCGAGACATCTTACATCACTTAAATCGGATTTTAGTACAATACTTCTCTCAGCAACAATCCATGCATTACCAGACTGAAGGGTTACGCCGACGGCCGTCGGCATAGGGCCATATCCCGTCGGCGTGGGGCTATGCCGACGGCCCCCGTCGGCATCGCACCGTCGGCAATGCGTACGTCGGCGTACCCGGCCAGGACCGTCGGCATAGAAAAGTCATCGACATGGGGGCCTATGCCGACAGCCTCCGTACGGCCGTCGGCATAGATACACCGTCGGCAACCTTTGCCACATGACGGCGGATGACGGCGTCGTTGTCGGGCGACACCCAACCGAAGGCAGCCACGTGGCACCTATATGCCGACGGCTTACCGTCGGCGCACCTGCGAAACTAGGCCGATGGCTTGGCCGTTGGCATAAAGGCGCCACATGGCGGCCGCTGGCTTGTCCTGGCGCGCAGCTACGCCGACGGCATAGCCGTCGGCATAGGTCCAGAGCTGAGCCGATGGGGAGGCCGTCGGCGTACGTTTGCCACATGGCGGTTCCTGGTGCGTCCTGGCACGCGGCTAGGCCGACGGCATAGCCGTCGGCATAGGTCCAGAGCTGAGCCGACGGGGAGGCCGTCGGCGTACGTTTGCCACGTGGCGGCTCCTGGTGCGTCCTAGCGCGCGGCTACGCCAACGGCATAGCCGTCGGCATATCTCATGTCTGTTTTTTTCAATTCCTGCTCATATTCAATTCAAATACACAGTATAAATATTCAAATACACATATATATCACAGATCCACATCATTATCACCACAAGATAAGTATTATCATCACAACATAAGTCGAATCAACACAACATAAGTCGAAACAGCACAACATAAGTCGAATCAGCACAACATAAGTCGAATCATCACGACATAAGCATCTACGCCAACATAATAGAGAAACATGAAAGATAGAAGTCACCACCACCGCCACCACCCAGAGGCTTAAGCGCCAGGACATCCACCACCAAGTTCGTCACCGCCAAGACCGCCAAAGCCCAGGTCGTCACTGCTACCGGCACCACTACCGTCAAGACCGCCACCGCCACCTCCTCGGTGGATCGGAGTGATCAGGCTCCGTGACTCGGGAGTGATGCCATAATTGGCACCACCACCAACGGATGATCCACCGGTTCCCTACATGTTTGAAAAGAGATGTTAAAGAGATATATGATTGTGTTGAATAAACGATAAGTAGTGGTTGAATAGTTTGGGGATGTACAAACCGGAGTCGGACAATGATGTGCCAGAAATTCTTCAAACGTAGGCAGCACTGGTTGTAGTCCAGCAGGTGGTGGTGGTGGTTCCATTACAGGAACCGTGCCGGCCGCCAAGGAGTCCAAAACGAGTTGCATGTTAGTTGACCAAGCAAACACGAAGGTCGGAAGAAATGAAAGTGCAAATATGAAAGTCAAATGAAAGGGGCTAAAGTAACCTTGATCATGCGACTGCTGTGGTCTGAGACTGCTGCAGCTCTCGCGTTCCACGCCATGATCTCCTGACGTGTGTACTCCATGTAGGCCTACAATTTGACATGATGAAACTCATAAAACATCTCAATGTGGAAAATAAAGTAAGAAAAAAGGAAGATAAGAGAGAAAATTCTTACAGAGTATTGCTGGGCTAGGAGGGACTGTGAGTGTGCACTGGTCGTGCTCGGGTGCGTGCTCAGGCTCGGGTTGGTAGCTCGGAGCCGTGTGTAGGAGATAGAAGGAGTGACCACAGCATCCAGAACCGGGTGCCGACCATGACTCTTAGGCCCTATGCCGACCACCGCCCTGTCGTCTGTAGCCTCTTTTATGGGGTCAGGTGTGTCAGGATGGAACCCCAAATACACCTCCTTGTAGGCCTAAAGGTGCTGGTCGGACTTGCCGTAGTACTTGCCCTTGCCATCCTTGGGCTTAGTCCGCACATGGGCTAGCTCCCACGCCTCCATGTCTGAGAGCGGCCGCTTCAATTTCTCCTCCTGCACCACCAAACACCACCAAACAGAGGTTAGTCATACATAGAAGAAGAAGAATGTTTCATGTACATAGATATACCTAAACTTTCTTGTGCCTCCAGTGGTTCTGGTTTCCCTGACCATGTGTTCCGTCAGTCCCTCAATTAGCCCGGTTTTGGATGCTTTTAGCAGCCCACTTTTCATCATCACCGAGCCACAGATCCACCATGCCGCCCATGAATCCTTTTTTCCATAACACCAACCAAGACACGCCTACATAATGAAAGCATAATGGTATGTCAACACAAAACAATGAAATTTACCACAAACATCCGAATGAAAAGTCTGTTATACTTACCTTCAAGTACTGCTTCCCTATTCAAGGTAAGCTGCTCCTTCCGCGCGGATCTAGGCCTTTGACTTTCGCCTGACGGAGTTTGACCGATGGACATTTTCACCTGGCTGTGATAGGCAAGCCCATAGGTACACTTCGGATCAAGGTCCGGGCCTAACCCACCGCAAGATTCCCTCCGTGTCTCCCCGACGTGGTCGTTCCCACCCTCCGTGTGACGGCGGTAGCGACGTCCGCGAGAGGGGTCACACCACGGAGCCACGTGCCGGGTGCTTGCACCTGCCACCACACTTCCAGACGTGTAAGAGGGCCCAGAGCAAGACCTGGCGGCATCGCTACCCCCCCCCCCCCCCCCCGCAAGTACCCCGTCCCGTCTAACCCTGGCACTATTGACCGGGTGGATCTAGGCCTTTGACTTTCGCCGGACGGGGTTTGACCGATGGACATTTTCACCTGGCTGTGATAGGCAAGCCCATAGGTACACTTCGGATCAAGGTCCGGGCCCAACCCACCGCAAGATTCCCTCCGTGTCTCCCCGACGTGGCCGTTTCCACCCTTCGTGTGACGGCGGCAGCGACGTCCGCGAGGGGGGTAACACCACGGAGCCATGTGCCGGGTGCTTGCACCTGCCACCACACTTCCAAACTTGTAAGAGGGCCCAGACCAAGACCTGGCGGCATCGCTACCCCCCCCCCCAGTACCATGTCCCGTCTAACCCTGGCACTGTTGACCGGGCGGATCTAGGCCTTTGACTTTCGCCAGACGGGGTTTGACTGATGGACATTTTCACCTGGCTGTGATAGGCCAGCCCATAGCAACATCTTAGAACAAGGTCCAGGCCCAACCCATCGCAAGATTCCCTCCGGGTCGACCCGACGTGGCCGTTTCCACCCTCCAGGTGCCGGCGGCAGTGCCGTTCGTGAAGGGCGTCACACTCTAGAGACGTGTGCCGGGTGTTTGCATCCGCCACCACATTTCCAAACGCGTAAGAGGGCCCAACGCAAGACCTGGCGGCATAGCTACCACCCCCCCCCCAGTCCCCTGACCCGTCTAACCCTGGCACAGTTGACCGGCGGATCTAGCACTTTCAAGATTCTTATAAAAAACATATAAAACTTGTCAAAATAGATGTAATTATCAATTTTTGTGATTTCAATAAAGTATAGGGACCTATATGCAAAAGAACATGAGGTCACATTACTAACATACTCGAAAACAAATACAAACCACATATTCATAATCTATGGAAAATTCTACACCAAATCGATATATAATTTATGTATGTTTATGGTTAGATAAGGCACATTTAAGTTAATCAAAAATTAATTTAGAAAAAAATAAAAAAATAAAAATCAATAAAAAAATCAGAAAACAGATAAAAACAAAGATATGCCGACGGTAAAGCCGTTGGCATAGTTATGCCCTGCATCGATCAGGTACGCCCAACCGACGTGCCTCGGATTGCCTCGGATCGATGACGTGGCGGCCGCCGTCTGAGCCACCGGCATAGCTCTGACGGCGTCAGCCTGCCGTCCATCCCCGGGTCGCCTAGGTCTCCTCTATGCCGACGGCCCATTCATACCGACGGCCGCCGTCGGCATAGATCCAGGTATACCGACGGCCTTTCTATGCCTACGGCTGCCGTCGGCATAGTTCAAGGGATGCCGACGGCCTTTCTACGCCTACGACTTTCCCCAGTCCGTCGGCATATCTCCAACTATGCCTACGGCTGTCGTCGGCATAGATAAGGCCGTCGGCGTAGAGCTTTATTCCGGTAGTGATTGTACTCCATCCTTTCTTAAATATAAGACATTGTAGAGATTTCAGTATATATTACATACAAAGTAAAATGAGCGAATCTACACTTTAAAATCTGACTACATACGAATATATGTAGTTCATAATGTAATCTCTAAAATATCTTATATTTAGGAACGGAGTATATTTCATTTAGGACTATATCCATTGTACAGTTTCAGATGAAATTTTGATTGTACGTGTTTATAAAAAGAAACCGCGAGTATGCATAGCATCACTCGTTTGCCCATCCGGTGGAACCATGCGCGAATAATGGGTACGTCGGGGTCAAGTCAGCTAGCACCACATTGGGGGGCACGCCAAGTTAACTAAGGGCCCGTTCGGTAATCCACCGCTCCTAGGATCTGCGGAGCGGCTGATTACTCGCTCCAATATTTTGCACTACAGCTCCGTCCGCTCCCGGAGCGGAGCCGAGTGAAACCGAACGGGTCCTAACTTCCATGTTTTTGATTTTTAAAACAGTTTCCGTGTTTTAAAAAATGGTTAACCAATTTCCCATTTAATGCTTTCTTAAAAATATCCCATTTAAGACGCGCAAATTTGGTATACTTAGGGGATGTTTTGTTCTCAGTCACATTTTGTCAAGTCAAAATTTGACAGACACAGTTTAGTTGGCATGCGTTTTGTTTTACCACGGTTTGGTTTGCCATACTTTATTGTCTCTATGATCCATTTGTTATAGAGTTAAAAAAATTATCAACTTTTGCCAAAGTTTGATGTTTAATTTTTCAGCCACACTTTTAATGACTTGCCACACTTTGACTTGACAAAACCAGTGTCCGATCAAACAGACCCTTAACTACTACTCCCTCCATTTTAAAATAAGTGTTGCAAAATTAATACTAAGTTAGTACAAATTTTATACTAGAGCAACGACACTTATTTTGGGACGGAGGGGAGTACAACTAGAAACACGGCGCGGCAACGTCTGTCGCGCGGCAGCAGCGGCGGCGGCTTCACAAATCGACCATTCGATCCCCCGTACCGACCTGCCGACGGACGCGCTGGACGAGATCGCCCGTGCATGGCGCCGCCGGCCGTTGTGGAGTTCTCCGACCTGCCGACGGAGGCGCTGGACGAGATCGCCCGGCGCGCCGGGCCCCTCGACAACGTCCTATGCTCCGCTGTCTGCCGGTCATGGCGCCGCGCGCTCAGGACCACGCGCCTCCGCCGGCTGGGACGGCAACCGAGCCTCCCTCACCGCATATACTACATGTACCCAGGCAGTTTCTGGAAGGAGTGGGAGCCCCCGGTCGTCGAGGTCAGCCGGCCGTACTGCAGGGACACCGGCCGGTGGGCCGTGAAGACCGTCATGGACGACGGGCGAGGTGGCGGGCGCGCGCATCATCGGAAGCTCCTACGGCTGGGTCGTCACCGTCGACAGTGACACGTGGGCCATGTCCCTGCTCGACCCCTTCACCGGTCGGAGCTTCCCGCTGCCTCCCTTCACACGGACTCCTCCCGCGCCGGCAAGCAGCTCCGGGAGTAGAAGCCGGAGTTCCGGTGGGGGCGAGACATGTTCCGTAAGGCGACGCTGGCTTCTGGGCGCCGGCTGGGCACCTACGTCGTGATGCTGCTCCACACCGGCGGGCGCGGCCTGTCCTACCTTGCTCCCGGCGCCACGTCGTGGGCGACGCTGCGCCCTCCGCGGGGCATGCCGCATAAGTACATGGACGTCATCTTCCACAAGGGCGCCTTCTACACCGTCAGCTCCTACGCCGAGGTGAACGCGTGGGCGCCGGACGGCAGCGGCAGCCTGCGGACGAGGCGGCTCACCAACCCGCGACGGGAGCAGGTGTGGGCCGTGCTCGCCGAGTCCGTGTCCCGCGACGGCGTTCTCATGGTGAGCAGCAGGGACACGCGCGACCACGATTACTACCTGTACCATGACTTCCGGCAACGGCAGTACAGAGTGCACCGCTGCGCGGAGAGAGAGCGTAGGTGGCTTCCGGTGGAAAACCATGAGCTCGAGGAAATGACGGTCGTGGTCGGGGACAGGTGCAGCTTCTGCGTCCCACGCAGCTACAGCTACGACGTCGGCGGCAATGCCTACCGGAACGAACGTGTGCAGGCGACTACTTCTCATTGGTTTTCCCCTTACGTTGCAAGGCTAGATCCAGCCTTCTGGTAGAAGGATCATCCATGTCGACCGTATAAATCGATTCATTTGTTATGGGTCAACTATCTATCAGGCGACTGCAAAATAATAATAGAGGTGAGAGTGACCTTTACAAAGAGTGTTTAAATTAGGTCTTTTTTAGACAAAGAGTGCCTTAATTAGTGATATCTCAGAAGCAAACCTACACTAATGGGCGAGCCCATATGCATGCACCTCAGCATTGGCCTGTACTTAAAAATATGAATCAATGGCCTGTGCCGATTCAAATTATGAATCGTCTATTGTTGGTAGAGATCGGGCATGCTGCCTTGTTAGTGCAGCCGCAAGTGTGTTGCCCTATGTTCACTCGATCTGCTCAGGTTTTCTTTCCGATTTGTTTTTGCTTTTGTTTCTCTTTGTTTTTTCATCGGTTTTCTTCGGGGTTTCCCCCCTCCCCCCCCTTCAATATACTCTGGTTTTATTCTTTTTGTTTATTTGTTATATATATTTTTGGTTTCCTTCATATTCTTCTGTTTTCTTTACTTTGCTTCTTGTTTCTTTGTCTGCTTTAGTCGGGTGTTTATATAAACATATTTACTTTTCCACAGTAAGAAATTTGCTTTGTTAGAGGGCACGTGGAACAATCTTTTTATATACTTTCAACATTTTTTAAATACATAATGTATAATTTTTAAACACATATTTTGCACACTTTTTTTTAATAAACTATACAATTTTGCACATGCGAATTGTACATTTTTTATGGACAATAAAAAAATTAAACAACATGAACATTTTTTACATTGGATAAAATTTCGAAATTTTGCCCGTACTTTTTTCGGAAACATGTGAATATTTCGTTAAAAATTTACGTAATTATTTTATTGGGAATAAATATATTTATAACCTATGTGAACATTTTCTTAAATATCATGGACATTTTTTTGAATCACCAAAAAAATTATTTAAAATGTCGTGTATTGTTTTAGTGGTACAAAACATTTTCTTACATTATGCAAACGTTTGTGATTCCATTTTATACAATTATTTTTGAAAATGTCAGAAAATTAAATTTTGAAGCTCGTGTACATTTTTAAATTTAGCGTATATTGTTTTAATGTATGATAAAAAAATAATTATGCAAACATTTTTGTACATCATATAAACATTGTCTCAATGGCACATTTCTTTTATACACGTGACATTTTTAAAATGTCGGAAACATTATTCTTACATCTTTCTATACACGTTTAACATTTTATAAATGCATGATTAATAGTTGTTTTGATTTTTCGTAAAGTGTTTTTTGTCGTATATATTTGAAGAAAAAACGAAAGAGGTGACGTGAACAGGTATTGTCACGTGGTCACTTAGTTGACCCAGCTGCGGCTCCCTACAGGCGCCTATGGGAGAGGAGGTCCCCAAGAAAGAAACAATAAAAACCTTGGAAATGGGAGTGTGCGGGGTGCTTGTCCACTGTGTATGCAACTCGTTGCTAGCTAAGTTTTATCATTCGTTAGGTGAGGGGCATCATGTTTGGCTGGCCAACCCCATGATCTGTTATGTATCCAAACTCTGTAATCTTTTAGTAATAAAGTTTGGTTCTTATCAAAAAATTAAAATATAGCCCGTTGCATGAACCCTTGCTACCGATGGATTTTACTATTGGTAACGGATGGGGCTGACGTGGTATTTTTTTATTGAAAACTAGGGAAAGGGTGGCCACCATGAAATTATGTGTGCCGCTATGACACTAAGAGCATGGTTAATAGCATAGCGAGTTGGTGGTTATATGAAACTGTTATGTTATTTATAGTCATTATCTATAATCACTCATACAATAATGTGGGCTATAAGATTGGATATTAGTACCTTTTTATCTTCTCCTTTTCTTTTATTTCACATTTATTGTACTATTTGTTTTATTTTTTAGAGGCGTTATACTACTTGTTTTTAGTAATATGTTTTTTTTTAGCGGTACTTGTTTAGTAATATGTAAATAGCTAGTCTCTTACATGAGAGCCCACTCAGAGCCGCCCCGTGGGAAAGCTTGATTCCAAGTGTTGTTTCCACAGTGCCAACGAATGTTTTTTGGAAGTATTTCACAAAAGAATGGATGTTTGATTCCCAGTGATAAATTGATAGCCAATTATTCTACCTGCTTTCATATCACGCTTTGTTCTAATATGTCATATAGCCTAATTGTAAGTTGTTATTCGGTTGGTTATGAAAAAATTGTCGCATAATTATCTTGATTCCATCGACTTCACCATACCCCCCCCCCCCCCCCCCCCAAAAAAAACTCATCCTTTGCCAGAGCCAACGTTCGTAATTTGACTTACTTGGTGGCCAATGAAAATTGACTTGATGTCTCTTGCGATCATCCCATGCCAAGGTGCCTACGACCAACACTTGATCTTCAGTGTGATTTGACCAGAAATACCACATCATCAGCCCCACGCTACCTTGTCGAGAGGCGAGTCTCTGAGAGAAGAATGCACCACATCGAGCGTCCAAACGAAATAATGTCAGAGAAGACATGTTTCTCTTTTTTACTATTGTTAGTGGTCTTGTATTATCTAAGAATATTAAAATTATTTTAAGGACCCCTATTCTACTTACGCCCTGGGCCCCTGAAATCTCAGGACCGGGCCTGAGCTCACTCCCCTTTACCTTTTCACATTTTTTGAGGAGATTCACATTTTTTTTATATAGATAAAAATGGCATGTAAGTGGGCAATAAGCCCATTATTGCACTTCTCTAAAGCACGAAGCCCGCTCACGCACTAACTAACGCACGTACTCAAGAGAACGTGCACGGATCACCATGCACACGCACACATGCACACATCGTGCTAACGGTAACACTCTGGAACAAGCCAAATTTTGCCGAAACCATAAAACATGGAACGAATCTCCGACGGAGGGTGGTGTACGCACGGGCCATTTCTGGCCACCGTCAACCATCGAGTCACTGGTCCTTGTAAAATCGGAGTTGCTGAACGAACTCGTCAATGTACCTCTCATGGCATGCAGTGTCCGTGACAACCTCTTGCCACTTCTTGGCATTGGCGGCGAAGACACGTCCTGCTTGCTCGTCCACCACGACGGCCCGGACCGTCGACGCGACGCCCTGTCGGTCAAAAGACAACCCATCCTCCCCGTTCCTCGGCGCCAGCAGGCCGACCTTCTTCCTCTCCATGAACTCAGCCCCCGTCTGCTGGTCTTGGAAGAAGGGCAGCATGATGAGGGGATGCCCATACTGCAACCCCTCGATGGCGGAGCCCGGCCCGCTGTGCGTGAGGAATGCGCCCACAGAGCCATGGGCTAGCATCCTGGTCTGCGGGACCATCCCCATTGCCACGAGGCCGCGGCCCTTGGTGCGCTCCTCGAAGCCCGGAGGAAGGACGTCCTGGTCGCCGACCTTCCTCAGGGCCCAGAGGAATGGCGTCCCGGCGAGCTCCAGGCCGATGGCTAGCTCGTGCACCAGCTCGGTGGTCAGCGGCGCCTCGGTTCCCAGCGCGACGTAGACGACGGATTTTGCCGGATGTCGGTCCAGCCATGAGACGAGCTCGTCACCCCCGTTATTCGCCCGCAGGGTAGGCGGCAGCAGGCCCATGGGGGCGAACGGCTTGCCCAGGACGCTGGGCAGCAGAGGCACGGCCTCGGGGTCGAACTCCACGGAGCACCGCTGGGCGACGATCTTGCAGCACTGGAAGGTTAGCACGAAGCGCTGGGACACGGACGCCCCTAGCTCCGGGTCCACGACCGCGGACACGCGCGGCACGCCCCAGAGGGCGGTCGACGCGGCGGCGAACGGGAGGAACATCACGGACGGCACGCCTCGGTCGGCGGCGGCGGTTGCTGCTAGGTAGTGGAGGTTGTCGACGACGAGCCAGTCTGGCTTCTTGCCGTTGCCGTCGAGGAAGGCGGAGAATGGCCCGGCGAGGCCGTCGGCGGCCTTGAGTAGAAGCTCGGTCAACTTGCCGGGACTGGGCGGGAGGTCGGAGGTGGCCTCGATTCCCTCCGGGAGGCCGTCCAGCCGGGGCAGCGGCAGGGCGACGAAGTGGACGCCGACGACCGGCCGGAGCCGGCTGAGGTTGCGCGGCGTGGAGACGAAGGAGACGCGGTGGCCGCGGGCCACCAGGCGCTCCGCAAGCTCGAGCAAGGGGATCATGTGCCCGAACGCGAGCCACGGGAAGATGACGATGTGCATGGGCGAGGAGTCGGCGTCCATCTCGTCCTAGTAATCCTGGTGGATCGATATGATGGATGTGATGTCAGTCTCCAGTGTCGAGTCCGGAGGCTGCAGCCAACTCTATATATAGCTGTAGCTGGTGAGTGAGCCGATCGAGAGTACTATGCACGTACTACCGTTGTTGATCTTGACTTGGTATCGTGGAGCGGTGTGCACCACGCATGGCACCTACGAAAAGTTCAAAACGCGACATGAATCAATCGACCCCTCCGTCCTTTGCCCGAGCAAAGGTACTCTGGATCTGGACCTCGATCGATACAGACCACCATACTACACACTAGTGGAGTACTACTATAATTCAAGCAATTGACAGCCAGCCGAAATAACGTCCGCATAATTCAAGCAACTAGATATGCCCCGGCACGTTGCTGCGGGAAACTTGCTAAAAGAATGCATAAAAGTTGCTAAAAAATATCTATAACTAATGGGAAGCAAATCTAAGCTTAAAACCGAAGAAAATACAAAGGGTATAAAAAGAAAAAGAAAAATGAATTACTGTTAAAAGAATGTCATTTCTAACAAAAATGTGAATGTAAACTACATAGGTATGGTGCAAGCGATGAACACATATATTTTTAATAAATCTAATGCAAAAAATAACTTGTGAGTAACATGCATGAATTGATGATGTCGTGCTTGCATGCATAGAGTAATGCAAAAACAATGTAATTTATGACTTGCATGCCTTGCTCTTGTGGCACAGCTGGACAGGGATCCAGTGACTGGCCTCACGCCATAACTGGCGGCAAACCAGCCACCGGATGAAGGATGGACACACCAGATCGAGCACTGTAGCAAAAGTACTGTGGACGCGTTCCCTGTAGCGAAATACTGTAGATGTGCTTCCTGTAGACCGAGTACTGTAACACGGGTACTATTCACGCAGATCTGTCCATACATTCTTGATTGGACGGTGTGAGGAGGGGGCAAGTTACCGTACTGTTCACTGGTGACTAGCAAGTCACTGGATCTCAATCCGGCACAGCTGCATGTCTAGGAAAAATAGCTAGTGGGTAGTAGCTATTTAGGAATAGAAGATTGGCAGGCAGCGAAGAAGCTCAGAATTACCAGAAAAAGGAAAAAGGAAAGCTAGTATCTATGGTTATGTCTCTGTGACTGTAGTCGCCATGGCAATGGCAGTCAAGAGGTAGCACTCCGTTCACTGGAGGGGATTGTTCTTCATGACATGCCCCAACTCCGTGGTCATGGTCATGGTCACGGACTCACGGTGCCAAGTTTAGCATTCAAATCCATAACTATTCAGCTCCTAAACAAAAATGCGTACATGCTTCGCAAGATGCAGGCAAAGCCAAATCCAAGAGGAATCCCCGCTGCTGCACTTAAGTGCATTTGAGGGTTCCATATGCAAGCAGACTGAATAAAGGCCAATCCTCAAATACTCCAAAATGAAGGGGCAAACGATTAAGAATATGGTATGTTTAGCGAGCATGGATTTTAGATCATAAGCACACGAGTTTCATTACTTCCAAGGGAATATCCATTAAGACTGACAGTACAAACATGAAGTTAATGAGAACAAGCACGCGGTAAAATGCCATCAGACAAAGCATGTATAGCACTTGATGTTAAAAGATCCAGCAATCAGCAAATTAACCTAAAAGAAATAAACAGAACAGACACCGTGGAATTGAGGAGAAAACTATACACATGAAAGTATCTGAACCACTGACCTGCTGCCGAAGGTAAGGGGAAAATCTACTGCCCAGGATAAATATTAGACTGTTCTATGTTATCCCCAAGCTTAGGGGCATCCAACCACCAGGCAGAAAAGGCTTGTCTATTCTTTTGTACAGTGAGCATCCGTCCCATGCCGCGTACATTGGTTGTAACCAACACTGCCAAGAAATGCCCTAATCTCTTGTGCACTGCTGTTGCTCGCCTGCAGCAGCCGCTCGTCTTCTTCGTATATAAGGTAGGGAGCTTCACCTTTCCTCCTTGAGAGCAACTTTGATGTGCCTCTCAGAACATGAGATTCCCAACCTTGAACATCAATTTTGATCAGAACCACTCGCTCTGCATCTGGAATGACTTCATCCAATGGGATTGTAGCAACCTCCACAGCAACTTCTTCATTAGATTTGAATGCCAACTTCGCGCCAGTTGCAGATATAGCACTGTTGTCGAGTCGTCCAATCACCTAGATTGCCAAAATACTCACAGTAAGCTGTTGAGAAATGATAATAAAAGTATTATCTCAATAAGAGAAAGCAATTTGAGATTTCCAAATTCGGTTTTTGCAATTAGATGGAAGTGGCAATGACTAATAGTTCGACATGATAGCTTGAAATATTATCAGTACGAACCAGAAATGCATCAGGCAAATCAGCAAGTTAAACTATAGCAAGAATGATTTCTGCTGTAGCCTCTAACTGTTAAGGAGTATTAGTAGTGTTAGTATTGGTCTAGGTCTCCTTACGTATTTGGATTCCTTACTTGGAGTATATTCACTGCCTTGTCTATGCAATACAAATAAATGCCGCTCCTCTCACAGTAACTAGCTAGGGCTAAGGGAAGGGCAAATTTGCGGCCAGTTTCCCTTATTAATTGGTCAGAGCTTTTTGTACTAATGAAGAGCCTGAGGTCCAGTTGGTTGGTCGAAAAAAGGCACTCCATACCATGGAATAGATTAGATCCTAAATGCCTATTATGCTACCCATCATTGACCTAGTGTCCTGTAACACAAAGGTTAAGTTGACGATCTAATAATAAACCAGTAGCATGCAACTGGACAAGTTTTTCATGTAAACCCTGTTCCACCAGTGAAGAGAATAACTTGCATTTTGTAGCGCAGTATGAATTACATGCCTGTCTAATATTTAGTTTGAAGAACAGGCATTTTCTATTTCTAATTGACTCCATTTAGAAACTACAGCATTGCCAGACAATGAATTATCCCAAATCCAATGGTGAGATAATATGTTAAGGGAAAGAAAAAAATCAGACAGTATATACTATAACTAATTGACATATGTGTGCGGATGAACATCACAGACCTAGGAATTTCCTCTAATAGAATATACCAGCAAAACTCACACCCATGATCTTTCCAAAATTCAGCCCCGAGGCACATCTCCATCAATAAACATCTGGTTAGTACTTACTACTGCAATCCAAAATCTCGATCGACAAACATCTGGTTGATAAACTTCCAAACGGAGCAATCTGAAGCAGGAAAGATACCTTATGCATTGTGATGTTCCCAACTCGGTCAGATGCTGCAGCATGATACACCACCACCTGGTCCTGCACCCGGTTCAGGTACACCCCATCGCAGATCCGCTGCAGGTTCTCGAAGACCGGCTCGAATGCCACCACCCGAAACCCCATCACGGCCGCCGCGAAGGCCGCCATCCCAACGTTGGCCCCGACGTCCACCACCACCCCGCCGCCGGAGCCCCTCCCCACCTCCCCCGCGAGCAGTTCCTGGATGGTCTGGGAGATGTCGGGCTTGCGGAAGCGCTTGCCCTTGAGGAGGCGGGCGATGTTCCGGTGCGGGCGGTCGGGGAGGGACCCCAGGTCGGCGAGGGAGTAGAGGAAGGGGCGGGGCACGCCCTCCACGAGGCTGGCGAAGACCGGGGAGGCCTGCGGCGAGGCGTAGCAGTCGAAGGGGCGGAGCTGGGCGGGGAGGCGGGGCGAGGCGGCAGTGGCGGGGGAGAAGGTGAGATCTGGGGCTCTGGAGAGGACGAAGACGAGGAGGATGAGAACCGGGACGAGCAAGAGGAGGGTCCGCGGAGTGGAAGAGGACGCCGCGGCGGAGGCATGCCGGCGCCAGGAGGCGGCGAGCGGCGCCGGCATTGGCCGAGAGGGTTCCGGCGTTTGGGCGGCCGCCAATGGGGAGCGATGGCAGTGAAGAGCGGCGTAGCGGCGGTAAAAGTACCTAGCGAGGTTAGCCTCACTATGTTATCAAAAAAAAAAAAAAAAAGGCTCGCCTCACGCTAGGAACATCTATACTCTCTCGAAGAATGAAGAAAAAGACCAGCTATCCCCCGAAAGTACAAAGGTCAACGTTGGTTCCACACGCACCCGGTGAACAGTACTTTCTCCGTGAACAAATATAAAAAAATTTAAATCACTGTTTTGCAGTTTTTACATAGGAAATAATAAAAGCATCTTTAACAACGGAAATTGTTTTTGGAGGCCGAGCTCCATGGAGGCCTCCAAATGCAAAATCCAAAATTCATGAAAATTCATATTTTTACATTTCTAAAAATTCTGAAAAAAAATACAGAGATAATTGAAGGTTTAACACACATGTGTGTAAATTTTCAGAAAAAAATACGTTGAAATGAGGCATGTATAAAAAAGACAAATCTGAGACTTTTTAACACATGATACTATTCATCGTCCCAGGCCATGAATTTGTCTTTTTTGTGCAGATCGTATTTCAAGGTATTTCATCCTAAAAATTTACACACATACACATAACATCCTTCTTTACTTGCATAATTTTTTTCAGATTTTTTTGAAACTGAAAAGTTTGAAATTTGAATTTTTCAAAAATTTCGAGCTCCATGGAGCTCGGCCTCCAAACGTCCGTTCTCCTTTAACAGACTCCTTAAAGCCGCGACCCTTAAACCATGGATAAGGGCCGAGAAAAACGCGGTTTAAAGACCGAAATCGGCTACGGCCAAACAAAACCCGCGAACCCAAACGGTAAAAGAGAATATCGGGGTCCGCGCGCTGCCAATTTCAGCCATCAAACCGTAAAACCACATAAAGCAATTGACCACGGTTTTGACAAATAAAACACAAATTTCGAGAATATAATTTTCACGCCGCAACCCAAAGACATCGCATCCATCATCACTCATCCATCATCATCATCACAAGGTGAAATCTTCACCGCCACCACCACCACCGTTGCCACCACCACTTGCCGAGCCACCTTCCTCATCGAACCTTGGCACCGCATGGCCTCTTCCGGCTAGCCTCCTCCTCTCCAAGATCTTCAACCTTGCTATGTCATGCCATTCTTTGGTGAGCTCATCCATGTGATTTCGATTCATCATCATGATCTTGTTCTCCTCTTAAGGAGCTTGGCCATAGCTTTGTTCTCCTCGGCCATGGCTCCTCTCTCCTCAATGGTGGCTTTGCGCATGGTCTCCTCCTTGAGTAGTTGCCACTTCTCTTGCTTCTCTTGAGCCTTCTTCTCGGCCAACTCCTTCTTTGCCTCCAATGTCTTGATCACCAATGCCTCGTTGGACTTGACCATGTGATCTATCTTGTCCCGCAAGCTTGACACCTCCGCTTCCCTCTTGATCTTGTCATTGGCCTTCTTGTTTCCATCGGGCTTGTTATTGTTTCTTGGGCCATCGTCATCTTTATCATCATCATCCAACTTGGTGAGTGAACCTCTCTTCAGTGGGGATTCTTTGTCAAACAACTTCCACTTCTCGCTATTTTCAAGCAATTCCCAACAATGCTCTAGTGTAAATGACTTGCCATTAGAAGCTTCCATGTCCTTGTACCTTTCTTGCGCAATTTTGGGCTACAAAATGAAAACAATGTCAAAGTATGTCACACGCAACCACTCACATAATCATTTTGCACTACTTGGGACGTGAAAACAAACTCACATAATCGGTTTCGACGGTACCACTTGGAGGTGCATTGCGGACTTGCTCCAAGCAACCACTCCAACGCCTACAAATCGGCCTGATCACATCCCAACGACCTTGGGGTGACCGATATGTGTGGGGCGTCCCTGAGGGATGATTTGCCATCATTCAGAAGAATTGGTCCTCTATCCTTTGCAAATACCGCTTCGCGGTTTGGTCAGTGCCGGTGCACGCATCAAGAGACACAGCTTCCCAAGCCTTGATCAAGACTCGATCTTCCAATTGCGTGTAGTTCTTCGATCTCGCGCGCACCTTTGCTTGCACTTTGTCGAATAACCTCTTCCCAATCTCTTGCACCTCATCTTCTTCGTCACCGTGACCGTGGACACCACCATCCATCTCATTGTAGCCGTAGTCATCGATCGGGGCTTGATCAATGTCGACGGCATTGTCGTCCAACATGTGCATAAACTCGGTAGTCGCATCAGGCAAATCGGCGCTACAATTTCGCTCCACAAGACACGAACAATCGCAATGGCGAAAGGTGAAAACAACTAAAAGAAAATCAAAGCTCCATATCTTGCGCCCATTCCGTCCTCGGGGGCGGGGGTGGCGGCGTCATCGGCGGACGTCCTAGGGGAATATCTTGGGGTGGCGATCGGAGGAGGAGGTGGCGCGGTGCTCCTCGGACCTTTTGTGGCTGCCTTCTTGCGTTTCACCCCCGCCACCTTGTGCATCTTCACCGGCGGGGTGGGGACGGCATGTGTCGAATTCGCATCGGTGGTGGCGGACGGGCGTGCCTTCCCGCCGACGGCTACGGGAGCGCTGCTCTGGACGATGATGTTGCCCTAGCTTTTGCGGGGATGGGCGATGGAGGATTGAACGGCGACGGGCGCGACACGGTCGGCAACGAGATCTGCTTGAGGGTTTGGCGCGTCAATGACTTCCACGGTGCCGGGCGACGAATGGGAGGCGTCCATGGTGGCGCTACAGAGCCGGGGATGGTGGTCTGGAGTGGATGGAGGAATAACAATGGCGGCAAACGGAAGGGAGAGCTGAAACTGCCGCGCGGAAATGTCCCTCCCGCCAAATCTCGCTAGCGATAGGGGTCACCCTGGGGTCAGCCTCCCGCTCCATGTTTCTAAGGGTTGAGGGGGATAATTTGCCGTGCTCTGCAAAATATTTTAAGGGTCGCGATCCGATACGGTTTCTGTTCGAGACACTTTTTTCGCGCAAAACTGTAAACCTACAGTTATTTTTGCGGTTCGGCACGATATAAGGGGTCTACTAGAGATGCTCTAACATCCTCCGATCCATTTTAATCTGCATATAAGTTTTGTATGAAGGCAAAGTATCTCTAACTAAACAAACATTTAGAAAAAAGTATCTACATTCACAATACCAAATCAATATCATTAGATTCATTATGAAATGTAGTTTCATATTATATATATTTGGTGTTGTAGATGTTGATATTTTTTAATATAAATTTGGTCAAATTTTGCAAAGTTTGACTTGACACAAATCTTATACGGGGAGTAAAATTAACCGGAGGGAGTACTATATGACTTGCATGTCGTGTGTCAAGTACTAGTACTCCAATCAAGAGCATATATGTACGGTTACATATTCACTGTTGTGTTTTCCCCAAAACCCTAAAGCCCTATGGTGACTAGGGCGGCGGTGGACTTGACGTCGCACGCAAATCTGATCGGCAGGGCGCAACGGCGATCGGGGGATCGATGGCAACATCCTCTACTTGGGATGGATAGCGAAGACAACTCCTCATCTCATCGTTCGGCAAGGACAGAAATGGAGGAGGCAATGGGAAAGTTAAACATCTCTGAAGAAGAGGTAACTCTTGTGGTCAATGATACGTCTCCAACGTATCTATAATTTTTGCTTGTTCCATGTTGTTATATTATCATTCTTGGATGTTTTACAATCATTTTATAGCAACTTTATATAATTTTTTGGGACTAACCTATTGACATAGTGCCAAAGTGCCAGTTGCTGTTTTTGCTTATTTGTTACTTCGCAGAATATCAGTACCAAACGGAGTCCAATCGCGCCGAAACTTGATGCTAAGAAATTGTCCTACTCATGGGAAGAGGTGCTTTGTGATGGGTTCAATCTTGCGGTGTCCTCTCCCAGTGACAGAAGGGGCAGCGAGGCACGCATGTACCGTTGCTATTAAGGATAACAAGATGGGGTCTATTCCTACATGAATAGATCTTGTCTACATCATGTCACCGTTCTTATTGCATCACTCCATTTTTCCATGAACTTAATACATTAGATGCATACTGGATAGCGGTCGATGTGTGGAGTAATAGTAGTTGATGCAGAATCGTTTCAGTCTACTAATCTTGGACGTGATGCCTATATAATGATCATCACCTTGGATATCGTCATGATTATTTGATCTTCTATCAATTGCCCAATAGTAATTTGTTCACCCTCTATGTGCTATACTCATGAGAGAAGCCACTAGTGAAACCTACGGCCCCCGGGTCTACTTTTCCAACATATTGCTTTCCGGTCTATTTTTTTGCCGCTTTTGTTTTCAGATCTATTATTCCAAAAACCCAAAAATATCTTGCAGCACTTTTTATTTGCCTCTTTTATTTTGTGTTCTCGAGAGATCTATCTATCCAATCTATCATACCCTAATCTATCTTTTTACCGTAGAGAGATTGACAACCTCTCTTTCACGTCGGGTTGCAAGTATTTGTTCTTTGTGTGCAGGTGCTTGATGACCCACAAGTATAGGGGATCAATCGTAGTCCTTTCGATAAGTAAGAGTGTCGAACCCAACGAGGAGCAGAAGGAAATGACAAGCGGTTTTCAGCAAGGTAATTTCTGCAAGCACTGAAATTGTAGGTAACAGATAGTTTGATAGCAAGATAATTGGTAACGAGCAAGTAACGGTAACGGTAAACAAGGTGCAGCAAGTAGCCCAATCTTTTTGAGGCAAAGGACAGGCCAGAACAATCACTAGTAATAGGCAAAGTGTTCTTGAGGGTACACGGGAATTTCGTCTAGTCACATTTATCATGTTGGTTTGATTCGTGTTCGCTACTTTGATAATTTGATATGTGGGTGGACCGGTGCTAAGGTGTTGTTCTTACTTGAACTTACAACCTACTTATGATTAACCCCCTCGCAAGCATCCGCAACTACGAGAAAAGTATTAAGACAAAGTCTAACCATAGCATTAAACATATGGATCCAAATCAGCCCCTTACGATGTAACGCATAAACTAGGGTTTAAGCTTCTGTCACTCTAGCAACCCATAATCTAATAACTACTCCACAATGCATCCCCTTAGGCCTATGAATGGTGAATTGTCATGTAGTCGATGCTCACATGACACCACTAAGGGAATCACAACATACATATCATCAAAATATCGAACACATATCAAATTCACATGATTACTCGCAACATGACTTCTCCCGTGACCTCAAGAACAAAGGTAACTACTCACAAATAATAAACATGCTCAAGATCATAGAGGTATTGAATAGCATATTGGATCTGAACATATAATCTTCCACCAAATAAACCATATAGTAATCAACTACGCAAGGTAATCAACACTACTAGTCACCCACAGGTACCAATCTGAGTTTCCGGTACAAAGATTGAACACAAGAGATGAACTAGGGTTTGAGAGAAGATGGTGATGTTGAAGATGTTGATGAAGATTGGCCTCCCAAAGATGAGAGGGGTGTTGGTGATGACGATAGCTTCGATTTCCCCCTCCGGGAGGGAAGTTCCCCGGCAGAATCGCTCCGCCGGAGGGCAAAAGTGCTCCTGCCAAAGTTCTGCCTCGAGGCAGCGGCGCTTCGTCCCGAAAGTCCTCCTATGATTTTTTCTAGGTCAAGAGAGACCTTATACTAGAAGATGGGCACCAGAGGTGGGCCAGGCTGAGCACAACCCAGCAGGGCGTGCCCAGGGGGGGGCCTGGCGTGCCCTGGTGGGTTGTGCCCACCTGGGAGGCCTCCTCCGGTAGTTTCCAGCTCCAGTATTTTTTATTAAATGTAAAAATAATCTCCGTAAAATTTCAGCTTCATTGGAGTTGTGCAGAATAGGTATCTCTGATGTGCTTTTCTTAGGTCCAGAATTCCAGCTGCCGGTATTCTCCCTCCTTGTGTAAACCTTGCATATTATGAGAGAAAAGGCATTAGAATCACTCCCCAAAGCATTATTATTCAACAAAACAAAGTAAATAACAGTAGGAAATCATGATGCAAAATGGACGTATCAACTCCCCCAAGCTTAGACCTCGCTTGTCCTCAAGCGAAAGCCGATATTGAAAAGCATGTCCACATGGTTTGAGAGAGAGGTGTCGATAAAAACAAAATATGGACATAGAAGCATCATGCATATTATCATAGCAGCAAAAAAAAACTCTAACATAAGAACTTGTTTCAATACATTTTTATCATATAGCTTCTCATGAACAAGTAACAATTCATCACAACATAGAAGTTCTCAGTCCACATGGTTTGAGAGAGAGGGAACCAACAAACTATGTTCTCAATCAACTTTGCAACTACAATTCATCATATTTTCAGGAAGGGTCTCATGTCGGAGCCTTTTGGCAAGTCCACATACTCAACCATCATTTAGTCTTCTATGATTGCTAACGCTCACGGCATACCCATGAACAAAAAGTTTCAACCAGACACGTAGGAAGATAGGGGCTTATAGTTTTGCCTCCCAACTCACTCACCTCAAGGGTGATGTCAACAATAATAACTCATGCCCACCCATATCCAACTTGATATATGTGCCTAGATCTTTCCTCACCACATGATGCTTGCAAAAGAAAAAAGAAAAAAGGAATGGGGAATAATACTTTGACTCTTGCATAAAAGTAAAAGATAGGCCCTTCACAGAGGGAAGCAGAGGTTGTCATGCGCTTATTCGTTTGTATGCCCAATCCCTTAATGTAAAAGAACGTCACGCTATATTGCCCCCTATGATAGCAACCTTTATTATGCAGTCCGTCGCTTTTATTACTTTGCCATCATAAGTTCGTATAACGCTCAATTTTCTCTTACACTAATTGATCAAAACACTTTTAGAAGCAATTTGTATTGCCTTGTTGCACCGATGACAACTTACTTGAAGGATCTTTCTCGATCCATAGGTAGGTATGGTGGACACTCAAAGAAAGAGTTTGGTTTGGGTTTTTGGATGCACAAGTAGTATCTCTACTTAGTGCGGAATTTTTGGCTAGCAAAGATATTGGGAAAGCACCACATGTTAAAGGATCTATGACAATATAACTTCTATGTGGATATGAACAAACATAAATCATTACGTTGTCTTCCTCGTCCAACGTCAACAATTTTGACATATAATATTTAATGGGGGCTCACAATCATAAAAGATGTCCAAGATAGTGTATTTGCATGTGAATCTTCTCTTCCCTTATTAATTCTTTCATGAATTGCATCATTGACCAATGCTATGTTTGTCAATCTCCAATAAATTTTACTACTTATACTTTTCCTTATGTGATGTCATTACTCACCATAAGATTAGCATATGATTCTTTTCTTTTATTTCTTTTCCTTTATTTTGATTGCAACAATAAAGTAGAGAGGCAAAAACTCAAACTAAACTTTATTATATAACTCTCACTCGATTACATAGATAGGTAGGCCACGAAACTAACACACGAAAATAAATCATGCTAAATTTTTATTCAACTAAAGCAAAGGGAAACTAAAGATCGAACTAAAATAGGTAAAGGTGAATAAAAGTGGTAATGATACGATACCGGGGCGCCTCCCCAAGCTTGGCTCAAGCCAAGGGGAGTGCCCATACTCGTGTGCTCAAGTCTCCTTTGGTGGTGGTGATGAAGAAGGTGGAGGTGTTGATGTAGGTGGTGGTGATGATGTAGTAAGCTTGTCCTCCAGCTTCCAGGGCAAGGGCTCCCCATCAAAGGTTGACGCGAGAGTCCCCTGAGTCCTGCAACTGGCAGCTAAACTCATACCTTTAAATCTCGCTTCATATTCGAAGACTTGGTTTTGAAGATCATAAACTTGGCTCTGCAGAAAATTAATTTGCTCGTTGATGGTGGAGATGACGTCCTTCACAAACCGGCCATCCACCATCTGATCACGGGTGAATTCCGTGATCATGGAGTGATTGGCACTCAGTACACGCTCCACCATCTTCTGGCACTTGAAGATTTCCTGTTCCACCGCCTCGAGCCTAGCCTCCACGCTTCCGGTCTTCTTAGGTCCCTGAACATCGCGGATGTGGAGCACCCCCTCATGCATCTCAATGGCTTGAGGGTGCTTCATCACCTCCGGCAAGTACGGGTTGATGACCTTCTCGAAGAACTTGTCCTTGGAGGAGCTTGGTGGAGCCATGGAGATCTAGATCTAACGAGAAAACAGCAAGAAACAAGAACAGAGGATTTTTCTGCGATGCGGTCGTCAAAACAGTCGGGGGTATATATAGAGATTTTTTATTCTTGCGAAACAAGAATTTGGAAGGAAAACGGAGTCGGGAAGGCATCCGAGGTGGGCACAACCCACCAGGGCGCGCCCAAGGGTGCCTGGCGCACCCTGGTGTATCGTGCTCACCTCGATCACTTTCCGGTTTATTTTTTTATTTCCAAAATTCCAAAATATTCCAAAATTGACAAAAAATATTTTGCGGATTTTTCGGAGTCCGTTTACTTACCGTATCACATACCTCCTATTTTTAAGTATTCTGGAGTGTTCCGAAAGGTTTCTTTTATGTGTTCCTCCGGTGTCATGGTTTGGATAACATTGCTTTCAACGTTAATAGGCGTACTTGAGATATGATGCTTAATTCTTTGTCCATTGACCACCTTCGGGTTAGTACCTTCGGCGTTATTAATCTTGATAGCTCCAGAACGATAAACCTCTTCGATAATATATGGTCCTTCCCATTTTGAGAGAAGCTTTCCTGCAAAAAATCTTAAACGAGAGTTGAACAAAAGAACATAGTCTCCTATTTTGAATTCCCGCTTTTGGATTCTTTTGTCATGCCATCTTTTTACTTTTTCTTTAAATAGCTTGGCATTTTCATAGGCTTGGGTTCTCCATTCATCTAGTGAGCTAATGTCAAATAGCCTCTTTTCACCGGCAAGTTTGAAATCATAGTTGAGTTCTTTAATTGCCCAAAATGCTTTGTGTTCTAGTTCTAAAGGCACATGACAAGCTTTCCCATATACCATTTTATATGGAGACATACCCATAGGATTTTTATAAGCTGTCCTATAGGCCCAAAGTGCATCATCTAATTTCTTAGACCAATTCTTACGAGACCTATTGACAGTTTTTTGTAATATTAATTTTATTTCTCTATTGCTAAGTTCAACTTGACCACTAGATTGAGGATGATAGGGTGATGCAATTCTATGGTTAACGTCATATTTAGCAAGCATCTTACGGAAGGCACCATGGATAAAATGTGAACCACCATCGGTCATTAAATATCTAGGGACTCCAAACCTCGGGAAGATAACCTCTTTAAGCATTTTAATGGAGGTGTGGTGATCGACACTACTAGTTGGAATAGCTTCTACCCACTTAGTGACATAATCAACCGCAACCAAAATATGAGTGTACCCATTGGAGGAAGGAAAAGGCCCCATATAATCAAGACCCCAAACGTCAAATGGTTCAACAACAAGTGAATAATTCATAGGCATTTCCTGACGCTTACCGATATTACCAATTCTTTGACATTCATCACAAGACAAGACAAACTTACGAGCATCCTTGAAGAGAGTAGGCCAATAAAAACCAGATTGCAATACCTTATGAGTAGTTCTATCTCCCGCATGATGTTCTCCATAAGCTTCGGAATGACATTTCCGTAGGATTTGTACCTGTTCATGCTTAGGTACACAACGTCTAATAATAGCATCTACTCCTTCTTTATAAAGATGTGGGTCATCCCAAAAGTAATGTCTCAAGTCATAGATTTTTTTCTCTTTTGCTGATAAGTAAAGCTAGGTGGTATATATTTAGCAACAATGTAATTAGCATAATCATCATACCAAGGTGTGCGTTGTGAGATACTTATTGTAGCTAGCTGTTCGTCAGGGAAACTATCATCAATAGGTAGTGGGTCATCAAGAATATTTTCTAACCTAGACAAGTTGTCAGCTATGGGGTTCTCAGCTCCTTTCCTATCAACGATGTGTAAGTCAAATTCTTGGAGCAAGAGAACCCACCTAATGAGTCTAGGTTTAGCATCTTTCTTTTCCATAAGGTATTTTATAGCAGCATGATCGGTGTGAACAATGACTATGGAATCAACAATATAAGACCTAAATTTATCACAAGCAAACACAACTGCTAAAAAATCTTTTTCAGTAGTAGCATAGTTTCGTTGGGCACTGTCTAGAGTTTTACTAGCATAATGGATAACATTTAATTTCTTATCAACTCTTTGTCCTAGGACAACACCAACAGCATAGTCACTAGCATCACACATAATTTCAAAAGGCAAGTTCCAATCAGGTGGTTGTACGATAGGTGCTGAGGTTAAGGCTTTCTTGAGTGTTTCAAAGGCTTCCACACAATCATCATCAAAAACAAAAGGAATATCCTTTTGCAAAAGATTAGTAAGATGCCTAGAAATTTTAGAGAAGTCTTTAATGAACCTCCTATAAAAACCAGCATGACCAAGGAAACTTCGAATACCTTTGATATCTTTAGGGCATGGCATTTTCTCAATCGCATCAACTTTAGCTTTATCCACCTCAATACCTCGTTCAGATATTTTATGCCCCAAGACAATGCCTTCATTAACCATAAAGTGAAACTTCTCCCAATTCAAGACGAGATTAGTTTGTTCACATCTCTGCAAAACTCGATCAAGGTTGCTTAAGCAATCATCAAAAGAAGTTCCGTAAATGGAAAAATTATCCATGAAAACCTCCACAATCTTTTCACAAAAGTCAGAGAATATAGCAGTCATACATCTTTGAAAGGTAGCAGTTGCATTGCATAAACCAAAAGGCATACGTCTATAAGCATAGGTTCCAAAAGGGCAAGTAAAGGTAGTTTTCTCTTGATCAGATTGTGACACAGGTATTTGAGAGAAACCAGAATATCCATCTAAGAAACAAAAGTGTGTGTGCTTAGATAATCTCTCTAGCATTTGATCAATGAACGGTAGAGGGTAATGATCTTTTCTAGTAGCTTTATTTAATTTTCTAAAATCAATTACCATTCTATAGCCAGTGACAATTCTTTGTGGAATGAGTTCATTCTTATCATTGGGAACAACGGTAATACCTCCTTTCTTAGGGACACAATGAACGGGACTTACCCATCTACTATCAGCTATGGGATAGATTATACCTACTTCCAGAAGCTTTAATATTTCAGTTCTTACCACTTCTTTCATCTTAGGATTCAATCGCCGTTGGTGATCAACAACGGGTTTAGCATCAGGTTCCATATTGGTCTTGTGCTGACATAGAGTGGGACTAATGCCCTTAAGATCATCAAGAGTATATCCAATAGCAGCCCGGTGCTTCCTTAGAACTTTTAATAATCTTTCTTCTTCATGTTCTGAAAGGTTAGCACTAATAATAACAGTATATATCTTTTTCTCATCAAGATAAGCATACTTCAAAGTGTCAGGCAATTGTTTCAATTCAAACACATGATAACCTTTAGGTGGAGGAGGACCTCCAAGAGTTTCAATAGGCAAATTTTGTTTCAAGAGAGGTTGTTGTTCAAAGAAAATTTGATCTATTTCGTTTCTTTCACGCAAATGCATATCATTTTCATAGTCGAGCAAATATTGTTCTAATGGATCGGTAGGAGGCACGGCAATAGAAGCAAGACCAATTATTTCATCCTTATTAGGTAAAGCTTTATCGCGAGCTTGTCTACTAAACTTGGAAAAAATAAACTCATGAGACACATTACCGAAACTAACACCAACAGTTTGTTTTTCACAATCTATCTTAGCATTGACGGTGCTCAAGAAAGGTCTACCAAAGATAATGGGACAAAAGTCATCTTGTGGGGAACCAAGGACTAGAAAATCAATAGGATATTTTACTTTCCCACACAAGACTTCAACATCTCTAACAATTCCAAGTGGTGTGATAGTGTCTCTATTAGCAAGTTTAATAGTGACATCGATGTCTTCCATTTCAGTAGGTGCTATTTCATCCATAATTTCTTGGTATAAGGTAAAAGGGATAGCACTCACACTAGCACCTATATCACATAAACCATGATAGCAATGATCTCCTATTTTGACTGAGACGACAGGCAAGCCTTCGATGGGTCTATGTTTATCTTTTTCATCAGGTTTAGCAATTCTAGCAGCTTCATCACAAAAGTAGATAACATGCCCATCAATATTTTCTACCAAGAGATCTTTAACCATAGCAACACTAGGTTCTACTTTAATTAGCTCAGGGGGTTTAGGTGCTCTATATTACTCTTACGAACCACAGTTGATACCTTAGCATGTTCCTTTATCCTAACAGGGAAAGGTGGTTTTTCAATATAAGCGGTAGGCACAACTGGATCAACATTGCAAAAGATGGTTTCTTCTTTAGCTATGACCGGTTCTTTAATTTCTTCCTTAATAGGGGGATGATATTTATACCACTTCTCCTTAGGGAGATCAACGTGAGTAGCAAATGCTTCACAGAAAGAGGCTACTATCTCAGAGTCAAGTCCATATTTAGTGCTAAACTTGTGAAAAGTATCGGTATTCATAAAAGATTTAACACAATAAAATTCAAGCTTTATACCTGACTCATTATCTTCGTCGAGTTCCCAATCTTCAGAGTTGTGTTTAATTCTTTCTAAGAGATCCCACTTGAATTCAATAGTCTTCATCATATAAGAACCAGCACAAGAAGTATCGAGCATGGATTGATCATTATGAGAAAGCCGAGCATAAAAATTCTGAATGATAACTTCCCTCGGAATGTCATGATTGGGGCATGAATATAACATTGACTTAAGCCTCCCCCAAGCTAGAGCAATACTTTCTCCTTCACGAGGCCAAAAATTATATATATAATTCTGACCACGATGAACTAGATGCATGGGATAAAACTTTTGGTGAAATTCCAATTGCAAACGATTCCAGTCCCACGATCCAAGATCATCACATAGCCTATACCATATCAATGCTTTTCCCTCCAAAGATAAAGGGAAAACCTTCTTCTTAACTTCATCTCCGGGTAAACCTGCAAGCTTAAATAATCCACAAATCTCGTTCACATATAAGAGGTGCATATCAGGATGTTCAGTTCTATCTCCTGCATAAGGTTTAGCAAGCAGTTGTTCTAGCATACCCGAAGGAATTTCATAAGTAACATTTTCAGTAGGTGTTGTAGGTTGAGGGGCAACTAATTGTGGTTCCGGTCGAGGTGAAGGTACCCCGAACAAACCCCTCAAAGGATTGCTCTCCATAGTAGCAAGTAGCAATAAATTTCAGCACGTAGTATAAGTTTTTTCCTTACCGATTTCCACTTACCAAGAGCGCTTCACTCCCCAGCAACGGCACCAGAAAAGAATCTTGATAACCCACAAGTATAGGGGAGCAATTGTAGTCCTTTCGATAAGTAAGAGTGTCGAAGCCAACGAGGAGCAGAAGGAAATGACAAGCGGTTTTCAGCAAGGTAATTTCTGCAAGCACTGAAATTGTAGGTAACAGATAGTTTGATAGCAAGATAATTGGTAACGAGCAAGTAACGGTAACGGTAAACAAGGTGCAGCAAGTAGGCCAATGCTTTTGAGGCAAAGGACAGGCCAGAACAATCACTAGTAATAGGCAAAGTGTTCTTGAGGGTACACGGGAATTTCGTCTAGTCACATTTATCATGTTGGTTTGATTCGTGTTCGCTACTTTGATAATTTGATATGTGGGTGCACCAGTGCTAAGGTGTTGTTCTTACTTGAACTTACAACCTACTTATGATTAACCCCCTCGCAAGCATCCGCAACTACGAGAAAAGTATTAAGACAAAGTCTAACCATAGCATTAAACATATGGATCCAAATCAGCCCCTTACGATGTAACGCATAAACTAGGGTTTAAGCTTCTGTCACTCTAGCAACCCATAATCTAATAACTACTCCACAATGCATCCCCTTAGGCCTATGAATGGTGAATTGTCATGTAGTCGATGCTCACATGACACCACTAAGGGAATCACAACATACATATCATCAAAATATCGAACACATATCAAATTCACATGATTACTCGCAACATGACTTCTCCCGTGACCTCAAGAACAAAGGTAACTACTCACAAATAATAAACATGCTCAAGATCAGAGAGGTATTGAATAGCATATTGGATCTGAACATATAATCTTCCACCAAATAAACCATATAGTAATCAACTACGCAAGGTAATCAACACTACTAGTCACCCACAGGTACCAATCTGAGGTTCCGGTACAAAGATTGAACACAAGAGATGAACTAGAGTTTTAGAGAAGATGGTGCTGTTGAATATGTTGATGAAGATTGCCCTCCCAAAGATGAGAGGGGTGTTGGTGATGATGATAGCTTCAATTTCCCCATCCGGGAGGGCAGTTCCCCCGGCGGAATCGCTCCGCCGGAGGGCAAAAGTGCTCCTACCAAAGTTCTGCCTCGAGGCAGCGGCGCTTCGTCCCGAAAGTCCTCCTCTGATTTTTTTTCTAGGTCAAGAGAGACCTTATACCAGAAGATGGGCACCGGAGGTGGGCCAGGCTGAGCACAACCCATCAGGGCGCGCCCAGGGGGGGCTGGCGCGCCCTGGTGGGTTGTGCCCACCTGGGAGGCCTCCTCCGGTAGTTTCCAGGTCCAGTATTTTTTATTAAATGTAAAAATAATCTCCGTAAAATTTCAGCTTCATTGGAGTTGTGCAGAATAGGTATCTCTGACGTGCTTTTCTTAGGTCCAGAATTCCAGCTGTCGGTATTCTCCCTCCTTGTGTAAACCTTGCATATTATGAGAGAAAAGGCATTAGAATCACTCCCCAAAGCATTATTATTCAACAAAACATAGTAAATAATAGTAGGAAATCATGATGCAAAATGGACGTATCAGTGTTGTTTACATAGTGTTGGTGATCCTCCTACTGGTTTGATACCTTGGTTTAATCACTGAGGGAAATACTTACCGTCGCTATGCTGCATCATCCCTTCCTCTTTGGGGAAATACCGACGCAGTCTCAAGCCACGTCAAAGGAATTTCTGGCGCCGTTGCCGGGGAGGAAGCGGTCTCTTCTACGTGCCAATCTCTGGCGCCGAGGAGACACCGTCATCATCTACCAGGTTCCTAATCACAAATCTCATCTCCTTGCAATTACATTATTTGCCATTTGCCTCTCATTTTCCTCTCCCCCACTTCCCCAAATTTGTCGTTTTATTCGCCCTCTTTTTCGTTTGCCTTTTTCTTGTCAGATCTCTTGCTTGCTTGCAATCTTGTTTGCGTAGTCATGATGACTCAAGAAAACACCAAATTCTGTGATATTTCCAATACTAATAATAATGATTTTATTAGTACTTCGATTGCTCCTCGCGCCACTAGTGTGGAGTCTTGTGATATTAATGCCACTTTGTTGAATTTTGTCATGAAAGAACAATTTGCCGGTACTCCTAATGAGGATGCCGCGTCCCATCTAAACACATTCGTAGAATTGTGTGATATGCAAAAGAAAAAAGATGTGGACAATGATATAGTGAAGTTGAAATTATTTCCTTTCTCCTTGTGGGATCGTGCAAAAAATTGGTTTTCTTCTTTGCCTCGCAATAGTATCGATTCTTGGAATAAGTGCAAGGATGCTTTTATTACTAAGTATTTTCCACCCGCGAAAATTATTTTCCTTAGGAATCAAATCATGAATTTTAAGCAACTTGAGCATGAACATGTTGCACAATCTTGGGAAAGAATGAAATTGATGCTAAGAGATTGTCATACTCATGGTTTAAATCTTTGGATGATCATACAAAAAAATTATGCGGGATTGAATTTTGTCTCTACAATCTTTTAGATTCCGCCGTGGGTGGTACTTTTATGGAAATTACTTTGGGTGAAGCTACTAAATTGCTAGATAATATTATGGCAAATTATTCACAATGGCATACTAAAAGAGCACCTACTAGTAAGAAGGTTAATTCGGTTGAAGAAATTAGTACTTTGAGTGACAAAGTAGATGCTTTAAAGAAGTTGGTTGCTAGTAAAAATGCTCCTATTGATCTTAATGATGTGCCTTTGTCTACTTTGATTGAGCAAAATAGTGATTCCGTAGATGTGAATTTCGTCTCGCGAAACAATTTCAATAACAATGCTTATAGAGGTAATTTTAATCCTAGGTCTTTTTATGGAAATTCCTCTAATAATTATGGTAATTCCTATGGTAATTCTTCTTACAATAATAATAGGAACCACTCTGATCTTGAGAGTAATATTAAAGAATTTATCAATGCGCAAAAGGTTTTCAATACTACGATAGAAGAAAAGTTGAATAAGATTGATGATATGTCTAGAAGCATTGATAGAATTTCTCATGATGTGGAAAATCTCAATTTGAAAGCTTTTGCACCTAAGATTGATGAATCAATTAAAGCCTTATATGTCTCTATGGATGAAAGTAAGAAAAGAATCGCTATGCTTAGGGCTAAAAGAGAATTTTTAGAAAAAGCTTTTTGTAGCGATTGCTTTCAGAAAAATGATGAAGATCTTAGAGTGATTGGTGTTTCTTATATTGATTCCTTGTTTAGTAATATTAGAATTGATGATAAAGGGACTGAAGTAGAGTCAACTTTAGCTAGAAGGCGTCCCAATGATTTGGAGGGTGAAAATCTTGATGAAAAAATTGATGAAAGTGGGTTTGAAGAGGTCAAAACTTTAACTAGTGATGTGCCCACTATTTTGGATTGCAAAGACTTTAATTATGATAGTTTCTCTTTGAATGAATGTATTTCTTTGCTGCAATCCATGTTGAATTCACCCCATGCTTATGAACAAAATAAAGCTTTTACTAAACATATCGTTGATGCCATGATGAAATATTTTGAAGAAAATTTGGAGTTAGAGATTTCTATTCCTAGAAAATTACATGATGAGTGAGAACCTACCATTAAGGTCAATATTAAAAATTATGAGTGCTTTGCTTTATGTGATTTGGGTGCTAGTGTTTCCACGATTCCGAAATCTTTTTGTGATGTGCTTGGTCTCACCAATATTGAAGAATGTTCTCTTAATTTGCACTTGGCGGATTCTACAATTAAAAAGCCTTTGGGAAGAATTAATGATGTTCTTATTCTTGCAAATAGGAACTATGTGTCCATAGATTTTATTGTTCTTGATATTGATTGCAACCCGTCTTGTCCCATTATACTTGGTAGACCGTTCTTACGCACTATAGGTGTCGTGATTGATATGAAAGAAGGCAATATTAGATTTCAGTTTCCACTAAGAAAGGGTATGGAACACTTCCCCAGAACAAGAATTAATCCACCATATGAATCAATCATGAGAGCATCCTATGGAGCAAAAACCAAAGATGACTATACTTGAATCTAAGCGTTATGCCTAGCTAGGGGCGTAAAACGATAGCGCTTGTTGGGAGGCAACCCAATGAATAAATTTATTTTCATCTTTTTCTTTCTTTTTTTGAGTGTTTACACAATTATGACTCTGTTATGATTGTGTTTTTATGTTTTATTTAGTGTTTGTGCCAAGTAAAGCCTTTAGGATGATTCATGAGATGAGTAGAAACAATGATGGATCTGAAACAGAAACTTTGCCTCCAGTGTGCGAATTTTCATTTTTTACTGGAGCATGATATTGAGCTGAAATATTAGCACAGTATTGCTATACAAATTCTTGACGTTGTCCTAACTTTTCAGAATTTTTAGAGTTACAGAAGTATGGTTAGAGTACAGATTACTACAGACTGTTTTGTTTAAGAGAGATTCTGTTTTCATTGCATTGTGTGCTTGTTTTGATGAATCTATGGGTTGTATTGAAGAGTATAAGCCATGGTAAAGTTAAAATACAGTAGGTATAATGCAGTAATAAAATTTGAATGGGTTTTCAACAGTACTTAAAGTGGTGATTTGCTTTATTATACTAACGGATTTGATGAAGGTTTTGTTGAGTTTTGTGTGATTGAAGTTTTCAAGTTTTGTGTGAGATCACGATGGATGAAGGAATAAGGAGTGAAAAGAACCTAAGATTGGGGATGCTACATCACCCCCAAGATATATCCAAAGAGAAACAAGCAACAAAGCTTGGGGATGCCCCGAGTAGCATCCCCTCTTTCTTCTAACGACCATCGGCATTTTACTTGGAGCTATATTTTTATTCGTCACATATCATAAGTTTTGCTTGGAGCGTCTTGTATCATTTGAGTCTTTGCTTGCTTCGCTTTTTAGTTTCTCACTAGTATCCTTGCTGGACACACCTATTTGAGAGAGCCAAAATTATGCTAAGATTTGTTAGAATTGCTCTATATGCTTCACTTAAACTTTTTGAGTTGTGGAATTGCTCTAGTGCTTCACTTATATCTTTCTGAGCACGGTGTGCTTGGAAACTTTTGAAAAAACACTCTCATGCTTCACTTAGATTAATTTGAGAGTTAGTAAATTTTGAAGAAATCCTCTCATGCTTCACTTATACTATTTTGAGAGATGAAATCTCTATGCTCATGTTCTTCACTTAAATTTGTTTGAGCCTGTCAAAAGCAATGGCAATATATGAAAATAGTCCCAAAGTGATAGATATTCAAGGAGTATATAATAAAAACTTACATGAAGATCATTGGAGAAATTAAACTTGATTCCTTGTAATAGTTTTGAGACATGATGATAGTAATATGGGAGTCATGTTGGTGAGTAATTATGCTTTAGTAGGAATATTGGTGTTAAGGTTTGTGATTCCCTATGCAAGTACGAAAGTCAATAGTTATGCAATGAAATTACATCCTACTTATGGTGCATTATTCAAACATAGTGATTCTCAATGCTCGTTTATGTGAATTTTCGTTTCTTGGTTGGTTGCTTCTCAATCTATTTGCTAGCCTCCACTTGTACTAAGTAGAAATACTACTTGTGCATCCAAAATCCTTAAACCCAGTTTTGCCTTATGAGTCCACCATACCTACCTATATGCGGTATTTCCATGCCATTCTAAGCAAATTTGTATGTGCCATCTCTAATTTTCAAAATAAATTTCCTTTTTGTGTGCTCGTACTGCTCATGAAACGATAGGGGGTGTCCAATATTTTTCCATGCTAGATGTGTTATTCTCAAGATGAGTGTTTATTCACTTTTCATTACACGAGAGTACGGCGGTAATAGGGTTGCCCAGTCCCGAAATGAAATAAAAAATACTTTATGTTGTCAAATAATAAATTCCTTGGAAAGTGTCGGTATGGAAGGCAACCGTGGATACGGCCAGCCATGGATTGTGAAAGAATGGTGGAAAAAGGAATAAACTTTACTTTATGTTTGGGAACCGCCTATGATATATCTAGTATGGAAAGTATTGTGAACTACTTTGTCGTTTTCGTTGATAGGAAAGGCATGCCACTCAAAATATTTTTCTCTCTCAATTTAAACTTTGAGCTCTGGCACCTCTACAAATCCCTACTTCCCTCTGCGAAGGGCCTATCTATTTACTTTATGCAATTTTTATTTTTAATTTGAGTCTCCATCTTCTCTTATAAAGCACCAACTAGGGGAGCACTATGATCATACTTGAGCTTTGGGTGTAGTTAATATTTGAGTGTGTTTCATGAATGAATCAATGATTGAGCTTGATGGGCGAGGGATAACTTTCTTTAGTGTTGATATTTTCAAAGACATGGTTGCTTGTTGGCATGCTTGAGTATTAAAGTCTTTATGTCAAAACTAGATTGTTGCTTTGAACCATCTAAACGTCCAAATGTCCATGCTACAAAAGAAAAGAATATGTGATGAACATGTTAGGAAGCATTCCACATCAAAAATTCTGTTTTTATCATTTACCTACTCGAGGACGAGTAGGAATTAAGCTTGGGGATGCTGATACGTCTCCAACGTATCTATAATTTTTGCTTGTTCCATGTTGTTATATTATCATTCTTGGATGTTTTACAATCATTTTATAGCAACTTTATATCATTTTTTTGGACTAACCTATTGACATAGTGCCAAAGTGCGAGTTGTTGTTTTTGCTTGTTTTTTACTTCGCAGAATATCGGTACCAAACGGAGTCCAATCGCACCGAAACTTTTTGGAGATTTTTTTTGGACCAGAAGAAGGCCAGTGGGCCAAAGAAGTTACCAGGAGGGAGCCTAGGCCGCACACAACCCACCAGGGCGTGCTAGGGGCCCCGGGCGCGCCCTGATGGGTTGTCGCCGCCTCGGGAGTCCCCTCCACCGCCTCTGATGCCTATAAATTCCCAAATATTCCAGAAACCCTAGGAGAGTCAACGAAAAACACATCCAGCTACCGCAAGTTCCAGAACCGCGAGATCCAATCTAACACCATCACGGAGGGGTTCATCATCCTCATTGGTGCCTCTCCGATGATATGTGAGTAATCCACCATAGACCTACGGGTCCGTAGGAAGTAGCTAGATGGATTCCTCTCTCTTTTGATTCTCAATACAATGGTCTCTTGGAGATCTATTTGATGTAAACTTTTGTGGTGTGTTTGTTGGGATCCGATGAATTTTGAGTTCATGATCAGTTTCTATCCATGAATATTATTTGAGTCTTCTTTGATATCTTATATGCATGATTACTTATAGCCTCATATTTCTTCTTCGAATCTTTGGTTTAGTTAGGCCAACTAGATCGATTTTTCTTTCCATGGGAAGAGGTGCTTTGTGATGGGTTCGATCTTGCGGTGTCCTCTCCCAGTGACAGAAGGGGCAGCGAGGCACGCATGTATCGTTACTATTAAGGATAACAAGATGGGGTCTATTCCTACATGAATAGATCTTGTCTACATCATGTCACCGTTCTTATTGCATTACTCCGTTTTTCCATGAACTTAATACACTAGATGCATGCTGGATAGCGGTCGATGTGTGGAGTAATAGTAGTAGATGCAGAATCGTTTCGGTCTACTAATCTTGGACATGATGCCTATATAATGATCATCGCCTTGGATATCGTCATGATTATTTGATCTTCTATCAATTGCCCAACAGTAATTTGTTCACCCACCGTGTGCTATATTCATGAGAGAAGCCACTAGTGAAACCTACGGCCCCCGGGTCTACTTTTCCAACATATTGCTTTCCGATCTATCTTTTTGCCGCTTTTATTTTCAGATCTATTATTCCAAAAACCCAAAAATACCTTGCTGCACTTTTTATTTGCCTCTTTTATTTTTTGTTCTCGAGAGATCTATCTATCCAATCTATCATATCCTAATCTATCTTTTTACCGTAGAGAGATTGACAGCCTCTCTTTCGCGTTGGGTTGCAAGTATTTGTTCTTTGTGTGCAGGTTTTTTTTACATAGTGTTGGTGATCCTCCTACTCATTCGATACCTTGGTTTCATAACTGAGGGAAATACTTACCGTCGCTGTGTTGCATCATCCCTTCCTCTTTGGGGAAATACCGACGCAGTCTCAAGCCACGTCAATCAACGATTTGGATGAAGAAGGTGCATCACCGAAGTGGCTCCTGGCGGGCAAGGTGCTGTTCTAGAATCTATTCCATATCCAGACGATTTCTAGTGTCGTCCACCAATCTTTGGGAAACCCTACGGGCCTAGTTTTTCATCTATTGGGAGAAAACATGTTCATGCCAGAGTTTGAATCCCAGCAGGACAGAGATCGCGTTCTAGGAAGGAACACCCTGGCACATCAGCAAGCATGCGGTAATTCTTGAGAATTTTGAATAGCACATGCAACCATCAGAACTAAGGCTTGATAAGTTGCAGATATGGGCCAGAGTGGTTAATTTTCCCTATAACCTGATGAAGGATACATGGGGCTTGGCAATTGCAAAACAAATTGTTGAGCATGCAACCATTGCACATGTTGATCCGGTCGTGGTTTCTTAAGGGCTAGAGTGACTATTGATGTGTGGAAACCACTGCACAAATGGATTGCGATTGATTTAGCGAAGGGAAACAAAACATATTGGTATGGTATCGAGTATGAATAGGTGCCCCACTTCTGTTTCTCTTGTGGACGACTGGGTCACTCGGTGTCGGTGCTAAAACTGGCGGATCTCGATGATACATCTCCAACGTATCTATAATTTTTTATTGTTCCATGTTATTATATTATCATTCTAGGATACTTTTTGAGTATTAATTTAACAATTTATATTATCTTTGAGCACTAACCTATTGACCCAGTGCCCAGTGCCAATTGCTGTTTTCTGTGTGTTTTTATCTTTTCAGGTTTACAGTACCAAACGAATCCCAATTGCCCCGAAACTTTTTTATGATTTTTTCTGGACCAAAAGAAGACATGGAAGCTTAGGGAGAAGACCAGAGGTCGCACGAGGAAGGCACAAGCCAACAGAGCGCACCCAGGGGGGTCGGCGCGCCCTGATGACTTGTCCCACCCTGGTGGCCCTCCTACCCCCGTTCTCTGGCCTATAAATTCACATATATTCCAAAAACCCTAGAGGGCATCCCAAAATACATTTTCCACCGCCGCAAGTCTCTGTTCCAACGCGATCTCATCTGGAGCTCCGCTCCGGCACTCTGCTGGAGGGGGGTCGATCATAGAGGGCCTCTTCATCAACCTTGTTGCCCTCATGATGATGTGTGAGTAGTTAGTTCACCACAGACCTACGGGTCCGTAGTTAGTACCTAGATAGCTATCTCTCTCTTTTGATCTTCAATACAATGATCATCGCATCTTCGCTTTGATCTATCCGATGTAATTCTTTTGTACGGTGCGTTTGTTGGGATCCGATGAATTGTGGGTTTATGTTCAGATTATTCATGAAAAGTATTTGAGTCACCTCTGATATATATTATGATTCTTAATTGCATGATCATTATAGCTTCGTAAATCTCTCCGATCTATTGAAATAGTTTGGCCAACTAGATTGATATTTCTTCAGTGAGAGGGGTGCGTTGTAGTGGGTTTAATCTGGCGGTGCTCTATATCCCAGTGACAGAAAGGGACAAGACACGTCTTTGTATTGTTGCCACTAAGGATAAAACGATGGGGTTAGTTTATATTAATTGAATTCTCTTTGTATACATCATGATCATGTCAATGCTCTCCAAGCATTACTCTGTTTTATTTAATACTCTAGATGCATGTTGGATAGTGGTCGATGAGTGGAGTAATAGTAATAGGTGTAGGCAGGAGTCGGCCTATTTGCTTATGGACGTGATGCCTATATATACATGATCATTACTGTGAATATCACATAACTATGCGCTTTTCTATCAATTGCCCAACAGTAATTTGTTTACCCATTGTATGTTGCCTACATGAGAGATGCCGCTAGGGAAAACTATGGCCCCCGGGTTTATTCACTTATATATTTACAAAAGCTATCAATACCTTGCTGCCATTTATTTGTTTTTATTTTATTTAGCAATTTATAATTATCTACTATCATCTACACACTTCACTTGCTTGCAAATAATGAGATCAAGGGGATTGACAACCCTCTTGCCACGTTGGGTGCAAGTGTTTGCTCTTTTGTGTGCAGCCGCTGAAGACGGTTGTTGATCGATATTCCTATTGGTTCAATAAACCTTGGTTCTTAACTGGGGGAAATACTTATCCGTATTGTGTTGCAATTACCCATTCCTCTTCACGGAAAACCCAACACAGATCACAATTATCAGGAAGGATTTCTAGCGCCATGCCGGGGAATATCATCACCAACTATCAAGTAACTTTGCACAAATTATCATTCACTTGTTCTTCTTTTTATTTGCTGTTATATTTAGTTTGCTTCATAAAAAACAAAAATACAAAAATATTTATCTTTGCTTGTTACTAGTTTACTTCTTTGCTTGCTAGTTTACTTCTCCTGCTTGTTACTTTGCTTGCTCGGTCATTATGTCTCAAGATACTACTAAGTTGTGTGACTTCTCAAATACTAATAACAATGATTTTATTAGTACTCCTATACCACCAGCCACTAGTGCGGAGGCTTTTGATATTAATGCTGCATTGCTGAATCTTGTGATGAAAAATCAATTTTCGGGAAGTTCTAATGAGGATCCCGCTGCTCATCTTAATACTTTTGTTGAACTTTATGATATGCAAAAGAAAAAGTGTAAGAGCACATTTATCCATGTGTGGTTTTGGTAATTGATGACAATCCCTATGGACTAATGGTTGCCTTGAGTTATATTCGAAGGATTTGTCCATAGGCTTTTCTTGAAGTCCATTTGTTGGTTTCAAGGAGTTTATGTGTTGACCAAGGTGGTATCCAAGGATCTATCCAAAGATTAGTCTAGTGAGTGTTGAGCTAACTGCTAGCATGTCTTGAAGAAGAAGATTGTGTGAACATTCATGTGTATCTTCAAGACATCATCTTCATGAAGAGAGAAGATTTCACACAAAGCGTAGAAGATACACCGAGTGGGATCAAGTGATCTCACGGTTTGGTAAGCATTGTCCATTGCGCTTTGTGTACTAACCCATGGTCTGTGTGAGAGTTCTATGTGGGGTTAGGTTTGCTTCCATGGGCTTGCATCAAGAGGAAGATCACATACAACCCATGGAGGATGACATCAAATCAAGGTTGTGTTGGTAAGCATTGTCCATTGCGCTTTGTGTACTAACCCATGGTCTTTGTGAGAGTTCTATGTGGGGTTAGGTTTGCTTCCATGGGCTTGCGTCAAGAGGAAGATCACATACAACCCATGGAGGACGACATCAACTCAAGGTTGTGTTGTGCAAGTTCAAGTGGAGCATCATGAAGAAATCATGCTTGTAGCTTGCCGTCCATTGTGGTGACAATGGACTTGTGAAGGTGTGCCGAAGAGTGACTCACCCATAGTGGAGTATGGGGGAGCAATCAACTACCCTTCATCGAGCCAACGCAATCACGAAAGGTGGTCCAACTTGAGGGAGTCAAGATCGTCATCATCTAGCTCAAGTGGACTTCGTGCAAGGCAAAGGTTTGCCCTTGATAGGTTTTCTATTTTACCGGTCTCATGGTGATAGTTTGGAGACCGGGTAATAGGATCGATAGTCGTACTATCAAGGGGGGCTCTCAAGTGAGTAGCTTGATCGTATCGTTCGTCGAGAGCTCAAACCATTGCATCATTGCATCATCTTTCTTGATTCTTATTTGTATTTTCTCTTTTTGAGGTTTTAGAGCTGGTGGTTATCTTCGTGACAAGCTCTAGTACATCGAAAACAGATTTCATATGCTTCTTCTATTGCGTTTTCGGTGTTGGAGGTTTTACCGGTCTTATCTGAGGAAGGGTTCTCACCATTTTCTTATGGGCATTTTCTCATTTTCTTATTATTGATATTTCTATCAAGATTGTGTTAGCCCATGTCGTTAGCTTTCCAACAAACTTGGTTTCGTTGAATTCGGAGTCCGTTTGCAGAAGTTGTGGCAGTTTTGGTGTTCTTAACAGGCTGCAGCGGTACTACCGCGGTACTACCGCTTGGAGCGGATGTAATTTTTTACTACCGCTCCAGAGCGGTACTACCGCGGCTACTACTGTGGCTACTTCCGCTCCGGACCAAAATCTTGTGTTTTGTCCAGCGGTGGTAGGCACGGATGTATTTTTTTAGTACCTCTCGCAAGCAGTAGTACCGCTACCCTTAGCAGTAGTACCGCTATCCCTAGCGGTAGTACCGTGAGGACGAGCGGTAGTACCGCTCTGGCGGTTCTATTGGCCTTTTGCCTCCTCGCTGTTGTTTTTCAAAGGGCTTCCACCGCCCTAGCGGTAGTACCGCTCCCATGAGCGGTAGTACCGCTCTGTGCGGGCTGTGAGCATAACGGTTGGATTTCTCCCCACCTATAAAAGGGGGTCTTCTTCCCCATTGAACCTTATCTCTTTAGCTCGAGTTTTCCCCCCATTGTTGACCTTCTTCGAGCTTGCTAACTCTCAATCCCTCCAATGATTCTTGCTAGTTCTTGAGGGAAAAGGGAGAGGAGATCTAGATCCACATTTCCACCAATCACTTTCTCCTCTATGTGAGGGGAACCCCTTGGATCTAGATCTTGGAGTTCTTCGTGTTCTTCTTTGTTTTTCCTCTCATTTTCCTCCCTAGCATTAGTTGCTTTGGTGGGATTTGGGAGAGAATGACTTGGGCACTTCGTGTGCCCTTGCCATTGCATTTGGTGCATAGGTTTGAGTTCTCCACGGTGATACGTGGAAGTGAAGTTTGAGAAGCTTATTACTCGTGGGTGTTTGAGCACCCTTGAGCTTATTCCTCTTGGGTGCTTTGGCGCCCTAGACGGTTGGTGGTGCCTCGGAGCTCAATCATTGTGGTGCAAAGCTCCGGGCAAGCTTCGGGGTCTCCAATTAGGTTGTGGAGATTGCCCCGAGCATTTGAGGTCACCTCGGAGTCACAATCCATTGTGGTGAAGCTTCGTGGTGTTGTTGGGAGCCTCCAATTAAGTTGTGGAGTTTGCCCCAACCTTGTTTGTATGGGTTCGGTGACCGCCCTCAAGGGTCCCTTAGTGGAATCACGGCATCTTGCATTGTGCGAGGGCGTGAGGAGATTACGGTGGCCTTAGTGGCATCTTGGGTGGCATTGTGCCTCCACACCGCTCCCAACGGAGATTAGCATCCGCAAGGGTGTGAACTTCGGGATACATCGTCGTCTCCGCGTGCCTCGGTTATCTCTTACCCATGCCCTTTACTTATGCACTTTACTTTGTGATAGCCATATTGTTTCTTGCTATATATCTTGCTATCACTTAGTTGTTTATCTTGCTTAGCATAAGTTGTTGGTGCACATAGGTGAGCCTAGTTGTTTTATGTTTTGTGCTTGACTTATTAAACGTTAGTTTTATTCCGCATTTGTTCAAGCCCAAACCGTAATTATTTTAAAGCGCCTATTCACCCCCCTCTAGGCGACATCCACGTCCTTTCAATTGGTATCAGAGTTAGGTCTCTCATTATTAGGTTTAAACACCTAGAGAGTAAGGATATCGACTAGGGGATTAGGATTCTCTGACACTCTTAGTTTCGATGGCACAAATTTTGATGTTTGGGTAATTCGCATGCTTAATCTCTTTAGGGTCATGGACCCAAATTTGGAGTGAATTATAGATATGGGTTTTTCTCCTCCAAAGGATTCTCAACACATATCTTTAGAGGATGAGAAAACTCTTATCTCAATGCTCAAGCTTCTAATGTACTTTTTGATGCTTTGAGCAATGTAGTTATATTTCAACTCATGCCATTCCGGGATGCTCATGAGTTGTGGAGAAAGCTTCAAGATAAATATGGTGTGTCCAAGATTTCTAGGGATGATTGTTCTCCCTCCACCTCCGGTCGTGTTGCCTTCTCAACTTCATCTACTTCACCTACATGTGGATTGCCACAAGGTAATGTTATGGTGAGTAGTGGTGTTTATTGTAATGATGATAGTGGGCTTATTGTTGATGATTCTTCATCACTATCTTATTACAATGCTTCATCTTTGGACTTCAACACTTCGAGCACTCTAAATGTTTCACATGCTTGTGTTGATAGTCCTAGCATATCATGTAGAAATTGCTTGATTAAATCTCATGATGATATGCTTGTCATGTCTTGTTATCGTGATAAAAATGCATTGCTTTCCTCGAGTTGTTGTGCTAACAATGTAGAGGAAACCCAACACTCCATGGAACAAGATGTGGTCTTGAATGGTGCGTCAAGGGATCCTACATCATCATCTATTATTTCTCACTTTTGCCTTATGGCTAAGGCTTCAAAGGTATCTCCTACTTTGAATCCCAATATATTCCATGATGATGATGTTGATGATGATGAAGAGAGTGATAATATTGCTTCCTTAAAAATTAAGGTTGAAATGGTTTTTAAAGCTCTTCATAAGAATAAAATTGCTCGTTCCAACTTCATGGAAATCATGTCTATTGCAATTGAGGGCAAGAAATATATTGAGGAGTTGGAAGCTCATCTCGAGGAGCATGAGGCCACCATTGATAAAATGGAAGGTCATGAGCGTGATTATGCTAATGAGATCGCGGAGCTATCTCAAGCTCTTGAAAATGAACAAACCACCAAGGAATCTCTTGAGGAGACCTTTGCTCTAGAATTATCTAGATTAAAGGAAACCCATGATAGAGCTCTCGAGGTGGCTAATGATTTTAGAACTAAAAATGATAAGCTTGCAGTTGCACATGCTAAACTCCTTGAGGACTTTGAGCACCTCGAAAATGGCTCAAGGGTCATTAAGAGTTCGCTCATTGAACTCACCGAGTCTCATGCTCAACTTGAAGCTTCATATGCTAAAGAGCTTGCCAAGTTGCCTTCTCCTTTTGTTGTTAATGATGATGCTTGTGCTACTAACTCTATTTCTTGTGAAGCATCCATTTTTAAGGAGAATGTTGAGCTAAGGGCTCAACTTGAGTTCCTATCTAGAAATTATGGGAAATTGGAAGAAAGTCATGAAAAGCTCTCGAGCTCTCATGGTGATCTTCTAGTATCCCATAATGTGCTAAAGATAGCTCATGAGGCTAGTACTACTAAGGTAACATCTAGTGAGCCTCATGTGGACATTAGCACTACATCTAGTAGAAATGCTTTATTGCCATGTGCTAGTCCTCGTAGTTCATCTACTCATAATGTTGCTACATCTTGTGATGAATTACTTTCCTTGCCTTGTTGCTCTAACGATGAAGCTTATATGTCCTCTAGTACTTGTGTTCATACTAACCATGTAGAGGAAATCAATGAGCTCAAGGCCCAAGTCACTTCTTTGAAGAAAGACTTGGAAAAGGGTCATGAAGGGGAGTCCACACTCAACAATATCTTGAGTGTGCAAAAATCCCCAAATGACAAAGGTGGACTTGGATTCAACTCCAATAAGAAGAAGAAGTCCAAGAGAAAAAAAAGAAGGGCCAAGAACAACTCAAGAATTTGGCCAAGATTATTTGCTTCAAGTGCAAGATATAAGGGCAACATGTTAGATCTTGCCCATTGAAGAAGAAGCCCCATAGTGACAAGCAACAAGGGAAGCGGCCACAAGTTCAATCTCATGCTAAACCTCAAGTTGAAGAAAGGCCTCTTCCCAAGAAGACCCAAGTCAATGCTCCTCAAGTTGAGAAATCAATTGAGAAGAAAGTAAAGGGTAGATGTTGCTACTTATGTCGTGAGAAGGGTCACTTTGCTTCTTCATGCACGAATGGTATCTTATCCAACCCAATTATTATTGATGATATCTATTCTCTTGGGAAGGATAAGGCTGGAAATGTGTATGCCAAGTGTGTTGGTACTCAATGTGGTGTCAAGAAAAGAACCATTTGGGTAGCCAAGCCTATTGTGACTAACCTCTTAGGACCCAACTTGTTTGGGGACCAACAAGCTCAAACTTGATCAATAGGTGTGGTTGGAGGGCATTGGAGACTTGGCTACATCATGAAGAATTAAGGGATCTTCATCATTCATATTATTTCAAGCCAAGTCATTTGGATTATCGAGTTTCTACCTTATATCCAATGTGCCTCCTTGCGGTAACTTGTACTTAAAATTGTTTACATTGTTAGTTACTTTCCCCTTTGCATGTTGTGGTTTTGTACTTTGCATGTGTTTGTATATGGTGTGCCTCCGTCTTGCTTATCTTGAGTAATCAAGTATGGGTATGTTGGGTTCCACATCATGTACGTGTGCGTATTGTGTTGAGCCTTTTTGTATTTTGTTTGTATCTTTGTCGGCTCTTTTGAGAAATTAATGGATTATCCCATTTTGGGGGAGTGATGTGCTTTGTGCACTTCACGATCCTCAAAATGTGTGTACATGAGGAATACCACTTAGTATTGATATTACAAGATTATCTAGCTTCTATGTGGTATGTCTTCTCATGAGAAATTCAAATTCTAAATGGTTCATTAATCATCTTGTTGGATTTCATTTGCCACTTGTTAATAACATTGGGTTATCACATTATGGGGGAGTAATATGCTATGTGCATATTACAAGCCCAGAGAATGTGTACATTTGAGATATTGCCACTTAGATTTGATATTATAATTTATCTTGTTCCTAGGTGGCATGCTAGCTCTACAAGTGTCATTTGCTTGTGATTTAGGAGTAAAGATGATGTTGGATCTATTTGCAATCTACCAATGGGAATTATTTCCAAATACTTCTTGTCCTTTGAGAATTGGTATTCCTTTTAATTGGTAGAATTTGCTAATCATCTTTACATAAGTTTTTATTTATCGTTTGTCTTCCTTGCATCTTGTGGATCTTTTTGAGCATGTCTAGTGTTTCTATAGATATAGGGAAAGTGATGACCCCATCATGTGCATTTTGTATTCAAATGCAAATTCTATATAATGCACATCTCTTGGGGGGCACTCTTTTTATGTTTTTATCATAAAATCTTTTGATCTTCATCAAGTGTGTGTTGGTGGGAGGCAAGCCTTTTCTCTATGGTGCTTTGTGCCATCATGAAAATTTGCGGAGGGTTTGGTTTGTTTGGAACCTAGCTCTCTTTTGTGAACTTGATACCTCTTGTTTTCCTTCAATTGGTATCTTGTTTCCTTCTATTTGGCATGTGTCAATGGATATCTCATTCCTTGATGTATCTTTTTGTTCGTATCCGTCAAGTGATAATTTTTCGTTTGGTATCTTATTTTCACTTGATACCTTATCTTTCGGTGTCTTATCAACGGTGTGTTGATTTGATTCTTGAAAGCCTTGAGCATGCATATTTACTACATGTACTTTCGTTGGCATGTTCTCTTTCTTTGACCCAATATATAGGGGAAACTCCACTATGTCACAAATTGGCTAAAGTGTGCATGAAATTCAATTTCATATCTATATGCACATAGTTATGTGGAGTTTGTCCTATGTATTGTTGGTCCACTAACTCTTTGGTCCCAATGAGTTTGGGTACCACTTTGTTTGTGTTGTTATTCTAGGAACAATTGGAGATGCATTGGATGCTCGGCTCACTTACAAGGAAGGTGTTGACACCATGTGCTTATTGGAGCCATGCTAGGATGATCGATGAAACATTGTCTACTACATCAATCCAATGCTATCTCGGTAACAAGTATCTACTTCATGCATACATTAATCGCATTCAACCTTTGTAGGTTGCATCATGGCATGAAGCTCTTGATTCATTCTTGTGGTACTTGTTTCCTTTCTCAAAGCATCCCAACGATGATCTCTTGTTGCTAGTTGTGATGTCTTTGATGTTCGTATGATGGGAGTTCATTTATGTACAATAAGAAAATATTAGGCCATGAGCTATGCTTTCAAGCAAAGATCTTATTGGTATATTTATGACTTCCTTTTGGATATCTTGTTCCTTCCTTCTTGTAACTATTTCGTATGTACATCATTCTTTGTGGATATATCATCAGGATTGTCCTCTACCTAGAATCTTATACACATGAGAGAAGTTACATCTCTAGTTGATATTCTCTTTTCTTTCACGTCCACCATTGCATTTCCTTTTATTTCCTTGGTGGTTTCGTGAAAGAATTTGTCTTGAGTACGGATCTTATATCCTTGCATCTTGATGCACTCTTTGGTGGTGAAGATTATTTTCCTCGTGCTTGTCTTCATGAGGGTTTTGCCATTTCGATTGGTAACCCTCCTATTGACAAGGCTATTATTTCCTATCTTCACCATGGGTCGTCACAAGCTTTGTTGTTCAATTTTATTATTAGTAAGCTTGTGAACCCATTTGCTAGTGGTTTGTGTGTGGGAAGGATATGTCTTGCACTTTGTGTATCATTTCATCAAGACTATGTTGATGCTTAATGCTCATCCTTATATTAGTCTTCTCAAGTTCTTTGCCATGACTCACACACATCATTTTGGTTGAGCCTATTCTTAAATTGCCTCTTTTACATGTTGCTCAACCATATGTTTGGTGCAAGTGATATTCTTATTGTCTTATCTACTTGCTTGCACTTATTGTGTGTTTCTATTGATTTTGGGGGAGTGATGATCCTATTTTGTGCTCTTGTATCCAAATACAAAAATTCTTTATAGTGTGCAAATCATGGGGAGCTTCTCTAGTTTCTTTAGGACACTCTTTTGCCCATATCATAATATCTTTTATTAATGTGGCTTGTTGGATCATGTGATTGTTTGGTCCAATTGGTATCTTTTGATTGCTTGCTTCACTCTAGTGTATGTCTTCGTGCCATACGATCCTTTTTGCAATCTTTGGATCCTCAATATAGTTTGTTTTCCTCCAACTACTTATCATTGGATTTGTGTATTTCATTGCACTCATATTTTGAGAAATACACACCTTTTGGAGGAACACCTATTATATTGGCTTTCTAAGCTTTTCGCCCATTTTAGCAATCGACGCCAATGGGGGAGAAGTTTAGAGAGTTTAGTTTGGAAAGCTTAGAGAGTTTTGCTTTGATTTCCTAAGCATTTTCATCTCACACCCATGCATTGTGCTTATTTCCTTATATAAACTCTTATTTCCTTATATAAACTCTCTTCAAAGTGGTTGTCATCAATTACCAAAATGGGGGAGATTGTAAGAGCACATTTATCCATGTGTGGTTTTGGTAATTGATGACAATCCCTATGGACTAATGGTTTCCTTGAGTTATATTCGAAGGATTTGTCCATAGGCTTTTCTTGAAGTCCATTTGTTGGTTTCAAGGAGTTTATGTGTTGACCAAGGTGGTATCCAAGGATCTATCCAAAGATTAGTCTAGTGAGTGTTGAGCTAACTGCTAGCATGTCTTGAAGAAGAAGATTGTGTGAACATTCATGTGTATCTTCAAGACATCATCTTTATGAAGATAGAAGATTTCACACAAAGCGTAGAAGATACACCGAGTGGGATCAAGTGATCTCACGGTTTGGTTAGCATTGTCCATTGCACTTTGTGTACTAACCCATGGTCTGTGTGAGAGTTCTATGTGGGGTTAGGTTTGCTTCCATGGGCTTGCATCAAGAGGAAGATCACATACAACCCATGGAGGATGACATCAAATCAAGGTTGTGTTGGTAAGCATTGTCCATTGCGCTTTGTGTACTAACCCATGGTCTTTGTGAGAGTTCTATGTGGGGTTAGGTTTGCTTCCATGGGCTTGCGTCAAGAGGAAGATCACATACAACCCATGGAGGATGACATCAACTCAAGGTTGTGTTGTGCAAGTTCAAGTGGAGCATCATGAAGAAATCATGCTTGTAGCTTGCCGTCCATTGTGGTGACAATGGACTTGTGAAGGTGTGCCGAAGAGTGACTCACCCATAGTGGAGTATGGGGGAGCAATCAACTAGCCTTCATCGAGCCAACGCAATCACGAAAGGTGGTCCAACTTGAGGGAGTCAAAATCATCATCATCTAGCTCAAGTGGACTTCGTGCAAGGCAAAGGTTTGCCCTTGATAGGTTTTCTATTTTACCGGTCTCATAGTACTATCAAGGGGGGCTCTCAAGTGAGTAGCTTGATCGTATCGTTCGTCGAGAGCTCAAACCATTGCATCCTTGCATCATCTTTCTTGATTCTTATTTTTATTTTCTCTTTTTGAGGTTTTAGAGCTTGTGGTTATCTTCGTGACAAGCTCTAGTACATCGAAAACAGATTTCATATGCTTCTTCTATTGCGTTTTCGGTGTTGGAGGTTTTACCGGTCTTATCCGAGGAAGGGTTCTCACCATTTTCTTATGGGCCTTTTCTCATTTGCTTCTTATTGATATTTCTATCAAGATTGTGTTAGCCCATGTCGTTAGCTTTCCAACAAACTTGGTTTCTTCGAATTCGGAGTCCGTTTGCAGAAGTTGTGGCAGTTTTGGTGTTCTTAAAAGGCTGCAGCGGTACTACCGCGGTACTACCGCTTGGAGCGGATGTAATTTTTTACTACCACTCCAGAGCGGTACTACCGCGGCTACTACTGTGCCTACTTCCGCTCCGGACCAAAATCTCATGTTTTGTCCAGCGGTGGTAGGCACGGATGTATTTTTTTAGTACCGCTCGCAAGCAGTAGTACCGCTACCCTTAGCGGAAGTACCGCTATCCCTAGCGGTAGTACCGTGAGGACGAGCGGTAGTACCGCTCCGGCGGTTCTACTAGCCTTTTGCCTCCTCGTTGTTGTTTTTCAAAGGGCTTCCACCGCCCTAGTGGTAGTACCGCTCCCATGAGCGGTAGTACCGCTCTATGCGGGCTGTGAGCATAACGGTTGGATTTCTCCCCACCTATAAAAGGGGGTCTTCTTCCCCATTGAACCTTATCTCTTTAGCTCGAGTTTGCCCCCCATTGTTGACCTTCTTCGAGCTTGCTAACTCTCAATCCCTCCAATGATTCTTGCTAGTTCTTGAGGGAAAAGGGAGAGGAGATCTAGATCCACATTTCCATCAATCACTTTCTCCTCTATGTGAGGGGAACCCCTTGGATCTAGATCTTGGAGTTCGTCATGTTCTTCTTTGTTTTTCCTCTCATTTTCGTCCCTAGCATTAGTTGCTTTGGTGGGATTTGGGAGAGAAGGACTGGGGCACTTCGTGTGCCCTTGCCATTGCATTTGGTGCATAGGTTTGAGTTCTCCATGGTGATACGTGGAAGTGAAGTTTGAGAAGCTTATTACTCTTGGGTGTTTGAGCACCCTTGAGCTTGTTCCTCTTGGGTGCTTTGGCGCCCTAGACGGTTGGTGGTGCCTTGGAGCTCAATCATTGTGGTGCAAAGCTCCGGGCAAGCTTCGGGGTCTCCAATTAGGTTGTGGAGATTGCCCCGAGCATTTGAGGTCACCTCGGAGTCACAATCCATTGTGGTGAAGCTTTGTGGTGTTGTTGGGAGCCTCCAATTAAGTTGTGGAGTTTGCCCCAACCTTGTTTGTACGGGTTCGGTGACCGCCCTCAAGGGTCCCTTAGTGGAATCACGGCATCTTGCATTGTGCGAGGGCGTGAGGAGATTACGGTGGCCTTAGTGGCATCTTGGGGAGCATTGTGCCTCCACACCGCTCCGAACGGAGATTAGCATCCGCAAGGGTGTGAACTTCGGGATACATCGTCGTCTCCGCGTGCCTCGGTTATCTCTTACCCATGCCCTTTACTTATGCACTTTACTTTGTGATAGCCATATTGTTTCTTGCTATATATCTTGCTATCACTTAGTTGTTTATCTTGCTTAGCATAAGTTGTTGGTGCACATAGGTGAGCCTAGTTGTTTTAGGTTTTGTGCTTGACTTATTAAACGTTAGTTTTATTCCGCATTTGTTCAAGCCCAAACCGTAATTATTTTAAAGCGCCTATTCACCCCCCCCCCCTCTAGGCGACATCCACGTCCTTTCAAAAAGGATATGGATAATGATGTTGTGAAATTAAAATTATTTCCTTTTTCACTAAGAGATAAAGCTAAGGCTTGGTTTTCATCTTTACCACATAATAGTATTGGAACATGGGATAAGTGTAAAGATGCTTTTATTCCCACGTATTTTCCTCCCACTAAGATCATCTCCCTTAGGAATCAAATTATGAATTTTATAGAACATGATCAAGAACATGTTGCACAAGCTTGGGAGAGGATGAAATTGATGATTAGAAATTGCCCTACTCATGGTGTAAACTTGTGGATGATTATCCAAAACTTCTATGATGGACTAAACTTTATGTCTAGAAATCTTCTAGATTCTGCTGTAGGTGGTACCTTTATGGATGTGACCTTATGAGAGGCCACAAAACATCTGGACAACAGCATGACAAATTATTATCAATGCCATACCGAAAGAGCTCCAACTGGTAAGAAGGTAAATTTTGTCGAGGAAATCGCTACTTTGAGTGAAAAAGTGGATGCTCTTATGAATATGGTTGCTAGAAAAAATACTCATGTTGATACAAATGGTATGCCTTTGTCTACTTTGATTTAGAAAAATAATGATGCTATTTATGTGAAGTTTATCTCGCGAAACAATTTCAACAACAATGCTTATAGAGGAAATTTCAATGCTAGGCCGTATCCCGGTAGTTCCTCTAACAACTATGGAAATTCTTCTACAAATGCTAATCGTATACCCTCTAATATTGAGAACACAATAAAAGAATTTATTAGTTCTCAAAAGATTTTTAATACTATGGTAGAAGAAAAGTTGCATACGATTGATGCTTTGGCTAAAAACATGGATAGATTTGCTCTTGATGTTGAAACTCTTAAAAGTAAATCTTTGCCACCCAAGCATGATTTCAATGATGCTATTAAATCTATCCAAATATCTATCAAGGAAAGTAAGGAGAGGACTGCTAAGTTGAGAGCTAAGCAGGAATTCTTAGTAAAAGCTCTTCCACCCGGTTTTTACCGAAATCATGATGAAGATGTTAAAATGATTGGTACTTCTCCTATTGAATCTTTATTTAGTTATCTGAATATAAATGATAAAGGGACTAAAGATGAGTCAACTCTATCTAGAGGTCGTCCCGTTTGCTTGGAGGGTGATGATTCTAATGCTAAAACTGAAAAAAGTGGGTTTGGAGAGGTTAAAACTTTAACTAGTGATGTGCCCACTATATTGGATTACAAGGACTTTAATTATGAAAGTTTCTATTTAGTAGAATGTATCTCCTTGTTACAAACTATTATTAGCTCACCCAATGCTTATGAACAAAACAAGGCTTTCACTAATCATATAGTGGAAGCGAAGATAAAAGCTTATGATGAGAAACTTGAGCTTGAAGTTTCTATTCCTAGAAAATTGCATGATGAGTGGGAACCTACTATTAAAATAAGTATAAATAAATAGGAATGCAATGCTTTGTGTGACCTTGGTGCTAGTGTTTCAAGTATACTTAAATCTCTTTGTAATGTGCTTGGTCTCACTAATATTCAGGATTGTTCCCTAAACTTGCATCTTGCGGATTCTACCATTAAAAAACCTTTAGGAAGAATAAATGATGTTCTCGTTGTTGCAAATAAGAATTATGTGCCTGTATATTTCATTTTTCTTGATATTTATTGCAATCCTACTTGTCCAATAATACTTGGAAGACCTTTCTTACGAGCTATAGGTGCAATTATTGATATGAAAGAGGGAACATAAGGTTCCAATTCCCATTAAAGAAATGGATGGAACACTTCCCTAGGAAGAGAATTAAACCACCTTATGAATCAATCATGAGATCTACTTATGGGTGGAATGTCAAAGATGACAACACTTGAAACTATGCATTATGCCTAGCTAGGGGCATAAAACAATAGCGCTTGTTGGGAGGCAACCTAATAGTTATCTTTATTTTTGCTTGTTTACTTTCTGTTTGTGTTTGATAAGATGATTATTGACTCTGTAATGATTGTGTTTTTATGTTTTAATTAGTGTTTATGCCAAGTAAAGCCTTTGGGATGACTCACAAGATGAGTAGAATTGATACGGTGCAAAAACAGAAACTTTAGCGTCCAGTGCAGAATTTTGCTGATTTTACTGGAACGTCTTTTTGATCTGAATTTTTTACATAGTATTTATATACAAATTCTTCAGTCTGTTCTAATTTTGCAGAATTTTAAGAGTTACAGAACTATAGGCTCTTTACAGATATTTACAGACTGTTCTGTTTTAGACAGATTCTGTTTTTGCTTGCATAGTTTGCTTGTTTTGATGATGCTATGGATTATATCGGGGGGTATAAGCCATGGAGAAGTTATAATACAGTACCTATTATGCAATAATGAAATATGAATCAATTTATAATAGTCCCTAAAGTATTTGATATGTTGCTTATACTAACGGATCTCACGAAGTTTTGTTGAGTTTTGTGTGATTGAAGTTTTCAAGTTTTGGGTGTTATCACCATGGACGAAGGAATAAGGAGCGGCAAGAGCTTAAGCTTGGGGATTCCCAAGGCACCCCAAGGTAATATTCTATTAAGACTCAAGCGTCTAAGCTTGGGGATGCCCCGGAAGGCATCCCCTCTTTCGTCTCAATCCATCGGTATGTCACTTGGAGCTATATTTTTATTCGTCACATGATATTTGCTTGGAGCGTCGTTTACTTTTGTTTACTTTTATTTTTAGTTTGCCACAATCATCATTTGTTGTACACACCTATTTTAGAGAGACACACCTTCATCATAATTGGTTAGAATACTCTATGTGCTTCATTTATATCTTTTGAGCTTAGCAGTTGCTCTAGTACTTCACTTATATCTTTTTGAGCACGGTGGCGTATATATTTTGTAGAAATAATTGCACTCTCATTATTCACAATTGCCTAACTTGGACCCAATAAAAAGTTGATGCACATTGAAAAAGTACAATCCAAGTCATGCAATTGGATCGTACCTTTCAATGCGCATCAACTTTTTATTCTTCGCGCAATACATAAGCGTGAATTATGGACATATCATAAAGGTGGAATAGAATATGGTGGTAGATATCAAAGGGGTGAAAAGTGGAGAAGAAATTCTCGCATCAACTAGGTGTATCAATGGTCTATGGATATGCCCATCGATAGATATCAATGCAAGGAGTAGGGATTGCCATGCAAATGATGCACTAGAGCTATAAGTGTATGAAAGCTCAACTAAAGCTAAGTGGGTGTGATCCAACTTGCTTGCTCATGAAGACCTCGGGCATTTGTGGATGCCCGTCATCGGAATATACAAGCCAATTTATTAATAATGAAAATTGATTCCCACTAGCATATGAAAATGACATAACATGAGACTCTCTATATGAAGAACAAGGTGACACTTTGAGGCACAAGTGTGGTAAAGAATAGTAGCAAAGTCCATTCTCTCTTTTTCTCTCATTTTTATTTATTTATGGTGGGCTCATTTGGCCTCCCCCATTTTTATTTCCTCACTGGGACAATGCTCTAATAATGATGATCATCACACTTCTATTTACTTACAACTTATGAAAACTCAATATGAAGAACTATGAAACAATATGATTCAATATGAATGCCTCTGGCAGTGTACTGACGTGGCTTGAGACTGCGTCGGTATTTTCCCAAAGTGGAAGGGATGATGCAGCACAGGTACGGTAAGTATTTCCCTCAGTTATGAAACCAAGGTATCGAACCAGTAGGAGGATCATGCAACACCATGTAAACGGCACGTGCACACAAAGAACAAATACTTGCAACCCGATGCGAAAGAGAGGTTGTCAATCTCTCCACGGTAAAAATATAGATTAGGTTGTGATAGATTGGATAGATAGCTCTCGCAAGAACACAAAATAAAAGAGGCAAATAAAAAGTGCAGCAAGGTATTTTGGTTTTTTTTGGAATAATAGATCTGAACAAAAGCGGCAAAAAGATAGATATGAAAGCAATATGTTGGAAAAGTAGACCCGGGGGCCGTAGGTATCACTAGTGCCTTCTCTCATGAGTATAGCACACGGTGGGTGAACAAATTACTGTTGGGCAATTGATAGAAGATCAAATAATCATGAAGATATCCAAGGTGATGATCATTATATAGGCATCACGTCCAAGATTAGTAGACCGGAACGATTCTGCATCTACTACTATTACTCCACACATCGACCGCTATCCAGCATGCATCTAGTGTATTAAGTTCATGGAAAAATGGAGTAATGCAATAAGAACGGTGACATGATGTAGACAAGATCTATTCATGTAGGAATAGACCCAATCTTGTTATCCTTAATAGCAACGATACATGCGTGCCTCGCTGTCCCTTGTGTCACTTGGAGAGGACACCGCAATATCGAACCCATCACAAAGCACCTCTTCCCATGGCAAGAAAAATCGATCTAGTTGGCTTACCTAAACCAAAGATCCGAAGAAGAAATACGAGGCTATAAGTAATCATGCATATAAGAGATCAAAGAAGACTCAAATAATATTCATGGATAGAAACTGATCATGAACTCAAAATTCATCGGATCCCAACAAACACGCCGCAAAAAGTCATTACATCAAATAGATCTCCAAGAGACCATTGTATTGAGAATCAAAAGAGTGAGAGGAAGCCATCTAGCTACTGCCTACGGACCCGTAGGTCTATGGCGGACTACTCACGCATCATCGGAGAGGCACCAATGAGGATGATGAACCCCTCCGTGATGGTGTTAGATTGGATCTCGCGGTTCTGGAACTTGCAGCGGCTGGATGTATTTTTCGTCGGCTCCCCTAGGGTTTCTGGAATATTTGGGTATTTATAGATCTCAGAGGCGATGGAGAAGGTTCCCGAGGCGGCCACAACCCACCAGGGCGCGCCCCGGTGTCTTGTGGGCGGCCTGGGCTCCCTCCTGGTTACTTCTTTGGCCCACTGGCCTTCTTCTGGTCCAAAACAATTCTCCAAAAAGTTTCGTCGTGATTGGACTCCATTTGGCACTATGTCACTAGGTTAGTCCGAAAAAATGATATAAAATTGCTATAAAATGATTGTAAAACATCCAAGAATGATAATATAACAGCATGGAACAAGCAAAAAATATAGATACGTTGGAGAGTATCAGCATCCCCAAGCTTAATTCCTGCTCGTCCTTGAGTAGGTAAATGATAAAAACAGAATTTTTGATGTGGAATGCTGCCTAACATGTTCATCACATATTCTTTTCTTTTGTAACATGGACATTTGGACTTTTAGATGGTTCAAAGCAATAGTCTAGTTTTGACATAAAGACTTTAATACTCAAGCATGCTAACAAGCAACCATGTCTTTCAAAATATCAACACTAATGAAAGTTATCCCTAGCCCATCATGCTCAATCATTGATCCATTCATGAAACACACTCAAATATTAACTACACCCAATGCACAAGTATGATCATAGTGCCCCCTAGTTAGTGCTTTATAAGAGAAGATGGAGCCTAAAATTAAAAAAATGCATAAAGTAAATAGATAGGCCCTTCGCAGAGGGAAGTAGGGATTTGTAGAGGTGCCAGAGCTCATAGTTTAAATTGAGAGAGAAAAATATTTTGAGTGGCATACCTTTCCCGTCAACGAAAATGACAAAGTAGTTCTCAATACTTTCCATGCTAGATATATCATAGGCGGTTCCCAAACATAAAGTAAAGTTTATTCCTTTTTCCACCATTCTTTCACAATCCATGGCTAGCCGTATCCACGGTTGCCTTCCATAAAAACACTTTCCATGGAAATTATTATTTGACAACATAAAGCAAATTTCTTTTTCATTTCGGGACTGGGCATCCCTATTACTGTCGTACTCTCATGCAATGACAAGTGAATAAACACTCATCTTGAGAATAACACATCTAGCATGGAAAAATATTGGATACCCCCTACCGTTTCATGAGCGGTACGAGCACACAAAAAGGAAATTCATTTTGAAAATTAGAGATGGCACATACAAATTTGCTTAGAACGGCATGGAAATACTGCATATAGGTAGGTATGGTGGAATCATAAGGCAAAACTGGGTTTAAGGATTTTGGATGCACAAGTAGTATTTCTACTTAGTACAAGTGGAGGCTAGCATATAGATTGAGAAGCAACCAACCAAGAAACGAAAATTCACATAAGCGGGCATTAAGCATAACTAACACCGAATAATGCACCATTAGTAGGATGTAATTTCATTGCATAACTATTGACTTTCGTGCTTGCATAGGGAATCACAAACCTTAACACCAATATTCTTACTAAAGCATAATTACTCACCAACATGACTCTGATACGTCTCCAACGTATCTATAATTTTTGATTGTTCCATGCTGTTATATTATCATTCTTGGATGTTTTACAATCATCTTATAGCAATTTTATATCATTTTTGGAACTAACCCGGACCGACGCTGTTTTCAGCAGAACTACCGTGTTGTTGTTTTTTGTGCAGAAATCAAAGTTCTCCAAATGCAATGAAACTTTTTGACAAATTTTTTGGAACAAAAGAGGCACTAGAAGCTTCATTGGAGGGCCAGGAGAGCCACGAGGTGGGCACAACCCACCAGGGCATGCCAGGCCCCTCTGGTGCGCCCTGGTGGGTTGTGGTCCACTCGTGGCCCATCTCCGCGTGAAACCGACGCTCAAAATCCTATATATTCAGAAACCCCAGAAATAACCCTAGATGAGAAGTTCCGCCACCACAACTCTCCGTATCGACGAAAAACCAATCTGGAGGCGTTCCAGTACCCTGCCAGAGAGGGTAGATCATCTCCGGTGGCCATCTTCATCATCCCGGCGGAGGCCATGACGAGGAGGGAGTAGTCCACCCTCGGGGCTGAGGGTATGTACCAGTAGCTATGTGTTCAATCTCTCTCTCTCTCTCTCTCTCTCTCTCTCTCTCTCTCTCTCGTGTTCTTGAGATGTCACGATCTTGATGTATTACGGGCTTTGTTAATATAGTCGGATCATATGATGTTATTCCCTCTCTATCATGTTGTGATGAATCGAATCTTTCCCTTTGAGATGTCGTTATATTAGATTGAATATTTTGGTTGGGAACACTTTATGTAAGTCTTGCGTGGGATACCCGTAGTGACATTGGGGTATTCTATTGATTCACTTGATATATGTTGAGGCATCAACTTGCGGATTCCGGTGACTTAGGGGATCTATGCATAGGGGTTGATTGCACGTTTTCATACCATGTTCTCCGATAGAAATCTTGGGTCACTCTTTGAGGTTCTTTGTGTTGGATTGAGTATTATGAATCTAAAATTGTTTGATGCGTATCGTATAATTAACTCATGGATACTTGTGGTGACATTGGAGTATCTAGGTGACATTAGAGTTGGTTGATGCGTATCATATGGTGTTATTCTAGTTCGAACTCTTAGATAGATCGATCGGAAAGGATAACTTGGTTCTTATTTTAGTACGAACTCTTGGATAGATCGATCGGAAAGGATAACTTTAAGGTGGTTTCGTACCCTACAAACAATTTCTTCTTATGTTCTCTGCTAGATAAGAAATTTGGAGTGATTCTTCGTTGCACGTTTAGGGATGGTTATGTGATCCAATTATATTAGCATTGTTGAGTGATTCTTCGTTGCACGTTTCGTACCCTAGGCCTTGTTTTCAAGCATTAATATACCGTTTTGCTCGCTGTTTTACACTTGTTACCTTGCTGTTTTTATATTTTTCAGATTACAAAAACCTTTATCTACCCTCCACATTGCACTTGTATCACCATCTCTTCGCCGAACTAGTGCACCTATACAATTTGCCATTGTATTGGGTGTGTTGGGGACACAAGAGATTTCTTGTATTTGATTGCAGGGTTGTTTGAGAGAGACCATCTTCATCCTACACCTCCCATGGATTGATAAACCTTATGTATCCACTTGAGGGAAAACTGCTACTGTCCTACAAAACTCTGCGCTTGGAGGCCCAACAAGAGTCTACAAGAATAAAGTTGCGTTTTAGACATCAAGCACTTTTCTGGCGCCATTGCCGAGGAGGTGAGTGCTTGAAGGTATATCTTCAGATCTTGCAATTAAATCTTTTATTTTCTTGTTTTTCACTAGTTTGGTTTCATAAAAGAAAACTACAAAAAATGGAGTTTAGGTTGCATCATTTGTATCGTCTTTATAATGTCTTTCATGAAAATAAGGATTCAGAAAATTGTGCTCAATTGGTAGAGGAAGAGTTTATGAAAATACTTAATGGGAATTCCTTGAATGATGAGCATGATAGCAATATTGTTAGTATGAATTCTCTGAATATCCATGATGCTAATGATATGCAAAGCCACAAGCTTGGGGATGCTATGTTTGATGAAGATGGTATTTTTTGTCCCCCAAGTTTTGATAAGCAAATTTATTATGATGATGGCATGCCTCCTATCTATGATGATTATGATGATAACATGTATGCTATAAAGAGTGATAGTAACCATGAAACTTGTCATCATGATTTTAATATTGAATGTGGTTACGTCAATCAAGTGTCTCATGATAGTTATTTTGTTGAGTCTGCTCCCACTACAATGAATGAGAAGAAAATTGCTTATGTGAAGAGTAATGAAAATTTTATGCTTGTAGATCATGAAAAGAATGCTTTATGTGATAGTTATATTGTGAAATTCCTTCATAATGCTACTAAAAATTATTATGAGGGAGGAACATATGCTTGTAGGAATTGCAATAATATCAAGTTTCCACTCTATGTGTTGAAAATTTTGAAATTGCACTTGTTTTGCCTTCCTATGCTAGTTGATTCTTGATCCCATAAATTGTTTGTTCACAAAATCCCTATGCATAGGAAGTGGGTTAGACTTAAATGTGCTTGTCATGAGATTCATGATGCTCTCTTGCATGTTTCAATTACTACTTTTTATGTGGGCATCATTGAAATCATCATGCCTAGCTAAAAGGCTTTAAAGAAAAGCGCTTGTTGGGAGACAACCCAATACTTTTACTTTATGTTTTTGAGTGGTCACATGATTAAGATACTGTAGTAATCATGTTTTGTGTCTTTTATTTCAATAATGTGCCAAGTAAAGCCTTTTGGATGACTCACAATATGAGTAGAATTGATGCTGAACCAAAACAGAAACTTTTGACTCCAGTACAGGAATTTTCATTTTTTACTAGAGCGTGATAATAATCTAAAATTTGAACAAAGTCTTTATACACAAATTCTTCATGTTGTACTAATTTTCAGAAATTTTAGAGACAGGTAAGTATGGTTATACTACAGATCTTCACAGACTGTTCTGTTTTTGACAGATTCTGTCTTGCATGCATAGTTTGCTTGTTTTAGTGTGCCCATAGCTTATATTCAGTGATATAAATTATGTGAATGGTAGAATACAGTAGGTATTATGTGAGAACAATAATGAATCTTGTCTTGACAGTACCTAAGTGAATGATCTTTATTTATTATACTAACCCATCTCACGAAGTTCCGTTAAGTTTTGTGTGATTGAAGTTTTCAAGTTTTGGGTGAGACACCGATATGAGGAGAATAAGGAGTGACAAGAACCTAATATTGGGGATGACCAAGGCACCCCCAAGGTAATATTCAAGGAATACTCAAGCGCCTAAGCTTGGGGATGCCCCGGAAGGCATCCCCTCTTTCGTCTTCAACACTATCGGTATATCTTACTTAGAGCTATATTTTTATTCGTCACATAATATGTGTTTTGCTTGGAGCGTCATTTTATTTTGGTGTTCTCTGTTAGGTGTTATTTATAATCTTGTTTTTCAATAAAAAAAGTTCCAAGAATTGCCTTAGGATGCTTGCATTACATGTTTGATGTTGGCTGTGTAAAAACGGAAACTTTCTCTGTAGTGTTTGAATTTTCATATTTTCCTGGAACGCGGAAAGTTTCTATAATTTTTACACAGTGTTTTCATATAAATTATTTATCACGTCCTAAATATTCATAATTTGTTGAGTTACATAAGTAGACTATTTTCATAAATTGCTACAGACTGCTCTGTTTGGACAGATTGCTGTCATAGTTTTGTTATCTACTTATCTTATAGTTTCCATAGCCTATACTGGTAGATATAAATTGTGGAAATGATAGTAAACAGTATATAATGTTTAGAAATTATTATGCAACTTGTCTTGGCAGTACATGAAGTGTTGATTTATTCTTATGTGTACTAACTTATCTCACGAGTTCTTTTCGAGTTTTGTGTGATTGAAGTTTTTGAGAATAGGTGAAACCATGATATGAGAGGATTGAAAGAGATACAAAAGGTCAAGCTTGGGGATTGAGTGAGTCCTGGACTAAGGACCGCCGGCCTATCTCTCATAGGCCGGCTTGGTGGGCCGCTCTCTGATTATCGCAGGAAGGGTCGGGATATGTGATGACCCCGTATTCTAGAAGGAAACCTCCGAAGACGCAGCGTGCACTCCAAGTCAAGATGAGGGGATCAGCGTATTTACTTCCGGCTAGAGACTTATCATGTGTAAACCCTAGGTACCCCCGGTGTCTATATAAACCGGGGGGGTTAGATCGTAGAGGGCAGACAAGCTCATCTAGGGTTTTGGCTACTTGATCTCGAGGTAGATCGACTCTGTAATCTTCATACACATCAATACAACCAAGCAGGACGTAGGGTTTTACCTCCATAGGAGGGCCCGAACCTGGGTAAACATCGTCTCCTTCGTCCCTTGTTACCCATCGATCCTAAACTCACAGCTCGGGACCCCCTACCCGAGATCCGCCGGTTTTGACACCGACATTGGTGCTTTCATTGAGAGTTCCGCTGTGGGATCGCAAGATGAATTGATGGCTCGCCTAATCATTAGCGATGAAGTCCGTAATGGGGACTCCTTCGCCCCCGGACAGATTTTCGTTTTTGGCAGCATCATGCTGCACGCCGACCCGACCGGCCACCCTGGTGGATCGGGAGTCTTGCCCCCAATCAAGAGATCAGATTCGGGAACCTAGAGTTCTCCGCAGACTCCCGGGGCGATCTTTCATTCGCTGGGTTCGCGATCTCATCTGACGAGCCCGAAGTCTCCGAAGCCTTAACTTCGGATCTCCTTCTTGACTCCGCCCTCGGGTCTATCCCTGCCGATGATATGGCTCTTAGTCTGGATCCGGTTACAGTACCTGAGGGCCAGGGGTCGGCCCCTGCCGAACACACTCTTTGTAAGGACACGTTGGAGGTTAACTCCGAAAGTCCTAGGCAGATCGATCCGGTCGAGCTCTCGACAATCAATGAGGCGCTGGATCGGATCCTATCAATAAAAATCACAGACGACCCGACCTCGACCCATGCTCGGATTGATCTGAAGGCGGGTCATGGGGAATTTTTTGACCCACCCACCGCCCACTTGGTAGCCACTATCGAAGACTTAGCCGATATGCTGGACTACGCCTCCGAGGAGGCAGAAGACATGGATGAAGAGGACGGCACCCCCGCCCCTGTCAACACTGGGCGATGGACTGCCACCTCCACCTACGACTTCTACATGGTTGACACCCCCGATGATAAGGGCGATTGCACCCCTAAGAAGAATGGCGATAAATCCAGTGAGGAGCCATCAAGGTTCCGGAAACAGCGCACATGATCTAAGGCAAACAAGGGAAGGGAAGCCATTGTAGGCACCGGGGAAAACAACACCCCGGAAGACCTCAGCGACCCTGAAGTCCCCGAACAGCCACTGGAGGACAAGGAAAGGCCCGAAGATCGGCGTGACACCGAGGAACTTAATGATTCCGAGGACGACAGCTACCTCCCCCCTGTCGAGGAGGAGAACAGCCTGGAAGCCTAAGACTTAACCGTCCCCGAAAACCCTGCGGATCAGGAACAGTTTAGGCGGCAGCTTTTAGCCACCGCCCGAAGCCTGAAGGCAAAACAACAGCAGCTCAAAGCCGAACAAGACACCCTCAATGATAGATGGACGAGGGTCTTGGCAGCCGAAGAAGGGTACGGTACCAATCTACTGGACCAACCCAAGAGCTACCCACGCCGGTGGCTGCTGCCGCAGTTCGATGACGAGGTCCTTGAAACATCGCCTCCCAGGCATACTCCGTACGACCAGCCGGACCGCCCTCCCCGAGGACGGGATAGGACGGCCGGCGAGGCCGAGTACAGACCTGCGACCCTGCAGGAGAGGAAAAGAGCCATCACAGCCTGAGGACAGATATGAATTACGACAGGACTTGGATTACAGAGCAGGCCACACAAGATCCATCTACGGATCTAGAGGGTACTCCCCCGCTAGACGGGATGGGTACCCGTCTTGGCTCGACCGCAACAATAGAGGTCGGGAACAAAACCGGGCCCAATCGACCGCCGATCGTAGGCATGACATAGCTCGTGTCAGAGGCGCTGCCCACCCACTGTGCTTCACAGACGAGGTGATGCAGCATCAGTTCCCTGAAGGGTTTAAACCCGTTAACATAGAGCAATACGACGGGACAACAGACCCAGCCATGTGGATTGAGGACTTCCTCCTCCACATTCATATGGCACGAGAAGATGATCTCCACGCCATCAAGTATCTGCCCCTAAAACTTAAGGGGCTAGCTCGACACTGGTTAAACAGTCTCCCCGAGAATTCCATCGGGAGCTGGGAAGAGCTCGAGGATGCCTTCCGATCTAACTTCGAGGGCACTTATGTCCGGCCACCGGACTCCTCCGACCTGAGCAATGTTGTCCAGAAAGCAGGTGAATCGGCTCGGCAATTCTGGAATCGGTTCCTAACCAAGAAAAACCAGATCGTTGACTGCCCGAACGTCGAGGCAATAGCCTCCTTCAGACATAATATCCGGGACGAGTGGCTAGCTCGTCAGCTCGGCCAGGACAAGCCGAGGACAATGTCCGCCCTTACCTCACTTATGACCCGCTTTTGCGCGGGTGAGGATAACTGGCTAGCTCGACGCGGCCATAACCCCGAAGACCCCGGCACCTCAGAAGTCCGGGATGGAAATGGGAAACCACGACGTAACAAAAACAAACGCCGGCACAACAACGGCGATGCTGAGGACACGGCCGTTAATGCCGGTTTCCGCAACCCAAAATCCGGACAGCGGAAGAAACCTTCTAAAGGAAATCGAGACAGACCTACCACGCTGGACAAAATCATGGATAGGCCCTGCCAGATCCACGGCACCCAAGACAATCCCGCTACCCACACCAACCATAATTGTTGGGTATTCAAACAAGCTGGCAAGCTCGCAGCCGAAGAGCAAGGCAAGGGCCCACGCAACGAGGACGATGACGAGCCCCGCGGTCCAAGCAATGGAGGACAAAAGCAGTTCCCTCGAGAGGTAAAAACTGTGAACATGATATATGCCACTCACATCCAAAAAAGGAGAGGAAGCGCGCCCTTCGGGAGGTCTATGCCGTAGAGCCCGTAGCCCCGAAGTATAACCCATGGTCGGCTTGCCCGATCACCTTCGACCGATGGGACCATCCGACCAGTATCCATCATGGAGGTTCCGCAGCCCTTGTCCTAGACCCCATTATCGATGGGTATCACCTCACTAGAATCCTAATGGACGGAGGAAGTAGCCTTAATCTGATTTACTCAGACACGGTGAAAAGGATGGGTATAGATCCGTCAAGGATCAAACCTAGCAACACTACCTTTAAAGGAGTGATCCCAGGCGTCGAAGCCCGCTGCTCGGGCACTGTGAATCTGGAAGTAGTGCTCGGCTCGCCCGACAACTTCTGTAGCGAAGACTAGATCTTTGACATTGTCCCTTTTCGTAGCGGTTATCACGCCCTACTCGGCCGCATAGCATTCGCTCGCTTTAACGCCGTCGCCCACTACGCGTACCTGAAGCTCAAGATGCCCGGTCCCAAGGGGTTCATTACTGTCAACGGCAATACAAAGCGCTCTCTCCGAACTGAGGAATACACAGCGGCCCTGGCAGCCGAATTCCAGTACGGGGACGATAGGCCGACGCCCAAATCAGCCATAAAGGCACGTCAGGATAGTAAACGAGCTCGGTCTCAACCCGAACTCCCGGAATCATCTTACGCCCAACAAAAATAGGGATACGCCCCCCACATCACAGCCCTAGTTCCCGTAAAATATGTGCCAAGAAGGCACAACTTCGCGCTCAAAATACCATGGGCAGCTGTGGGGACCCACTATCAAAGGGAAAGTGTTCGGCTGGACCGAACTACTGCCAACACATGTCTTCGGACAAACCACAGGTACCATCTAGGACCTTCCAAGCGTAAAGCTCATCCACATTGCGGCGACTTCTCAAGATCTTCTTCCCAAGGTCCGTTCGCCGATAGCAATCACCTTTAAAGGAACACAACCCCCGCGGGAGCAAAGGAGCAGACATGCGACAGGGCACATTGAGGACGTCAAGCCACCCATCGAAGACCCCGGGTAAAACCTCTCCTTTGTAAACTTTATTTTTCATTTCAAAATACCTGTAACAGTTGCTTCGGCAGTTTGAGTTATAAGAATTCATCAGAAATAAAGATCCCGCTGTATTTTATGTCACATACTCTGTTCTCTACTCACCGACGCCGATAGCAAAGCTATTCGGTACATATTACGATGCGACCGGCTAATATACCGGGGGCTTGACTATAAAAATCGCCCCAAGCATCACCCCAGCACTATTGTTTATGTGTTCAGCGTCTCGGATGTTGCGTTATATGAATCGGTTCCGAATTATGTCTTGGGTCAATGGTTGGGTTGCCCGGCTCCTGTGTTTGCCCTCTTACTTTCCGCTCGTTCGGCTAAAAGGGTAAAGGGAGAACCACTGCGATTGTGCTTCCAACTCGCCTGGTCAAGTACCTCAGTGGAGAAAGCCGAAAACTGACTGTCATAATAAGCGAGAACCGGTCTGCAATCCGAGCATAAAATGTTAAACTAAAAATCGATAGAGGTTCTTCCGTGTTATACGAGGGGTTTGTACGATTACAAACCATGTGATACTGGTTTCAACCTCGGTGTATCCGAATATCACAAAACACTGGGGGCTAGTCATCAGCCCCCGCAGTCAAGCTCCTACGGCTAAGTGAAAGCACTAAAGCATCATAGTCCGATTGCCTTGTTCCCCTCGCACTTATGCCTTCGGGCACCGATACATCGGCTAAGGGTCACAGTGTGGAGGTAGAAACACCTCGTGTAGTATCTACATGGGGGCTGAAGCCGACGACTCGCAACTTTGAGATAAAACGGCCACATAGGAGTCAAAATAATACAAAGCTTAAAGACATGATAAACCATGCAACCGCATTATAAAGCGGAACAGTCATCGGATACATGACAAAACGCACATTCATAAATTACATCCTTAGGGCATCGGGCTTCTATCGCCCGAGCACCATCCATCACGGTGGAAAAGTATTGCTCGGGGCGCCTATGCTCCTTCCCATGGGATGGAGGCGCAGTGGACATCTCGGTCGGCTTGAGCCTCGACCAGTGCATCATGGTCCTTGCAAAGGCCATCCGAGCTCCCTCGATGCACGTAGAACGCTTTAGAGCATCAATCCAAGGCGCAGCATCGCATAGTTTCTGCACCAAGCTGAAGTAACTGCTCAGCAATGGCTCTGCAGGCCACAGCCGGATGCAGAGGTCCTTCATGGCCGGCTCCGCCATCCTGTGCAGCTCCATCAATTGTTTCATCTGCTTGCTCGGGAGGGGAGGATGCTCGGGGGCTTGAAATTGCGCCTAGAACAGCCGAGGCTCAACATCCCCGTCCCGAGAGGCGAAGTATTTGTTCTCGTCCGCTGCACTCCTCGGGAGGTCCGTAAAGGCGCCCGAGGAACGCCACACCCGGGTGAGCAATGCAAACCTGTTACCACCAAAGGCACATTGCAGTAAGTACGGCTTACCATCCACGATCGCCTTGACTTGGCCGAGTTCTTCTTCAAAGAACCGCCTATCAACTCGCTCCGCTTTGAGCTCAGATTTCAGCGTCGATAGTTCGGTGGCCTGGTCTTTGTTCTTTTGCTCAAGGGCCTCGCACTTCGTGCTGGCATCCTTGATCTCCAGCTACACCTCTGCCACCCGGTGTTGGAAATATGCCCTAGAGGAAATAATAAAAGTAGTTATTATTATATTTCCTTGTTCATGATAATCGTTTATTGTCCATGCTATAATTGTATTGATTGGAAACTCTAATACATGTGTGGATACATAGACAACTCTGTGTCCCTAGTATGCCTCTAGTAGACTAGCTCGTTGATCAAAGATGGTCAAGGTTTCCTAGCCATAGACATGAGATGTCATTTGACAACGGGATCACATCATTAGGAGAATGATGTGATGGACAAGACCCAAACTATGAACGTAGCATATGATCGTGTCAGTTTATTGCTATTGTTTTCTGCATGTCAAGTATTTGTTCCTATGACCATGAGATCATGCAACTCACGGACACCGGAGGAATACCTTGTGTGTATCAAATGTCACAATGTAACTGGGTGACTATAAAGATGCTCTACAGGTATCTCCGAAGGTGTCTGTTGAGCTGGCATGGATCGAGACTAGGATTTGCTACTCCATATGACGGAGAGATATCTCGGGGCCCACTCGGTAATACAACATCACAATAAGCCTTGCAAGCAATGTGACTAAAGTGTTAGCCACGGGATCTTGTATTACGGAACGAGTAAAGAGACTTGCCGGTAACGAGATTGAACTAGGTATAGAGATACTGACGATCGAATCTCGGGCAAGTAACATACCGAAGAACAAAGGGAACAGCGTACGGGATTAACTGAATCCTTGACATAGAGGTTCAACCGATAAAGATCTTCGTAGAATATGTAGGAACCAATATGGGCATCTAGGTCCCACTATTGGTTATTGACCGTAGAGATATCTCGGTCATGTCTACATAGTTCTCGAACCGGCAGGGTCTGCACACTTAATGTTCGGTGACCTTTCGGTAGTATTGAGTTATGTATGGTGGTGACCGAAGGTTGTTCGGAGTCCCAGATGAGATCCTGGATGTCACGAGGAGCTCCGGAATGGTTCGGAGGTAAAGATTGATATATAGGAAGTCCCGTTTTGGTCGCCGGAAAAGTTTCGGGTATTTCCGGTAGTGTACCGGGAGTGCCAGGAGGATTCCGGGGGTCCATCGGGAGGGGCCACCCACGCCGGAAGGCCACATGGGCCTTAGGGGTGGCGCACCAGTCCTTAGTGGGCTGGGCAAGCTAGACCCTAAGGGCCCATGTGGCTAGGAGGTGGGAAAGGGCAAAAGCCCAAAAGGGGGAAGGGTTTCCAAGTGGGGGAGGAATCCTACTAGGAGTAGGATTGGAGTTGGACTCCCCCTCCTCCCCACTTCGGCCGACTCCTAGGGGGATCCCTAGGGGCGCCGGCCCCTCCCCTCCCTCCTATATATACTAGAGGGAGAGAGGGCCATAGACACCCAACCCAAAAGGCCATGGTGCAGCCCTCTCTCCCAATAGATCGTCTCCTCTAGTTTTTCAGCAGTGCTTAGGCGAAGCCCTGTCGGAATAGTTCCACCACCACCGCCGCCGTGCCGTCGCGCTGCCGGAGAAATCATCTACCTCTCCGCTCCCTCTTGCTAGATCAAGAAGGCGGAGATCGTCATCGAGCTGTACGTGTGCTGAACGCGGAGGTGCCGTCCGTTCGGCGCTAGATCGTGATTGGATCGCGGGATGGCTAGCGATTTGGATCGCGAAGACGTTCGACTACATCAACCGCGTTTCTTAATGCTTCCTGCTTAGTGATCTACAAGGGTATGTAGATCCACTCTCCCTCTCGTAGATACTCATCACCATGGATAGATCTTGCGTGTGCGTAGGAAAAAAATTTGTTTCCCATGCAACGTTCCCCAACAGTGGCATCATGAGCTAGGTCTATGCGTAGATGAGATCACGTTCGCATACAGCGGGTGCAAGCCAGTGTTGCACAAGTGGAACACTCGGGTTAAACTTGATGAGCCTAGCATGTACAGACGTGGCCTCAGAACACAAGAGATCGAAAGGTCGAACATGAGTCAAATAGTAGATATGATCAACATGAAGATGTTCACCATTGAAACCACCTCATCGCACGTAATGATCGGACTTGAGTTGGTGGATTTGGATCATGTGACACTCGAATGACCGGAGGGATGTCAATTTGAGTGGGAGTTTTTAAGTAATATAATTAACTAAACTCATTATCTTGAACAATAGTCTAAGTTGTTTTTGCAAAATTTATGTTGTAGATCAATGGCTCGCGCAGTAGCACCCCTGAATTTTAATGTGTTCCTAGAGAAAGCTAAGTTGAAAGATGATGGAAGTAACTTTGTGGACTGGGCCCGTAATCTAAGGATTATCCTTACGGCTTGTCAAAAGGATTATGTCCTTGATGCACCGCTTGGTGATCCACCCGCTCCAGTAGAGTCTGCAAACGTTGCAAACGCCTGGCAGGAACGTTCTGATGATTACTCAATGGTTCAATGTGCAATGTTGTATGGCTTAGAACCGGGACTTCAAAGATGTTTTGAACGTCATGGAGCATATGATATGTTCCTGGAGTTGAAGTTTATCTTTCCGAAGAATGCCCGGATCGAGAGGTATGAGACCTCCGATAAGTTCTATGCCTGCAAGATGGAGGAGAACGGGTCTGTCAGTGAACACATACTCAGAATGTCTGGGTATTCCACCCGTCTGGCTGAATTGGGGATGCCCCTTCCGCCAGAGGCGATCACTGACAGAGTTCTTCAATCATTGCCACCTAGCTACAAGAGCTTCGTGTTGAACTATAACATGCACGGGATGAACAAGTCAGCCACCGAGCTGTTTGCGATGTTGAAAGTCGCTGAGTCTGAAATTCAGAAGGAGCATCAAGTGTTGATGGTCAATAAAACCACTAGTTTCAAGAAGAATGGCAAGGGTAAGAAGGGTAACTCCAAGAAGAGTGGCAAAGCAGTTGCCCCTCCCGTGAAGAAACCCAAGGCTGGACCCAAGCTAGAGACTGAGTGCTTTCATTGCAAGGGAACTAGTCACTGGAAGCGGAACTGCCCCAAGTATCTGGCTGACAAGAAGGCGGCCAACACCAAACAAGGTATATATGATATACATGTTATTGATGTGTACCTTACCAGCTCTCGTTGTAGTGCATGGGTATTTGATACCGGTTCGGTTGCTCACATTTGCAACTCAAAACAGGAACTGCGGAATAGACGGAGGCTGGCGAAGGACGAAGTAACGATGCGCGTGGGAAATGGTTCCAAGGTTGATGTGATCACCGTCGGCACGCTCGCTCTTCGATTACCATCGGGATTAGTGATGAACCTGAATAATTGTTATTTAGTGCCTGCGTTAAGCATGAACATTATATCTGGATCTTGTTTATTGTGAGACGGTTACTCATTTAAATCAGAGAATAATGGTTGTTCTATTTATATGAGTAATATCTTTTATGGTCATGCACCCAATGTGAGGGGTTTATTCTTATTGAATCTCGATAGTGATGATACACATGTTCATAACATTGATGCCAAAAGATGTAGAGTTGATAATGATAGTACCACTTTCTTGTGGCACTGCCGCTTAGGTCATATTGGTGTAAAACGCATGAAGAAGCTCCATGCTGATGGACTTTTGGAGTCACTTGATTTTGAATCACTTGACACATGTGAACCATGCCTCATGGGCAAGATGACTAAGACCCCGTTATGTGGAACAATGGAACGGGCAAGTGACTTGTTGGAAATCATACATACTGATGTGTGCGGTCCGGTGAGCATTGAGGCGCGCGGTGGTTATCGTTACTTTCTCACCTTCACTGATGACTTAAGTAGATATGGGTATATTTACTTAATGAAACACAAGTCTGAAACGTTTGAAAAGTTCAAACAATTTCAGAGTGAAGTTGAGAATCATCGTAACAAGAAGATTAAATTCCTATGATCTGATCGAGGAGGAGAATATCTGAGTTATGAGTTTGGCAGTCACTTAAGACAATGTGGAATTGTTTCACAATTGACACCGCCTGGAACACCACAGCGTAATGGTGTGTCCGAACGTCGTAATCGAACCTTATTGGATATGGTGCGATCTATGATGTCTCTTGCCGATTTGCCACTATCGTTTTGGGGTTATGCATTAGAGACAGCTGCATTCACTTTAAATAGGGCACCATCGAAATCCATTGAGATGACGCCATATGAACTGTGGTTTGGCAAGAAGGCAAAGTTGTCGTTTTTTAAAGTTTGGGGATGTGATGCTTATGTCAAATAGCTTCAGGCTGAAAAGCTAGAACCCAAAGCGGAGAAATGCGTCTTCATAGGATACCCAAAAGAGACAGTTGGGTATACCTTCTATCTCAGATCCGAAGGCAAAGTGTTTGTCGCTAAAAATGGAACATTCCTTGAGAAAAAGTTTCTCTCGAAAGAATTGAGTGGGAGGAAAATAGAACTTGATGAGGTCATTGAACCTTTACTTCAATCTGAGAGTAGCGCAGCACAGAAAGTTGTTTATGTGGATCCTACGTCAGTTGAAGAGGAAGCTAATGATGATAATCATGAAGCTTTGGATCAAGTTACTATTGAACCTCGTAGGTCGACAAGGACGCGTACTGCTCCTGAGTGGTACGGCAACCCTGTCTTAGAGGTCATGTTGTTGGACAACAATGAACCTACGAGCTATGGAGAAGCGATGATGGGCCCGGATTCCGAGAAATGGATAGATGCCATGAAATCCGAGATGGGATCCATGTATGAAAACAAAGTATGGGCTTTGGAAGTATTACCTGAAGGGTGAAAAGCCATTCAGAACAAATGGATCTTTAAGAGGAAGACGGACGCGGATGGTAATGTCACCGTCTACAAAGCTCGACTTGTGGCAAAGGGTTTTTCACAAGTTCAAGGAGTTGAGTACGATGAGACCTTCTCACCCATAGCGATGCTTAAGTCCGTCAGAATCATGTTAGCAATAGCTGCATTTTTCAATTATGAAATTTGGCAGATGGATGTCAAAACAGCGTTCCTTAATGGTTTCCTTAAGGAAGAGTTGTATATGATGCAACCGGGAGGTTTTGTCGATCCAGAGAATGCTGACAAAGTTTGCAAACTCCAGCGATCCATTTATGGACTGGTGCAAGCATCTCGGAGTTGGAATCTTCGCTTTGATGAGGTGATCAAAGCATTCGGGTTTATACAAGTTTACGGAGAAGCTTGTATTTACAAGAAAGTGAGTGGGACCTCTATAGCGTTTCTAATATTATATGTGGATGACATATTGCTGATTGGAAACAATATAGAAATGTTGGAAAGCGTGAAGGAATATTTGAACAAGAGTTTTTCAATGAAGGACCTAGGAGAAGCTGCTTTCATATTAGGCATCAAGATCTATAGAGATATATCGAAGCGCTTAATAGGACTTTCACAGTGCACATACATTGACAAAGTTTTGAAGAAGTTCAAAATGGATCAGGCCAAGAAGGGGTTCTTGCCTGTATTGCAAGGTGTGAAGTTGAGTAAGACTCAATGCCCAGTGACTGCAGAAGATAGAGAAAAGATGAGTGTCGTCCCCTATGCTTCAGCCATAGGCTCTATCATGTATGCAATGTTGTGCACAAGACCCGATGTCAGCCTTGCCATAAGTATGGCCGGAAGGTTTCAAAGTGATCCAGGAATGGAACAATGGACGGCGGTCAAGAATATCCTTAAGTACCTGAAAAGGACTAAGGACATGTTTCTCGTTTATGGAGGTGATCAAGAGCTCGTCATAAAGGGTTACGTCGATGCAAGCTTTGACACTGATCCGGATGACTCTAAGTCTCAAACCGGATACGTATTTATTCTCAATGGGGGTGCAGTAAGCTGGTGCAGTTCCAAGCAGAGCCTGGTAGCTGATTCTACATGCGAAGCGGAGTACATCGCTGCCTCGGAGGCGGCGAAGGAAGGTGTCTGGATGAAGGAGTTCATGACAGATCTTGGAGTAGTGCCTAGTGCACTAAACCCAATGACTCTGTTCTGTGACAACACTGGTGCCATTGCTCTGGCCAAGGAACCAAGGTTTCACAAGAGGACCAGACACATAATGCGACGTTTCAATTCCATCCGCGATTACATCAAGGAGGAGGACATAAATATTTGCAAAGTGCACACGGATCTGAATGCCGCAGATCCGATGACTAAACCTCTTCCAAGGGCTAAGCATGATCAACACCAGAACTGTATGGGCGTTAGATTCATTACAATGTAAATCACATGGTGATGTGAGCTAGATTATTGACTCTAGTGCAAGTGGGAGACTGTTGGAAATATGCCCTAGAGGCAATAATAAAAGTAGTTATTATTATATTTCCTTGTTCATGATAATCGTTTATTGTCCATGCTATAATTGTATTGATTAGAAACTCTAATACATGTGTGGATACATAGACAACACTGTGTCCCTAGTATGCCTCTAGTAGACTAGCTCGTTGATCAAAGATGGTCAAGGTTTCCTAGCCATAGACATGAGATGTCATTTGATAACGGGATCACATCATTAGGAGAATGATGTGATGGACAAGACCCAAACTATGAACGTAGCATATGATCGTGTCAGTTTATTGCTATTGTTTTCTGCATGTCAAGTATTTGTTCCTATGACCATGAGATCATGCAACTCACGGACACCGGAGGAATACCCTGTGTGTATCAAACGTCACAACGTAACTGGGTGACTATAAAGATGCTCTACAGGTATCTCCGAAGGTGTCTGTTGAGCTGGCATGGATCGAGACTGGGGTTTGTTACTCCGTATGACGGAGAGATATCTCAGGGCCCACTCGGTAATACAACATCACAATAAGCCTTGCAAGCAATGTGACTAAAGTGTTAGCCACGGGATTTTGTATTATGGAACGAGTAAAGAGACTTGCCGGTAACGAGATTGAACTAGGTATAGAGATGCCGACGATCGAATCTAGGGCAAGTAACATACCGAAGAACAAAGGGAACAGCGTACGGGATTAACTGAATCCTTGACATAGAGGTTCAACCAATAAAGATCTTCGTAGAATATGTAGGAACCAATATGGGCATCCAGGTCCCGCTATTGGTTATTGACCGTAGAGATGTCTTGGTCATGTCTACATAGTTCTCGAACCCGCAGGGTCTGCACACTTAACGTTCGGTGATGTTTCGGTAGTATTGACTTATGTATGGTGGTGACCGAAGGTTTTTCGGAGTCCTGGATGAGATCCCGGACGTCATGAGGAGCTCCGGAATGGTCCGAAGGTAAAGATTGATATATAGGAAGTCCCGTTTTGGTCGCCGGAAAAGTTTCGGGTATTTCCGGTAGTGTACCGGGAGTGCCAGGAGGATTCCGGGGGTCCATCGGGAGGGGCCACCTATGCCGGAAGGCCACATGGGCCTTAGGGGTGGCGCACCATACCTTAGTGGGCTGGGCAAGCCAGCCCCTAAGGGCCCATGCGGCTAGGAGGTGGGAAAGGGCAAAAGCCCAAAAGGGGGAAGGGTTTCCAAGTGGGGGAGGAATCCTACTAGGAGTAGGATTGGAGTTGGACTCCCCCTCCTCCCCACTTCGGCCGACTCCTAGGGGGATCCCGAGGGGCGCCGGCCCCTCCCTCCCTCCTATATATACTAGAGGGAGAGAGGGCCTTAGACACCCAACCCAAAAGGCCACGGTGCAGCCCTCTCTCCCAATAGATCGTCTCCTCTAGTTTTTCAGCAGTGCTTAGGCAAAGCCATGTCGGAATAGTTCCACCACCGCCGCCGCCGCGCCATCGCATTGCCGGAGAACTCATCTACCTCTCCGCTCCCTCTTGCTGGATCAAGAAGGCGGAGATCGTCATCGAGTTGTACGTGTGATGAACTCGGAGGTGCCGTCCGTTCGGCGCTAGATCGTGATTGGATCGCGGGACGGCTATCGATTTGGATCGCGAAGACGTTCGACTACATCAACCGCGTTTCTTAACGCTTCCAGCTTAGCGATCTACAAGGGTATGTAGATCCACTCTCCCTCTCGTAGATACTCATCACCATGGATAGATCTTGCGTGTGCGTAGGAAATTTTTTTGTTTCCCATGCAACATTCCCCAACACCCGGGCCTCATGCTTGTTGCTCATGGCTTTTAACGCCGATAGTTCGGCTGCTGCTTGTTCGGCCGCCGCCTTCTCATCCGTGGCCTCCTGCCTCACCTTTGTCAACTCGGCCTTGAGGTTCTTGACCTCCGCGGCCACAGCTGTGGTAACAATGAGTAAATAACACTTAGGGATAACAATCCGGATATCTGAATCAATGAGGATAGACAATAGCCCAAATGATACAATTTGGACTCACCTTGCGTCTCGTCAAATCTCTTGTTCAGGCGATCGAGCTCCTCATCGGAGCTCTTGAGCTTCCGGTTTAGCTCGGCAAGCTCCACTGCATTGGCGGCCGCCGCCGATGACGAGGCCTACAAAACAACTTATGTGCATTAAAACTCCCGAGCTGTCGGATTCAGACCCTCTGCTAAGTACTCTCCAGAGTTCTTAGAATAATGAGGGACAAAGGGTGCCTTGAGCATCGTTACTAATTTTCGGACATTTGACCCCCAGGTGGGTTTTTCAAACTCACCCAGGGCTCGGGGGCTACTACACTTATAAGGATTGCATAAACTTGGTAAATTAACTTTTTCTAGAAAAAAGAGTATTACGTGGCTCACCTTGAAGCCCGTCAAGAGACCGTTGAAGGCCTCTTTTTGTCCGCTATCAACGGACTGAATGCCTTGCAACATTGCACCCATAAGGGCGCGGTGATCTTCAGCGATGGAGGAGCCGGATAAAGCTTCCTCCATCACGGCCGGCCACCCAGTCATGGGCGGCACTGGTGGTGACCTGCCAACCCTCCCTCCGGTGGGGGATTGGGCTGGCAGCTCCGGAGGCATAAAGCGCTCCGGAGATGTCCTCGGAGGGGACTGGACCGGACCTCGTCCCCCCTCTTTAGTTGCCGGGAGATGTTCTTCCTCCTGGTCTTCGGCGGCCGAGGTATTAACCTCAGCCATAACGTCGTCACCCCCGTCGCCGGTGTTCGGCTCAGAAGGAGCCTGGTGCGATAATACTTCCGTGGCCTCCTTCGAGATCTCAGGAGGCGTAGGATGTGACGCAGTCCCACTTTCCGCCAAGTCGGCGGGCAGAGACTCCCCGTCTGAGATTTGGTCGGTGGGGAGATCGCGTGGTGGGCTGCAAATTGAAAGACGTTCGCCCATTTAGCATTAAAAGCTCTATATAAGTGGCCCAGAGGGTCTTCGAATTCATACCTCTGGGCTGGGGGCTTAACCCTTGGGTTCCTTCGGGGAACCTTCTCAAAAGCCTCAGACTCCTTATCGGAGTCCGAGTTATCGTCGGCCAAGACTGCCTTTGTCCGGCACGTCCTCTTCGGGGCAGGAGGAGGTAGGTCCTCCGCGGCATCCGCTGACGCTGCCCTTTTCCTTGTGAGGGGGGAGTCGCACTCCCCTTCGTCCTCATGCTCTTCCTCGTGAGTGGAAGAGGCATGGGTCTCCTCGGACTTAGTGTCCGGAAGACCTCTTAGATGAGGACCCTCTCGGGCCTCCTTCTTCTCCCCTTTCTTCTTCTTCTCCTTCTTCTCTGGCGCCGAATACGGCGCCACGACGAGCATCTCCGTCAACAGATCCGTCCGAGGGTCTTCGGGCTGCGGGGCCGGATAGTCAATTTGCACGCCCTTGCTGAGCCATTTCTGTGAAGATGAGGGAGAAGGGGTTCATCTCTTTGTCAAAAAACAAAGCTGGAGAATTAAAGTTTTATCATACCTTGGTAGGAAGGGTTTCGGTGTCGAGACCGGTGTCCTCCTCCTCGGCCGGCCAGCTCTTCTCGGGATTGAATAGCACTTTCCACAATTTCTCGTGGGTAGTGCGGAAGAATTGACGCACGGTGGTCGGGTCCTCGAGCTAGTAAGCCCACATTGGGGAGGCCCGGTGCTGGCAGGGGAGGAGACGGAGGCGGAGCATGACCTGGATCACGTTGACCAGCTCGATTTTGGCCTCAATCATCGTGGAGATGCGCTTCTGCAGCAATTTTACCTCTGCGGCCGACCCCCAGTCAAGGCCTTTCTTGAGCCACGAGGTTAGCCTCACGGGGGGTCTGGATCTGAACTTGGCAGGTGCCACCCAGTCCGGGCTCCTTGGCTCGGTGATGTGGAACCATTCCTTTTGCCAGATCTTGACCGTGTCGATAAAGGTGCCGTCCGGCCACTCCACACGGGGGAGCTTGCTGATTACCGCCCCTCCACAATCCGCATGCGCGCCCGCAACTGTCTTCGGCTTGACGTTGAACACTTTGAGCCACATACCGAAGTGCGGCTGTACCCGCAGGAAGGCTTCGCAGACGATGATGAACGCCGAGATGTGCATGAAGGAGTTCAGGGGGAGGTCATGGAAATCTAACCCGTAAAAGAACATGAGGCCCCTGACGAAGAGGTGGAGCGGAAAGCCCAGTCCCCGGATGAAATGGGGGACGAACACCACCCTCTCGCCTGGCTTCGGTGTGGGAACCACCTGATTCACCTCTGGAGCGCGGTGGGCGATGTTGGCGGAGAGGTAGCCGGCACGCTTTAGTTCCCGAATGTCGTTGTTGGTGACGGAGGAGGCCTCCCACTTGCCCATGGAGCCTGAACCAGCCATGGCCGAACTCGGAGGGAAGATTGAGGAAGAACTGGATCTGGGCTCTCAGAGCTTGGGAAGGTTGAGGAGGCAAAGGGTGCGAATTTGGAGTGTGAATAGGCCTTGGGGGTTTTCTCCCTTTTATGGGGTGCCGTAATACCAAGAGTCTCCCTTTTGCTACGCCGCAGGCCTCGCCACTTACTGAAACAATCGTGTCGTTATGCACGCGGGATAACCCAGGGCATTAATCATATCCCGTAAGAAACAGGACACGATCTGCACGTTGATAAGACGTGCCAATGGAGAAACGGCCTCGAACCACGAATCGAGTTTTTGTAACCGGCTCAGCGGTCGTGATAGGCCACGACCCTTCGTCAGAAAGGTTGTCAGGAAATACTATTCACGCTTTGACGTTCGGCCTTCGAGGTTAAGCGACTTATGGCGTCCGGATAACTACGTGTTCGGATAACTACATGTCATTGGCGACCGGACTAGAGCCTGCCGATCATAAACGGGGAAAAGAACTCGCCCCGCAAGCTGGAGATTCTGATCACGCGAAGCTGCTAGTGTCATGACCCCTGGCGTTGGGGGCTAGTTTGGGCGCTACTGAGGGAGTCCTGGACTAAGGGGTCCTCGGGCCGCCGGCCTATCTCTCATAGGCCGGCTTGGTGGGCCGCTCTCTGATTATTGCAGGAAGGGCTGGGATATGTGACGACCCCGTATTCTAGAAGGAAACCTCCGAAGATGCGGCGTGCACTCCAAGTCAAGATGAGGGGATCAGCGTCTTTATTTCCGGCTGGAGACTTATCATGTGTAAACCCTAGGTACCCCCGGTGTCTATATAAATCGGGGGGTTTAGATTGTAGAGGGCAGACAAGCTCATCTAGGGTTTTGGCTACTTGATCTCGAGGTAGATCGACTCTGTAATCTTCATACACATCAATACAACCAAGCAGGACGTAGGGTTTTACCTCCATAGGAGGGCCCGAACCTAGGTAAACATCGTCTCCTTCGTCCCTTGTTACCCATCAATCCTAAACTCACAGCTCGGGACCCCCTACCCGAGATCCGCCGGTTTTGTGACGTCCGGATAATTAGGCTACAGTAATTTTGGTAATTAAGCTACAGTAATCCCACGCTAATGTTGCCACGTCACCGCGATCACTGTTGCCGCGATCACTGTTGTTGAATTCGCGCCTGTGCAAACCCCGTCAGTTTCGTTGCAATTTAAATCGTCCGAAAAAGTGGATTATAAAGTTGTGCGAAACTATGATTAAAAATGTTGGATGGGTTGGAAATATTCCGTAATGTTTTACAAAATTAGAACGAGTATTTTTAGAATTTGTTTGGTGCCTCAAAAGGATTTAAAATGAATTTTGCAGTGGTGGGAAAATTGGACCTAACCGGGTCAAAATTCGGTGGCCCGTCCGCACGCTATATATACGAAACGGGATGAAACCCTAGCCCCAGCCGTCCCATTTTCCCCTGCGCGCCGCCGCTCGGGCGCTCGCCCGCGCCAGCCCCGCGCCCGGCCGGCTCGGCCCCGGCGGCCCGCGCCCCGTCTCCACCCCCCCCGGCCGCGCGCCAGACCAGCTCGCCCCGCCCGTTACCCCCTCCACGGCGCCCGCGCGCGCGGCGTCTGCACCGGCCCGCCGCGACTCGGCGCCCGCCTCGCCGCCGATGCGCCCCGCCCCGCCTCCGCCGGCTGGCCCCGCCCGTCCCGCCGCCGGCCTCGTTCCGCCGCGCCACCGGCGCCGCCTCCCCGCGGTCGCCGCCCGCCGGCTGCTCCCGCGCCCGGCCGCCCTCCTCCTCGTCGCCGGCCCGTCGGCCACCGCCGTCGCCGCCGTCGGCTTCCCTCGGTGAGCGTCCCCCCTCCCCCCCCCCCCCCCCCCCCCGCGGCTTTCCGCCGGCCGCCGGCCGCCGGACCGGCCCGGCCGGCCCCGTGCTGTGTGTGCGTGTGTGGATGTGTGTGTAGTGTGTGCGTGCGTGTAGCGTGCGTGTGTGTGTCCAGTGTGTGTGTAGTGTGTGTGTATGTGTACTGTATGTATATACATACATATGTATGTATATACATACGTATGTATTCGTTTATATATATACGTAAATATTAAAATGAATTTAATAAATAGAAATAAATAAATATAATTAGATGTTAATAGTAATAATTAGTTAATTAGTGATTTAATTAATTGGGTAATTAGTTAATTAATTAACTGATTAAGGTTAATTAGATTAACTAATTAATCTGTTCGTTAACTGGTTTAAATAAACAGTAAATACTGTTTTAGATAATTCGGATTAAATAATTAAATGAAATTCAGTAAATGATTAAATCTTTAATAATTAATATTAAATAAACCGTAGCCCGGATCGAAAAACTTTGAACATGAAAGTTGCTCAGAACGACGAGACGAATCCGGTTACGCTGTCCGTTAGTCTGTCAGATGCCCCTAGCATAGCACACCTGTAACTTTTTGCCTGTTTCTAGCAGATGAATAGTGCATGACTTTAATAAAATAATTCCGGTTAAATTCCTAAATTGACTAGAGCACTTAGATAGGCAGTATATCAACCCTGCGCGGCATCCTAGCGGTCCCATGCTTACAACATCGCAGCCTGGAACATTGCCCCCTCCGGTCATCTGTCTGACACATGTCCGGAACCGGGAATACTTTCCCGGATAGGATCCCCCTTTCTCGGTGTCGTGTAACACTGCGTTAGATCCCCTCTGTCACCGCGTATTGCCATGTCAGGCTTTGTGATGCTATTGTTTGCGCTGTTATTTATTTGTTTCCCCTCGTTGCTTCTTTTTCGGTAGACCCTGATACTGCGATAGACGCTGAGACTACCGATGAAACTGCTGTGTACGACCAGCCGTCATACGACCCCGCCTTTGCCGCAGAGCAACCAGGCAAGCAACCCCCCCTTGACGCATGCCTATATCATCCATTCCTTTCTCCCTCCTGCTTGCATTAGAAATTACCGCTGCTACTGTTTTATCCTATTTCTGATGCATAGCCTGTTTTTGATAACTGCTATTGATACCTGCCTTATTATCCAAACTGCTTAGTATAGGTTGGATGGAAAACCATCTGTGGCCCCTCTCCCTTGCTATAGTTGCTCCGCTCTAGTATCGAAGCCCCGATCAATATGATCGGCGGAACGGAAGACCGATGGACTGAAGACAACACATCACCACACCCCCCCTAAATTGCCCGACACTGCAGAGCTGGCATCGAGTGCCGAGGGTGATACCTCTTAGCTCACTTCCGATGGTGCCTCTGTAGAATAGCTATCCGGATGTGTGTTACCGAGGGTGATTCCTCTTTCATCACTTCCGTTTAAGCTGATGTCGTGCAACTCCCGGAGTGGGATCCAACGAGGGTGATTCCTCGGATTCCTACCCGTTGCTTGACCACACAGTTACTATGGCCTTGCTTACAGGCGGGTCCACCTTGAGAGGTACCCGCGGGAAAATGTGCAGTCTGGGGCTGAAAGGCTGGTGGTACCATCCAGTCAGAGATGGACCTGAGTCCTGACAGCACCCAACTGTAAAGTCAGGCTGACCTGCTACGTGTCGATTAGCCGAGGCCGGACATCACCAGGAACAAGGGTGTGCGGCCGGAGTTAATCGTGCATATTGGGCAAGCGAGTAATACTAATCGAGCTTAACGGAACTGGGTGTTTGATCTGAGTGGGTCGTCGTGCCCATTTCGCACTACCACCACGTGGGATAATGGTTTAATGGGGCCCTCTACGTTGTACGTTTCTCCCGAAAGCTCTTCAGACGTCACAGTTCATCCTTGCGGGCTGGTTGGGATTGGGCTGGTACTTCACTTGTGTATACAGTGTCGCGCCTGCACCCCAACCACCCTCGCAACGTGCAGGAGTGCGAAGGGCGATGGCCCAAGACCCCTTCGTGCTTAGGATTTAGACCGGCGTGTTAACCTCTCTGCTGAGCTTAGGTAGGACGCTGCTTCGTGTCGATCACCCGAGGCCGGGTATTACCCAGCAAGTGTATCCGGCCGGAGGTAATCGAGCGTGTTGGGTAACAGTAGTGCACCCCTGCAGGGAAGATATCTATTCGAATTGCCGTGTCCACGGTAACAGGACGCTTGGAGTTGTGCCCGGATCCATAATAACTATAAAGAGATGATGATAAATGTTAAACTGTTGATAATGCTCTCGGGATCGCTTTCTCGCAGGGAGTCGAGAAAGGATCTCAGGGCATTGCTACTGTATGACAACATGTATGCTACTACTATTTACTCTCTTCTCATGCTGCAAGACTGCTTGAAGATGCTAGTCTTCGATAGGCTAGGCCTTTCTCTCTCTTCTGGCATTTCTGCAATACAGTCCACAAATACAGCCTTCTCATTTGATACCATTGCATGTTTAGCATAGTTCTGATGTCAGTCTTGCGAGTACTTTGGATGAGTACTCACGGTTGGTCTGCTATTCTTTTTCCCCCATACCCAATTGATGATGCATCAGCCGATGGAGCCCAGGAGCCAGATGCCACCGCTGGAGCTTACTACCAGGAGGGTCTCGATGGTACCTACTATTGGATTGAGCCAGCCGACCAGGAGTAGTTAGGAGGCTCCCAGGCAGGAGGCCTGCGCCTTTTCAATCTGTATCGTTGTTTGTGCTAGCCTTCTTAAGGCAAAACTTGACTAACTATGTCTGTACTCAGATATCATTTGTGTGTATGACTTATGTATTCGGGTCCTCGCGACCCCTGGTTTGTAATATGATGATTTATGTTTGAATTTGTGTCTAAAGTTGTGTTGTGATATTGATTAGTGAGTCCCTAATCTTGATCGTACGCGTCTGCGTGTATGATTAGCGTACGGTCAAATTGGGGGCGTCACAAGTTGGTATCAGAGCCGACTGCCTATAGGAAGCCCCTATCCAACTCCTTGGCCGTAGTTGAGTCTAGTGTTTCCGAAAACTATTTTACTAACATGGCTGTGTGGCTTACGGGCCCACGTCGCCATTGGGTGGTATTAGGATCTTTTATTCCTCTTCTATACTCTGGGACTCTGATCTCTCTTCTTTTCGGGTTAAAGATTTTACTAAGCTCTGACTCTAGGTTCTCGTAACTACTTCTCCCGGAGAGCCCTCATACCAGAAGATTACCTGTTTCGTCAGAAGGTTCTGACAATACCCTTTTGATGTTTTCCGAGACTTTGAACTTATCGGCTTTGCAATTCCCTACCACCGATATATCCCTATGGATGACTACTCGCGATTGTCATTCATACAATAATTTCTCGTGGCTCTTCTTGTTACAAGATGCCCCGGATTACTCTTCGTTGACCCGAGAATCCTTTGAGTTTACGGCCTTGCAGTTTTGTTCCGCATAAAAATCCTTACAGTTAATTCCTCACATTTATCGAGGATCCGTTCTTCTCAGTTGTTCATGTGTTTCACAAAATTCTTCGGAATGCTTTTCGATCTTCCGAAGATCCTCTGCAGCTTGTTGCTATTGAAATTCTTGTCTGCTTGCATTATGGTTAATTACATATGTCTAGCAATGTTCGTTAAAATCCCTTATGCTTGTCATTCTGATCATATTGATTCAGCCTGTGTGCAAATGCACGCAGTCATCAGCTTATCCTTTTAAATTATCTTTCTGACTCAGACGTCCTTCCGGACATGAGATGGTTCTCGGCAAATCAAACCTTGACCGATTGTGCCTTTGAGTCTGTTCAACTTATCCATCCTTGATCAGAGCGTCTGCTGCTGATCCTTCATTTTGGAAGTCATAACTCCTTTGTTATTTAAGCATCGAATTGTTCGGGAGTTCTATACCCCGATGCCTTGCATTCTCTCTTCCTGTGATTGAGTACCAATACTCACATCAGCTCTGTTGTGAACCGTCAGACCCATTGCTGGGTTGTTATCCGATAGAATCCTTCGCATTCGAATCTTGTGAGTTCTCTCCCTGATACTTGAAATGCCTTTGGTAGAATTGTATCCTCTGCTGTTGTCAACCCTGCTCCACCTTCGAGCTTGTGTTAATTACTCTTGAAGCTTGTGGTATATGTTCCTAAGATGCCCCGATGGGTTGAACCTATGCCTTCCCCTAATCCGTGAGAACCCGAAAGTTTTCACAAGTCATACCCTTCTGGTATTCTACCAGATAAAATTCCAACACTACAGCTTTATCAGAGCGAGAGGTGAATGAAATGTTATGCATTGGAGAAGTGGGAGTCGACCTTGAACTTTGTGTTCATGCCCATGGAAACGATGTAGACCGTCTCGGAAGCTTCTTGCAAAATAATTATCCAGCTGTATGATTCTTTCAGTGTCACTAAATTGATCCCTTGTAGTTATGGTTCCGACCATGCTGTCCTTATTCAAAATGTTTGAAAGAAATTCATTCCCGTGCCTCGTCAAATTTTTGACAAGGATAAAATATCTGCTGTCGTCGGTCAACGCCCCAGCTCTACTTCTATCATGTTCTGCCCTCGAGTTTTACCCTCTGGTATCTCGAGGATATCATGCCTTTGCATGGCATCTTAATAACTTTGATGAGGTAATAAATTTTTCCTTGTCTTAATCACTCCACGGGTTCTGGGATTGTTGTCAACCGAGAACACCGATAGGAAAATTTATGCCACACTGCAATTCAATACGCCTAGTAATTGTTACTGGGAAATTTTAAATTCAATCATGTCATTCCTAGACTATCGGTTGCATCCTTTGTCTAGCTATCTTTGACTGTGCCACCTCGTCCTACTCTGGTGCACCAATTCTTCAGAGTATGAGCACGACTTACGTCGAGTTTTCAACATCATGTTGTTTGTCTTGAAAAGCAACCCCGATATTGAGCTTGCATCTTGTTTGTTGTTTCCTATAACTTTCCACGCTGTCATTCCCCTACTTGACGCCACCGCTGTTCGGTTGCATTCTCTTGAATACTCTCAACAAATGGAGTCGTGATCATCATCCACAATTTGACTTCTTCCGAGACGTCAGCTGATTCATGATGATAAATACCCTCCTTGCCCTCGATGATTTTTGATATCATCGACAACATCCTTGACTTCCTTTCATCATGAACTTGTCCACGTTATGAATGCAACTTGCTCTCCAGCTTGCATTGTGTTCTGCCTTGAAGTATTACTGTCTTTTATGCTGAGTATGTTGTGAGGATTGCTCCACCTCTCAGTAATTCTTGGCATAGTGATACTCCTCACCATCACCATTCTTTCTTGGTCCCCGTGTTGATTCTAACCGGGATACCATCAACAAGCGATGCTGCTTGGATTCTGTAATTCTATCAACCCTATTGCCTTGAAGATAACGATCGACAGTTCGTTCTTTGACTGTTGGTTATTGAGTCGCCGCTCTAACATTGATCTTGCTGCCTAAGGTCATATTTCGGACGCACTTTTCAATCAATGATTAGTGACGTATGTTTCCTCGATCATACAACATTATATCATTTGAGCTGACCAAGGTCATCTCCTTGTTCACATAATTGTGGAAATCCATCCGTATGGAATTCTCGATGAATTGTCGCTGAGTCCATTAGCCACCTTCTCATCCTATCCTTGGTTTAATGATGAACTATATATTCATGGGTTACCTCGATAAATTCGTCGTGTTTTATCTAGACGATATCCTGGTTTACTCCATGAATAAAGAAGAGCATGCTGAACATCTTCATCTTATACTGGAGACGGCATACAGATACATCCCGTAGGTCCCTGCTGGATTTGGTGCTGCAGCCGACGCTGAGATCTTGACCTCTTTCGCGCGTAACAGTGTCCTGTCTTGCAGAGACCTCCATCCATGGCCACGTGCCATATGTTCTGGTCGATCGGTGATCAATCCCAGGTCTATCGTCCACGGTGACCTCCCAGCTGTTCTTGTCCAAAGTGGAGAGGCGCCACTGTTAAACACGGTCAGGTCAGTCTGTCCATACATGCGCCGGTACGGTACGTGTCACGCGTGTCCCTCCACGTGAGAAGCCAGCCACGCATGGACCTTCCGTGCCATGCATGCAACAATGGCGCGCATAGTGAAACTCTTTACCTAACTCGTGGGTCGGTGGATGGATAGAGTTTACCGTCTCGTCCTCACGCAGATAAGGATCAAGTACCTCCACACCCCACCTCCTCGCAATAAAAAGTAACCGCGTCCACATCCACATCTCCGTGGATCTCGCATCCCCGTTGTTGTAGAACCAAACATCTGAAGTACCTGTAAACTCAGCCAGATCTGAATCTCAGTCAGATATGATGGTTGTAACATTATCAGGAAATATAACATTGATCCCCGTTACTCGATAAGGTGATGTTATGGTTAGCACACATGTCCGGAGCAACTAATGTTACAGTATCTTGCTCAGCAGGGTTGCCATTCTTCCATGGGGGAATTGTAAGATTTATCTTATAAGTTGTCCCTACTGGATCCTTGTGTATCCAAACTCCATCCTTTATTCGAAACACCATATCATGGCTATCTCGAAGCATGGATGTGGTACATCGATCATCAAAAGGAATAATGTAAGCTCGATGCACATTGTTTCTTGATCAATTATCCAAACATCGTTGTATGGATAAACATCATAAATTCCTTGCCCCTTGACTAAATGGTTACATACCTGGAGCCTTATCATGATTAATCCGCTCTGCTTGCTCTTGGAAAGGATATACACCTGATGCTCGTGTATGCACATTTTCCTTTCCATTGGTCTGTTTAATGTGATATTCACATTTTCCTGTCCATTGGTCTGTTTAGCCTTTCTTGAGAATTATTTGATCTGAGCAGTGATAGTTCCCTGCTTAGGTAAACACCTCGGTGTACAACTCTGTCAGTAAGACCCTGTTACTATTATTGTTAACATTCCGGTAACCGCCGGTGGAAGAGAACTTTGCCTATTGGTCCGCCTCGTTTCAACGAGCAGGAAGATGGTTCTCTTCGTCCCCCGCCCTCGTTACCGATGCTGTTGCCGACATAGTTGACAAACTATCCTCTGACATGTCTTGTTACCATGGCCGTACAAGATGTCACCGCTCATCTGCTCTTGCCACATGTTCGGCCCATAACCCATAGTTCCACAGGATCGAAACCTGACTCTCCTGTATCACTTTGATTCCAAAGTATCCTTTGCGCTTGGCTTCGTACGTAATTTCCGAGCCATCGCCCAAGGGATGATCTATTGTTGTATCAGACGCAATATTTAATTTGTTGCTCTGAACCCTTCCACCTTTTGTTTGGGCATCGAATGATTGCCTACCCGTTTGAAACTTTGAACCATCGCTTATTGCTCTCGATGAATTATCCGAATTGCAACTCGAGAGATGAATCATGACTTTCCCTGGGTTCATCGTCAAACGCCCAACTTGGTGGAGATGCATTCTTCTAGAGTTTTCCCTCCCATCGCATTCGTAGGACGATGAAAATCTCGAAGAGAGGATAACGGCTTCATCAGGATGATCCGGAACAAAGAATTGAAGACATCAACGAAAGGGATCAACCTCTTCGATGAGATCAACAACAACAAGAAGAATCGTTAGAATTACGTGACCGAACCTTTTCTCCCTTACTCTACCTCTTAATTCTCGGGACGAGAATTCTTGTTAGACGAGGAGAATTGTGACGTCCGGATAATTAGGCTACAGTAATTTCGGTAATTAAGCTACAGTAATCCCACGCTAATGTTGCCACGTCACCGCGATCACTGTTGCCGCGATCACTGTTGTTGAATTCGCGCCTGTGCAAACCCCGTCAGTTTCGTTGCAATTTAAATCGTCCGAAAAAGTGGATTATAAAGTTGTGCGAAACTATGATTAAAAATGTTGGATGGGTTGGAAATATTCCGTAATGTTTTACAAAATTAGAACGAGTATTTTTAGAATTTGTTTGGTGCCTCAAAAGGATTTAAAATGAATTTTGCAGTGGTGGGAAAATTGGACCTAACCGGGTCAAAATTCGGTGGCCCGTCCGCACGCTATATATACGAAACGGGATGAAACCCTATCCCCAGCCGTCCCATTTTCCCCTGCGCGCCGCCGCTCGGGCGCTCGCCCGCGCCAGCCCCGCGCCCGGCCGGCTCGGCCCCGGCGGCCCGCGCCCCGTCTCCACCCCCCCGGCCGCGCGCCAGCCCAGCTCGCCGCCGCCCGTTACCCCCTCCACGGCGCCCGCGCGCGCGGCGTCTGCACCGGCCCGCCGCGGCTTGGCGCCCGCCTCGCCGCCGATGCGCCCCGCCCCGCCTCCGCCGGCTGGCCCCGCCCGCCCCGCCGCCGGCCTCGTTCCGCCGCGCCACCGGCGCCGCCTCCCCGCGGTCGCCGCCCACCGGCTGCTCCCGCGCCCGGCCGCCCTCCTCCTCGTCGCCGGCCCGTCGGCCACCGCCGTCGCCGCCGTCGGCCTCCCTCGGTGAGCGTCCCCCCTCCCCCCCCCCCCCGCGGCTTTCCGCCGGCCGCCGGCCGCCGGACCGGCCCGGCCGGCCCCGTGCTGTGTGTGCGTGTGTGGATGTGTGTGTAGTGTGTGCGTGCGTGTAGCGTGCGTGTGTGTGTCCAGTGTGTGTGTAGTGTGTGTGTATGTGTACTGTATGTATATACATACATATGTATGTATATACATACGTATGTATTCGTTTATATATATACGTAAATATTAAAATGAATTTAATAAATAGAAATAAATAAATATAATTAGATGTTAATAGTAATAATTAGTTAATTAGTGATTTAATTAATTGGGTAATTAGTTAATTAATTAACTGATTAAGGTTAATTAGATTAACTAATTAATCTGTTCGTTAACTGGTTTAAATAAACAGTAAATACTGTTTTAGATAATTCGGATTAAATAATTAAATGAAATTCAGTAAATGATTAAATCTTTAATAATTAATATTAAATAAACCGTAGCCCGGATCGAAAAACTTTGAACATGAAAGTTGCTCAGAACGACGAGACGAATCCGGTTACGCTGTCCGTTAGTCTGTCAGATGCCCCTAGCATAGCACACCTGTAACTTTTTGCCTGTTTCTAGCAGATGAATAGTGCATGACTTTAATAAAATAATTCCGGTTAAATTCCTAAATTGACTAGAGCACTTAGATAGGCAGTATATCAACCCTGCGCGGCATCCTAGCGGTCCCATGCTTACAACATCGCAGCCTGGAACATTGCCCCCTCCGGTCATCTGTCTGACACATGTCCGGAACCGGGAATACTTTCCCGGATAGGATCCCCCTTTCTCGGTGTCGTGTAACACTGCGTTAGATCCCCTCTGTCACCGCGTATTGCCATGTCAGGCTTTGTGATGCTATTGTTTGCGCTGTTATTTATTTGTTTCCCCTCGTTGCTTCTTTTTCGGTAGACCCTGATACTGCGATAGACGCTGAGACTACCGATGAAACTGCTGTGTACGACCAGCCGTCAGACGACCCCGCCTTTGCCGCAGAGCAACCAGGCAAGCAACCCCCCCTTGACGCATGCCTATATCATCCATTCCTTTCTCCCTCCTGCTTGCATTAGAAATTACCGCTGCTACTGTTTTATCCTATTTCTGATGCATAGCCTGTTTTTGATAACTGCTATTGATACCTGCCTTATTATCCAAACTGCTTAGTATAGGTTGGATGGAAAACCATCTGTGGCCCCTCTCCCTTGCTATAGTTGCTCCGCTCTAGTATCGAAGCCCCGATCAATATGATCGGCGGAACGGAAGACCGATGGACTGAAGACAACACATCACCACACCCCCCCTAAATTGCCCGACACTGCAGAGCTGGCATCGAGTGCCGAGGGTGATACCTCTTAGCTCACTTCCGATGGTGCCTCTGTAGAATAGCTATCCGGATGTGTGTTACCGAGGGTGATTCCTCTTTCATCACTTCCGTTTAAGCTGATGTCGTGCAACTCCCGGAGTGGGATCCAACGAGGGTGATTCCTCGGATTCCTACCCGTTGCTTGACCACACAGTTACTATGGCCTTGCTTACAGGCGGGTCCACCTTGAGAGGTACCCGCGGGAAAATGTGCAGTCTGGGGCTGAAAGGCTGGTGGTACCATCCAGTCAGAGATGGACCTGAGTCCTGACAGCACCCAACTGTAAAGTCAGGCTGACCTGCTACGTGTCGATTAGCCGAGGCCGGACATCACCAGGAACAAGGGTGTGCGGCCGGAGTTAATCGTGCATATTGGGCAAGCGAGTAATACTAATCGAGCTTAACGGAACTGGGTGTTTGATCTGAGTGGGTCGTCGTGCCCATTTCGCACTACCACCACGTGGGATAATGGTTTAATGGGGCCCTCTACGTTGTACGTTTCTCCCGAAAGCTCTTCAGACGTCACAATTCATCCTTGCGGGCTGGTTGGGATTGGGCTGGTACTTCACTTGTGTATACAGTGTCGCGCCTGCACCCCAACCACCCTCGCAACGTGCAGGAGTGCGAAGGGCGATGGCCCAAGACCCCTTCGTGCTTAGGATTTAGACCGGCGTGTTGACCTCTCTGCTGAACTTAGGTAGGACGCTGCTTCGTGTCGATCACCCGAGGCCGGGTATTACCCAGCAAGTGTATCCGGCCGGAGGTAATCGAGCGTGTTGGGTAACAGTAGTGCACCCCTGCAGGGAAGATATCTATTCGAATTGCCGTGTCCACGGTAACAGGACGCTTGGAGTTGTGCCCGGATCCATAATAACTATAAAGAGATGATGATAAATGTTAAACTGTTGATAATGCTCTCGGGATCGCTTTCTCGCAGGGAGTCGAGAAAGGATCTCAGGGCATTGCTACTGTATGACAACATGTATGCTACTACTATTTACTCTCTTCTCATGCTGCAAGACTGCTTGAAGATGCTAGTCTTCGATAGGCTAGGCCTTTCTCTCTCTTCTGGCATTTCTGCAATACAGTCCACAAATACAGCCTTCTCATTTGATACCATTGCATGTTTAGCATAGTTCTGATGTCAGTCTTGCGAGTACTTTGGATGAGTACTCACGGTTGGTCTGCTATTCTTTTTCCCCCATACCCAATTGATGATGCATCAGCCGATGGAGCCCAGGAGCCAGACGCCACCGCTGGAGCTTACTACCAGGAGGGTCTCGATGGTACCTACTATTGGATTGAGCCAGCCGACCAGGAGTAGTTAGGAGGCTCCCAGGCAGGAGGCCTGTGCCTTTTCGATCTGTATCGTTGTTTGTGCTAGCCTTCTTAAGGCAAAACTTGACTAACTATGTCTGTACTCAGATATCATTTGTGTGTATGACTTATGTATTCGGGTCCTCGCGACCCCTGGTTTGTAATATGATGATTTATGTTTGAATTTGTGTCTAAAGTTGTGTTGTGATATTGATTAGTGAGTCCCTAATCTTGATCGTACGCGTCTGCGTGTATGATTAGCATACGGTCAAATTGGGGGCGTCACAGGTTTTGACACTGACAGGGATGCCCAAGGCACCCCAAGTAAATATTTCAAGAAGTCTCAAGCATCTAAGCTTGGGGATGCTACGCATCCCACCTCTGTTCATCAAACAAATATCGGTTAGACTATGTTGAGCTTAATTTTTTATTTGTCCACATGATATGTGCTATTCTTGGAATGAATTTTTATTTAGTTTGCTATTTGAATAAAATGCTCAGATCTGAAAATATTTATTGAGAGAGAGTCCTCACATAGCTACTTAATTGTTTGACTACTCATTGATCTTCACTTATATCTTTTGAGAGTAGCTTGTCATTTACTCTCATGCTTCACTTAAATTAATTCGAGAGTTAGTAAATTTTGAAGAAATTATCTCATGCTTCACTTATATTATTTTGAGAGATGAAAAAAATTATGCTCATGTTCTTCACTTAAATTTGTTTGAGCTTGTCAAAAGCAATTACGACATATGAAACTAGTCCCAAAGTGATAGATATTCAGGAGGGATATAATAAAAACTTTCATGAAGATCATTGGACAAATTCAATTTGATTCCTTGTAATAGTTTTGAGACATGATGATAGTAATATGTGAGTCATGTTAGTGAGTAATTATGCTTTAGTAAGAATATTGGTGTTAAGGTTTGTGATTCCCTATGCAAGCACGAAAATCAATAGTTATGCAATGAAATTACATCCTACTTATGGTGCATTATTCGGTGTTAGTTATGCTTAATCCCCGTTTATGTGAATTTTCGTTTCTTGGTTGGTTGCTTCTCAATCTTTTGCTAGCCTCCACTTGTACTAAGTAGAAATACTACTTGTGCATCCAAAATCCTTAAACCCAGTTTTGCCATATGAGTCCACCATACCTACCTATATGCGGTGTTTCCATGCCGTTCTAAACAAATTTGTATGTGCCATCTCTAATTTTCAAATGAATTTCCTTTTTGTGTGCTCGTACCGCTCATGAAACGGTAGGGGGTGTCCAATATTTTTCCATGCTAGATGTGTTACTCTCAAGATGATTGTTTATTCACTTGTCATTGCACGAGAGTACGGCGGTAATAGGGATGCCCAGTCCCGAAATGAAAAAAGAATTTTACTTTATATTCTCAAATAATAAATTCCTTGGAAAGTGTTGGTATGGAAGGCAACCGTGGATTCGGCTAGCCATGGATTGTGAAAGAATGGTGGAAAAAGAAATAAACTTTATTTTATGTTTCGGAACCGCCTATGATGTATCTAGCATGGAAAGTATTGCAAACTACTCACTCATTTTTGTTGACAGGAAAGGCATGCCACCCAAAATATTTCTCTCTCTCAATTTAAGCTTTGAGCTCTGGCAACTCTATAAATCCCTACTTCCCTCTACGAAGGGCCTATCTATTTACTTTATGCAATTTTTTTAAAATTTGAGTCTCCATCTTCTCTTATAAAGCACCAACTAGGGGGCACTATGATCATACTTGTGCATTGGGTGCAGCTAATATTTGAGTGTGTCTCATGAATGGATCAATGATTGAGCATGATGGGCTAGGGATAACTTTCTTTAGTGTTGATATTATGAAAGACATGGTTGCTTGTTAGCATGCTTGAGTATTGAAGTCTTTATGTCAAAACTAGACTATTGCTTTGAACCATCTAAAAGTCGAAATGTCCATGTTACAAAAGAAAAGAATATGTGATGAACATGTTAGGCAGCATTCCCCATCAAAAATTCTGTTTTTATCATTTACCTACTCGAGGACGAGCAGGAATTAAGCTTGGGGATGCTGATACGTCTCCAACGTATCTATAATTTTTGATTGTTACATGCTGTTATATTATCATTCTTGGATGTTTTACAATCATCTTATAGCAATTTTATATCATTTTTTGGAACTAACCCGGACTGACGCTGTTTTCAGCAGAACTACCGTGGTGTTGTTTTTTGTGCAGAAATCAAAGTTCTCCAAATGCAACGAAACTTTTTGACGATTTTTTTGGAACAAAAGAGGCACTAGAAGCTTCGTTGGAGGGCCAGGAGAGCCACGAGTTGGGCACAACCCACCAGGGCGAGCCAGGCCCCTCTGGCGCGCCTTGGTGGGTTGTGGTCCACTCGTGGCCCATCTCCACGTGAAACCGACGCTCAAATATCTTATATATTCAGGAACCCCCAGAAATAACCCTAGATGAGAAGTTCCGTCGCCGCAACTCTCCGTATTGACGAAAAACTAATCTGGAGGCGTTCCAGTACCCTGCCGGAGAGGGTAGATCATCTCCGGTGGCAATCTTCATCATCCCGGCGGAGGCCATGACAAGGAGGGAGTAGTCCACCCTCGGGGCTGAGGGTATGTACCAGTAGCTATGTGTTCAATCTCTCTCTCTCTCTCTCATGTTCTTGTGATGTCACGATCTTGATGTATCATGGGCTTTGTTAATATAGTCAGATCATATGATGTTATTCCCTTGCTATCATGTTGTGATGAATTGAATCTTTCCCTTTGAGATGTCGTTATGTTGGATTGAATATTTTGGTTGGGAACACTTGATGTACGTCTTGCGTGGGATACCCCTAGTGACATTGGGGTATTCTATTGATTCACTTGATATATGTTGAGGCATCAACTTGCGGATTCCGGTGACTTAGGGGATCTATGCATAGGGGTTGATAGCACGTTTTCATACCATGTTCTCCGATAGAAATCTTAGGGCACTCTTTGAGGTTCTTTGTGTTGGATTGAGTATTAGGAATCTGAAATTGTTTGATGCGTATCGTATAATTAACTCATGGATACTTGTGGAGACATTGGAGTATGTAGGTGACATTAGAGTTGGTTGATGCGTATCATATGGTGTTATTCTAGTACGAACTCTTAGATAGATCGATTGGAAAGGATAACTTGGTGTTATTTTTGTACGAACTCTTGGATAGATCGATAGGAAAGTATAACTTTAAGGTGGTTTTGTACCCTACAAACAATTTCTTCTTATGTTCTCCGCTGGATAAGAACTTTGGAATGATTCTTCGTTGCACGTTGAGGGATGGTTATGTGATCCAATTATATTAGCATTGTTGAGAGATTGCACTAGCAAAAGTATGGACCCTAGGCCTTGCTTCCAAGCATTAATATACCGTTTTGCTCGCTGTTTTACACTTGTTACCTTGCTGTTTTTATATTTTCAGATTACAAAAACCTTTATCTACCATCCACATTGCACTTGTATCACCATCTCTTCGCCGAACTAGTGCACCTATACTATTTGCCATTGTATTGGGTGTGTTGGGGACACAAGAGATTTCTTGTATTTGATTGCAGGGTTGTTTGAGAGACACCATATTCATCCTACACCTCCCATGGATTGACAAACCTTAGGTCATCCACTTGAGGGAAAATTGCTATTGTCCTACGAAACTCTGCGCTTGGAGGCCCAACAAGAGTCTACAAGAATAAAGTTGCGTAGTATACATCAGACTCACATATCACTATCATCATGCCTCAAAACTATTACAAGGAATCAAGTTTAATTTGTCCAATGATCGTCATGAAAGTTTTTATTATATCCCTCTGGAATATCTATCACTTTGGGACTAGTTTCATATATTGCCATTTCTTTTGACAAGCTCAAACAAATTTAAGTGAAGAACATGAGCATAAAGATTTCATCTCTCAAAATAATATAAGTGAAGCATGAGAGGATTTCTTCAAAAGTTACTAACTCTCAAAATAATCTAAGTGAAGCATGAGAGTATTTCTTCAAAAGTTACTAACTCTAAAATTAATCTAAGTGAAGCATGAGAGTATTTCTTCAAAATTTACTAACTATCAAATTAATCTAAGTGAAACATGAGAGTATTTCTTCAAAATTTCAAAGCACACCGTGCTCAAAAAGATATAAGTGAAGCACTAGAGCAATTCCATTGCTCAAAAAATTTAAGTGAAGCATATAGAGCAATTCTAACAAATCATAGCATAATTTTGGGTCTCTCAAATAGGTGTGTCCATCAAGGATACTTGTGACAAACTAAAAGACAAAAAAACCAAAAACTCAAATGATACAAGACGCTCAGAGAAAAACTCATGATATGTGACGAATAAAAATATAGCTCCAAGTAAAATAACGATGGTCGTTGGAAGAAAGAGGGGATGCCACTCAGGGCATCCCCAAGCTTAGTTGCCTGTTTCTATTTGGATAATATCTTGGGGGTGATGTAGCATCCCCAAGCTTAGGCTCTTTTCACTCCTTATTCCTGTTGGGGAACGTTGCATGGGAAACAAAAATTTTCCTACGCACACACAAGATCTATCCATGGTGATGAGCATCTACGAGAGGGAGAGTGAATCTACATACCCTTGTAGATCGCTAAGCGGAAGCGTTAATAAACGCGGTTGATGTAGTCGAACGTCTTCGCGATCCAAATCGCCGAGCGTCCCGCGATCCAATCACGATCCTTCCGATCTAGTGCCGAACGGACGGCACCTCCGCGTTCAACACACGTACGGCTTGATGACGCCTTCACCTCCTCGATCCAGCGAGCGATGGTGAAGTAGTGGTTGAGTTCCAGCAGCACGACGGCGTGGTGATGGTGGTGAGGAACAATCTCTGCAGGGCTTCGCCAAGCGCTACGGAGATTATGACGGAGGAACTAGAGGGCTAGGGTTGCCGGCACACGGCTTGGGAAATCCTGATGTGTCCCGTGTGCTAGCCCTGCCCCTCTATTTATATGTTGAGCCTTGGGGTCTAAACTTGGAGTAAAAGCCTCCTCCGGGTCGGTTTTGCCCGCACAAGGTCGGTTTGGCCCGCAGGGAAAGAGTCCAACTCGGATCCCTGCCGAACCGCGCCCAGCCGCGCACAAGCGGTAGTACCGCTTCACACAAGCGGTAGTACCGCTTGGGCGGTAGTACCGCTTCACACAAGCGGTAGTACCGCTCGGGCGGTAGTACCGCTTCACCAAGCGGTAGTACCGCTTACGCGGCAGCAAAACTACTTTTGCACTTTCCAATACCTTGTGGGCTATATCCCTTTGGCTCATATAAAGTGTTGCTGCACCCGAACACTTCGGTAAACATCCGGAACCCCTTCCGGTGAACTCCGGAACTCTTTCGGAGATCAAAACACTATTATCACATATATCAATCTTTACCTCCGGACTATTCCAGAGATCCTCGTCATGTCCGGGATCTTATCCGGGACTCCGAACAACTTTCGGTCACCAACATAATAACTCAATTATACTAATCGTCACCAAACGTTAAGTGTGTAGACCCTGCGGGTTCGAGAACTATGTAGACATGACCGAGACACCTCTACGGCCAATAACCAATAGCGGGACCTGGATGCCCATATTGGCTCCTACATATTCTACGAAGATCTTTATCGGTCGAACCTCTATGTCAAGGATTCAGTTAATCCCGTATGCTGTTCCCTTTGTTCTTCGGTATGTTACTTGCCCGAGATTCGATCGTCGGTATCACTATACCTAGTTCAATCTCGTTACCGGCAAGTCTCTTTACTCGTTCCGTAATACAAGATCTCGTGGCTAACACTTTAGTCACATTGCTTGCAAGGCTCATTGTGATGTTGTATTACCGAGTGGGCCCTGAGATACCTCTCCGTCATACGGAGTAACAAATCCCAGTCTTGATCCATGCCAACCCAACAGACACCCTCGGAGATACCTGTAGAGCACCTTTATAGTCACCCAGTTACGTTGCGACGTTTGATACACACAAGGTATTCCTCCGGTGTTAGTGAGTTGCATGATCTCATGGTCAAAGGAACAGATACTTGACATGCAGAAAACAATAGCAATAAACTGACACGATCATATGCTACGTTCGTAGTTTGGGTCTTGTCCATCACATCATTCTCCTAATGATGTGATCCCGTTATCAAATGACATCTCATGTCAATGGCTAGGAAACCTTAACCATCTTTGATCAACGAGCTAGTCAACTAGAGGCTTACTAGGGACACAGTGTTGTCTATGTACCCACACATGTATTTGAGTTTCCAATCAATATAATTATAGCATGGATAATAAACGATTATCATGAACAAGGAAATATAATAATAACCAATTTATTATTGCCTCTAGGGCATATTTCCAACAGTCTCCCACTTGCACTAGAGTCAATAATCTAGTTCACATCACTATGTGATTTACATTGTAATGAATCGAACACCCATGCAGTTCTGGTGTTGTTCATGTTTAGCCCTTGGAAGAGGTTTAGTCATCGGATCTGCAACATTTAGATCCGTGTGTACTTTGCAAATATTTATGTCGTCCTCCTTGATGTAATCGCGGATGGAATTGAAACGTCGCTTTATGTGTCTGGTCCTCTTGTGAAATCTTGGTTCCTTGGCTAGAGCAATGGCACCAGTATTATCACAAAACAGAGTCATTGGGTTAAGTGCACTAGGCACTACTCCAAGATCTGTCATGAACTCCTTCATCCAGACACCTTCCTTCGCCGCCTCCGAGGCTGCGATGTACTCCGCTTCGCATGTAGAATCTGCTACCACGCTTTGCTTGGAACTGCACCAGTAACCGCACCCCCATTAAGAATAAATATGTATCCGGTTTGCGACTTAGAGTCATCCGGATCAGTGTCAAAGCTTGCATCGACGTAACCCTTTACGACGAGCTCTTGATCACCTCCATAAACGAGAAACATGTCCTTAGTCCTTTTCAGGTACTTCATGATATTCTTGACCGCCGTCCAGTGTTCCATTCCTGGATCACTTTGAAACCTTCCGACCATACTTATGGCAAGGCTGACATCGGGTCTTGTGCACAGCATTGCATACATGATAGAGCCTATGGCTGAAGCATAGGGGATGACACTCATCTTTTCTCTATCTTCTGCAGTCACTGGGCATTGAGTCTTACTCAACTTCACACCTTGCAAAACAGGCAAGAACCCCTTCTTGGACTGATCCATTTTGAACTTCTTCAAAATCTTATCAAGGTATGTGCTTTGTGAAAGTCCTATTAAGCGTCTTGATCTATCTCTATAGATCTTGATGCCTAATATGAAAGCAGCTTCTCCTAGGTCCTTCATTGAAAAACTCTTGTTCAAATATTCCTTTACGCTTTCCAGCATTTCTATATTGTTTCCAATCAGCAATATGTCATCCACATATAATATTAGAAACGCTATAGAGCTCCCACTCACTTTCTTGTAAATACAAGCTTCTCCGTAAACTTGTATAAACTCGAACGCTTTGATCACCTCATCAAAACGAAGATTCCAACTCCGAGACGCTTGCACCAGTCCATAAATGGATCGCTGGAGTTTGCAAACTTTGTCAGCATTCTCTGGATCGACAAAACCTTCTGGTTGCATCATATACAACTCTTCCTTAAGGTAACCGTTAAGGAACGCTGTTTTGACATCCATCTGCCAAATTTCATAATCGAAAAAGGCAGCTATTGCTAACATGATTCTGACGGACTTAAGCATCGCTACGGGTGAGAAGGTCTCATCGTAGTCAACTCCTTGAACTTGTGAAAAACCCTTTGCCACAAGTCGAGCTTTATAGACGGTGACATTACCGTCCGCGTCCGTCTTCCTCTTAAAGATCCATTTGTTCTGAATGGCCTTACGCCCTTCAGGTAATACTTCCAAAGTCCATACTTTGTTTTCATACATGGATCCCATCTCGGATTTCATGGCCTCTAACCATTTCTCGGAATCCGGGCCCATCATCGCTTCTCCATAGCTCGTAGGTTCATCGTTGTTTAACAACATGACCTCTAAGACAGGGTTGCCGTACCACTCAGGAGCAGTACGCGTCCTTGTCGACCTACGAGGTTCGATAGCAACTTGATCCAAAGCTTCATGATCATCATCATTAACTTCCTCTTCAGCTAATGTAGGCTTGACAGAAACAACTTTCTGCGTTGCGCTACTCTTAGGTTGAAGTAAAGGTTCAATAACCTCATCAAGTTCTATCTTCCTCCCACTCAATTCTTTCGAGAGAAACTCTTTCTCAAGAAATGTTCCGTTTTTAGCGACAAACACTTTGCCTTCGGATCTGAGGTAGAAGGTATACCCAACTGTCTCTTTTGGGTATCCTATGAAGACGCATTTCTCCGCTTTGGGTTCCAGCTTTTCAGGCTGAAGCTTTTTGACATAAGCATCACATCCCCAAACTTTAAGAAACGACAGCTTTGGCTTCTTGCCAAACCAAAGTTCATATGGCGTCGTCTCAACGGATTTCGATGGTGCCCTATTTAAAGTGAATGCAGCTGTCTCTAATGCATAACCCCAAAACGATAGCGGCAAATCGGCAAGAGACATCATAGATCGCACCATATCCAATAAGGTTCGATTACGACGTTCGGACACACCATTACGCTGTGGTGTTCCAGGCGGTGTTAATTGTGAAACAATTCCACACTGTCTTAAGTGACTGCCAAACTCATAACTCAGATATTCTCCTCCTCGATCAGATCGTAGGAATTTAATCTTCTTGTTACGATGATTCTCAACTTCACTCTGAAATTGTTTGAACTTTTCAAATGTTTCAGACTTGTGTTTCATTAAGTAAATATACCCATATCTACTTAAGTCATCAGTGAAGGTGAGAAAGTAACGATAACCACCGCGCGCCTCAATACTCATCGGACCGCACACATCAGTATGTATGATTTCCAATAAGTCACTTGCCCGTTCCATTGTTCCAGAGAACGGCGTTTTAGTCATCTTGCCCATGAGGCATGGCTCACATGTGTCAAGTGATTCAAAATCAAGTGACTCCAAAAGTCCATCAGCATGGAGCTTCCTCATGCGTTTTACGCCAATATGACCTAAACGGCAGTGCCACAAGAAAGTGGTATTATCATTATCAATTCTACATCTTTTGGCATCAATGTTATGAACATGTGTATCATTACTATCGAGATTCAATAAGAATAAACCCCTCACATCGGGTGCATGACCATAAAAGATATTACTCATATAAATAGAACAACCATTATTCTCTGATTTAAATGAGTAACCGTCTCGCAATAAACAAGATCCAGATATAATGTTCATGCTTAACGCAGGCACCAAATAACACTTATTTAGGTTCATCACTAATCCCGACGGTAATCGAAGAGCGAGCGTGCCGACGGCGATCACATCAACCTTGGAACCATTTCCCACGCGCATCGTCACTTCGTCCTTTGCCAGCCTCCGTCTTTTCCGCAGTTCCTGTTTTGAGTTGCAAATATGAGCAACCGCACCGGTATCAAATACCCAGGCACTACAACGAGAGTTGGTAAGGTACACATCAATAACATGTATATCATATATACCTTGTTTGTTTGTTGGCCGCCTTCTTGTCAGCCAAATACTTGGGGCAATTCCGCTTCCAGTGTCCAGTTCCCTTGCAATGAAAACACACAGTTTCTGGTTTGGGTCCAGCCTTGGGTTTCTTCACGAGAGGAGCAACTGCTTTGCCACTCTTCTTGGAGTTACCCTTCTTACCCTTGCCATTTTTCTTGAAACTAGTGGTTTTATTGACCATCAACACTTGATGCTCCTTCTGAATTTCAGACTCAGCGGCTTTCAGCATCGCAAACAGCTCGGCGACTGACTTGTTCATCCCGTGCATGTTATAGTTCAACACGAAGCTCTTGCAGCTAGGTGGCAATGATTGAAGAACTCTGTCAGTGATAGCCTCTGGCGGAAGGGACATCCCTAACTCAGCCAGACGGGTGGAGTACCCAGACATTCTGAGCACGTGATCACTGATAGACCCGTTCTCCTCCATCTTGCAAGCATAGAACTTATCGGAGATCTCATATCTCTCGATCCGGGCATTCTTCTGAAAGATAAACTTCAACTCCTGGAACATCTCATATGCTCCATGACGTTCAAAACGTCTTTGAAGTCCCGGTTCTAAGCCATACAACATTGCACATTGAACTATTGAGTAATCATCAGAACGAGCCTGCCAGGCGTTCACAACGTCTAGAGACTCAACTGGAGCGGGTGGATCACCAAGCGGTGCATCAAGGACATAAGCCTTCTGGGAAGCCGTAAGGATAATCCTTAGATTACGGGCCCAGTCCACAAAGTTACTTCCATCATCTTTCAACTTAGCTTTCTCTAGGAACGCATTAAAATTCAGGGGTGCTACTGCGCGAGCCATGACCTACAACATGAATATTGCAAAGACAACTTAGACTATTGTTCTTTAGATAATGAGTTTAGTTAATCATATTACTTAAAAACTCCCACTCAAATTGACATCCCTCCGATCATTCGAGTGTAACATGATCCAAATCCACCAACTCAAGTCCGATCATCACGTGAGTTGAGGTGGTTTCAATGGTGAACATCTTCATGTTGATCATATCTACTATATGACTCATGTTCGACCTTTCGGTCTCTTGTGTTCCGAGGCCATGTCTGTACATGCTAGGCTCGTCAAGTTTAACCCGAGTGTTCCGCACGTGTAACATGGCTTACACCCGTTGTATGCGAACGTAGAGTCTATCACACCCGATCATCACGGCGTGTCTCGAAACGACGAACTTTCGCAACGGTGCACACTTGGGGAGAACACAATTTATCTTGAAATTTAAGTGAGGGATCACCTTATAATGCTACCGTCGTCCTAAGCAAAATAAGATGCATAAAAGGATTAACATCACATGCAAATCATAAGTGACATGATATGGCCATGAACTTGTGCTTTTGATCTCCATCTCCAAAGCACCGGCATGATCTCCATCGTCACCGGCATGACACCATGATCTCCATCATCTTGATCTCCATCAACGTGTCGCCATAAGGTTGTCGCGCCGACTGATGCTTCCACGACTATAGCTAACGTTTAGCGATAAAGTAAAGCATTACATAGCGCTTAATGATTGACACGCAGGTCATACAATAATTAAAGACAACTCTATGGCTCCTGCCAGTTGCCGTACTCATCGACATGCAAGTCGTGATATTCTATACATCACATGATCATGTCATACATCACATATATCTCATCATGTAATTGGCCATATCACATCACAACATACCCTGCAAAAACAAGTTAGACGTCCTCTAATTGTTGTTGCAAATTTTACGTGGCTGCTACGGGTTTGCAAGAACCGTTCTTACCTACGCAAAACCACAACGTGGTGTAGTGATTGCTTTTTGATCTTCTAAAAGAACCCTCTTCATTGAACCGATTCAACTAAAGTGAGAGAGACAGACACCCGCCAGTCACCTTTATGCAACAAGTGCACGCAGCGGTAAAACCAGTCTCGCGTAAGCGTACGCGTAATGTCGGTCCGGACCGCTTCATCTCACAATACCGCTGAATCAAGTATCAACTAGTAACGGCAAGCAATATGTATACACCCACGCCCACAACTCGTTTGTGTTCTACTCGAGATCTCATCTACGCATAGACCTAGCTCAGATGCCACTGTTGGGGAACGTTGCATGGGAAACAAAAATTTTCCTACGCACACACAAGATCTATCCATGGTGATGAGCATCTACGAGAGGGAGAGTGAATCTACATACCCTTGTAGATCGCTAAGCGGAAGCGTTAATAAACGCGGTTGATGTAGTCGAACGTCTTCGCGATCCAAATCGCCGAGCGTCCCGCGATCCAATCACGATCCTTCCGATCTAGTGCCGAACGGACGGCACCTCCGCGTTCAACACACGTACGGCTTGATGACGCCTTCACCTCCTCGATCCAGCGAGCGATGGTGAAGTAGTGGTTGAGTTCCAGCAGCACGACGGCGTGGTGATGGTGGTGAGGAACAATCTCTGCAGGGCTTCGCCAAGCGCTACGGAGATTATGACGGAGGAACTAGAGGGATAGGGTTGCCGGCACACGGCTTGGGAAATCCTGATGTGTCCCGTGTGCTAGCCCTGCCCCTCTATTTATATGTTGAGCCTTGGGGTCTAAACTTGGAGTAAAAGCCTCCTCCGGGTCGGTTTTGCCCGCACAAGGTCGGTTTGGCCCGCAGGGAAAGAGTCCAACTCGGATCCCTGCCGAACCGCGCCCAGCCGCGCACAAGCGGTAGTACCGCTTCACACAAGCGGTAGTACCGCTTGGGCAGTAGTACCGCTTCACACAAGCGGTAGTACCGCTCGGGCGGTAGTACCGCTTCACCAAGCGGTAGTACCGCTTACGCGGCAGCAAAACTACTTTTGCACTTTCCAATACCTTGTGGGCTATATCCCTTTGGCTCATATAAAGTGTTGCTGCACCCGAACACTTCGGTAAACATCCGGAACCCCTTCCGGTGAACTCCGGAACTCTTTCGGAGATCAAAACACTATTATCACATATATCAATCTTTACCTCCGGACTATTCCAGAGATCCTCGTCATGTCCGGGATCTTATCCGGGACTCCGAACAACTTTCGGTCACCAACATAATAACTCAATTATACTAATCGTCACCAAACGTTAAGTGTGTAGACCCTGCGGGTTCGAGAACTATGTAGACATGACCGAGACACCTCTACGGCCAATAACCAATAGCGGGACCTGGATGCCCATATTGGCTCCTACATATTCTACGAAGATCTTTATCGGTCGAACCTCTATGTCAAGGATTCAGTTAATCCCGTATGCTGTTCCCTTTGTTCTTCGGTATGTTACTTGCCCGAGATTCGATCGTCGGTATCACTATACCTAGTTCAATCTCGTTACCGGCAAGTCTCTTTACTCGTTCCGTAATACAAGATCTCGTGGCTAACACTTTAGTCACATTGCTTGCAAGGCTCATTGTGATGTTGTATTACCGAGTGGGCCCTGAGATACCTCTCCGTCATACGGAGTAACAAATCCCAGTCTTGATCCATGCCAACCCAACAGACACCCTCGGAGATACCTGTAGAGCACCTTTATAGTCACCCAGTTACGTTGCGACGTTTGATACACACAAGGTATTCCTCCGGTGTTAGTGAGTTGCATGATCTCATGGTCAAAGGAACAGATACTTGACATGCAGAAAACAATAGCAATAAACTGACACGATCATATGCTACGTTCGTAGTTTGGGTCTTGTCCATCACATCATTCTCCTAATGATGTGATCCCGTTATCAAATGACATCTCATGTCAATGGCTAGGAAACCTTAACCATCTTTGATCAACGAGCTAGTCAACTAGAGGCTTACTAGGGACACAGTGTTGTCTATGTACCCACACATGTATTTGAGTTTCCAATCAATATAATTATAGCATGGATAATAAACGATTATCATGAACAAGGAAATATAATAATAACCAATTTATTATTGCCTCTAGGGCATATTTCCAACAGTCTCCCACTTGCACTAGAGTCAATAATCTAGTTCACATCACTATGTGATTTACATTGTAATGAATCGAACACCCATGCAGTTCTGGTGTTGTTCATGTTTAGCCCTTGGAAGAGGTTTAGTCATCGGATCTGCAACATTTAGATCCGTGTGTACTTTGCAAATATTTATGTCGTCCTCCTTGATGTAATCGCGGATGGAATTGAAACGTCGCTTTATGTGTCTGGTCCTCTTGTGAAATCTTGGTTCCTTGGCTAGAGCAATGGCACCAGTATTATCACAAAACAGAGTCATTGGGTTAAGTGCACTAGGCACTACTCCAAGATCTGTCATGAACTCCTTCATCCAGACACCTTCCTTCGCCGCCTCCGAGGCTGCGATGTACTCCGCTTCGCATGTAGAATCTGCTACCACGCTTTGCTTGGAACTGCACCAGTAACCGCACCCCCATTAAGAATAAATATGTATCCGGTTTGCGACTTAGAGTCATCCGGATCAGTGTCAAAGCTTGCATCGACGTAACCCTTTACGACGAGCTCTTGATCACCTCCATAAACGAGAAACATGTCCTTAGTCCTTTTCAGGTACTTCATGATATTCTTGACCGCCGTCCAGTGTTCCATTCCTGGATCACTTTGAAACCTTCCGACCATACTTATGGCAAGGCTGACATCGGGTCTTGTGCACAGCATTGCATACATGATAGAGCCTATGGCTGAAGCATAGGGGATGACACTCATCTTTTCTCTATCTTCTGCAGTCACTGGGCATTGAGTCTTACTCAACTTCACACCTTGCAAAACAGGCAAGAACCCCTTCTTGGACTGATCCATTTTGAACTTCTTCAAAATCTTATCAAGGTATGTGCTTTGTGAAAGTCCTATTAAGCGTCTTGATCTATCTCTATAGATCTTGATGCCTAATATGAAAGCAGCTTCTCCTAGGTCCTTCATTGAAAAACTCTTGTTCAAATATTCCTTTACGCTTTCCAGCATTTCTATATTGTTTCCAATCAGCAATATGTCATCCACATATAATATTAGAAACGCTATAGAGCTCCCACTCACTTTCTTGTAAATACAAGCTTCTCCGTAAACTTGTATAAACTCGAACGCTTTGATCACCTCATCAAAACGAAGATTCCAACTCCGAGACGCTTGCACCAGTCCATAAATGGATCGCTGGAGTTTGCAAACTTTGTCAGCATTCTCTGGATCGACAAAACCTTCTGGTTGCATCATATACAACTCTTCCTTAAGGTAACCGTTAAGGAACGCTGTTTTGACATCCATCCCGCATAAATTTTTTGTATAATCATCCAAAGATTTAAACCATAAGTAGGACAATTTCTTAGCATCAATTTCATTCTTTCCCAAGATTGCGCATAATGTTCATGCTCAAGTTGCTTAAAATGCATGATTTTTGTTCTAAGGGATATAATTTTCGCGGGTGTAAAATACTTAGTAATAAAATCATCCTTGCACTTATTCCAAGAATCGATACTATTGCGAGGCAAAGAAGAAAACCAAATTTTTGCACGATCCCGCAAGGAGAAAGGAAATAATTTCAACTTCACTATATCATTGTCCACATCTTTTTTTCTTTTGCATATCACACAATTCTATGAATGTGTTTAGATGGGACGCGGCATCCTCATTAGGAGTACCGGAAAATTGATCTTTCATGACAAGATTCAACAAAGCGACATTAATATCGCAAGACTCCATACTAGTGGCGGAAGGAGCAATCGGAGTGCTAATAAAATCATTGCTATTGGTATTGCAAAAATCACACAATTTGGTATTTTCTTGAGTCATCATGACTACGCAAACAAGATTGCAAGCAAATAAGAGATCTGACGAGAAAAAGGCAAACGAAAAAGAAGGCGAATAAAACGGCAAATTTGCTGAAGTGGGGGAGAGGAAAATGAGAAAATGGCAAAAAATGTAATTGCAAGGAGATGAGATTAGTGATTAGGAACCTGATAGATGTTGATGATGTCTCCTTGACGCCAAAGATTGGCATGTTGAAGAGACTGCTTCCTCCCCGGCAACGGCGCGAGAAATTCCTTTGACGTGGCTTGAGACTGCGTCGGTATTTCCCCAAAGAGGAAGGGATGATACAGCACAACGACGGTAAGTATTTCCCTCAGTTATGAAACCAAGGTATCGAACCAGTAGGAGGATCACGCAACACTATGTAAACAACACCTGCACACAAAGAACAAATACTTGCGACCCGACGCAAAAGATAGATTAGGTTGTGATAGATTGGATAGATAGATCTCGCAACAACAAAAAATAAAAGAGGCAAATAAAAAGTGCAGCAAGGTATTTTTTGGGTTTTTGTAATAATAGATCTGAAAACAAAAGCGGCAAAAAGATAGATCTGAAAGCAATATGTTGGAAAAGTAGACTCGGGGGCCGTAGGTTTCACTAGTGGCTTCTCTCATGAGTATAGCACACGGTGGGTGAACAAATTACTCTTGGGCAATTGATGGAAGATCAAATAATCATGACGATATCCAAGGTGATGATCATTATATAGGCCTCACGTCCAAGATTAGTAGACCGAAACGATTCTGCATCTACTACTATTACTCCACACATCGACCTCTATCCAGCATGCATCTAGTGTATTAAGTTCATGGAAAAATGGAGTAATTCAATAAGAACGGTGACATGATGTAGACAAGATCTATTCATGTAGGAATAGACCCCATCATTTTATCCTTAATAGCAATGATACATGTGTGCCTCACTGCCCCTTATGTCACTGGGAGAGGACACCACAAGATCGAACCCATCACAAAGCACCTCTTCCCATGGCAAGAAAAATCGATCTAGTTGGCCTAACTAAACCAAAGATTCAAAGAAGAAATATGAGGCTATAAGTAATCATGCATATAAGAGATCAAAGAATACTCAAATAATATTCATGGATAGAAACTGGTCATGAACTCAAAATTCATCGGATCCCAACAAACACACAGCAAAAAGTCATTACATCAAATAGATCTCCAAGAGACCATTGTATTGAGAATCAAAAGAGAGAGAGGAAGCCATCTAGCTATTGCCTATGGACCCGTAGGTCTATGGTGGACTACTCATGCATCATCGGAGAGGCACCAAAGAGGGGTGATGAACCCCTCCGTGATGGTGCTAGATTGGATCTCACGGTTCTGGAACTTGCGGCGGCCGGATGTATTTTTCGTCGACTCCCCTAGGGTTTCTGGAACATTTGGGTATTTATAGAGCTCAAAGGCGGTGGAGAAGGTTCCCAAGGCGGCCACAACCCACCAGGGTGCGCCCGGGGCCCCTGGCATGCCCTGGTGTCCTGTGGGCGGCCTGGGCTCCCTCCTGGTTACTTCTTTGGCCCACTGGCCTTCTTCTGGTCCAAAAAAATTCTCCAAAAAGTTTCGTCGCGATTGGACTCCGTTTGGTATTGATATTCTGCGAAGTAAAAAAACAATGAAAAGCCAGCAACTGGCACTTGGCACTATGTCAAAAGGTTAGTCCCAAAAATGATATAAAGTTGCTATAAAATGATTGTAAAACATCCAAGAATGATAATATAACAGCATGGAACAAGCAAAAATTATAGATACGTTGGAGACGTATCATGTACTAGGATGTGCAATGATCTAGCGTGACATGTATCAAAAAATGATGAACGATGGATTTGCCACAAATACTATGTCAGCTTTATATGATCATGCAAAGCAATATGACGATGAATGAACTAGTCATATGATGTAACGGTGGAATTTGCATGGCAATATATCTTGGAATGGCTATGGAAATGCCATAATAGGTAGGTATGGTGGTTGTTTTGAGGAATATATAAGGAGGTTTATGTGAGACAAAGCGTATCATATCACGGGGTTTGGATGCACCGGCGAAGTTCACACCGATCCTCGAGGTAAGAATGGGCAATGCACGGTACCGAAGAAGCTAGCAAAATACGAGGCGGTGAGATTGCGTATGTCCATGGGTTCACATTAGTCATAAAGAACTCATATACTTATTGCAAAGTTTTATTAGTTTTATCACAAATCAAAGTACTACTCGCATGCCCCGAGGGAGGAGGTTGGGAGGAGTTAACCATCGCGCGCCTCCGACCCGAAACAACACTAGGATTTCAACAAGGAATAGAAATGCTCACACATCCCCACCATGCCTTTTTCTAATATTTAGAAAAATGGGAAATTAACACCTCTTAATACCGATACTTCTACGAACCGACAACCATGCACTCACACCCTTTCACATTACCACATCAATATCATTAACCCAAGATTTCTCTTTAATGTGCTACATGATGGTTTTGATTGTCACTCATTGAATACCTATTATTTTTGGACTAGTCTTATGACCCATGAAAATTACCATCGCTATTTATTAACTCTCAAACAAATATAAGTGAAGAATGAGAGTGCAATTATTTCTATAAAACCTATACGCCACCGTGCTCAAAAAGATATAAGTGAAGTACTAGAGCAACTGCTAAGCTCAAAAGATATAAGTGAAGCACATAGAGTATTCTAATAAATCATGATGAAGGTGTGTCTCTCTGAAATAGGTGTGTCCAGCAAATGATGATTTTGGAAAAGTAAGAACAAAAGCAAAGGTCGCACCAAGCAAAACTCATATCATGTGACGAATAAAAATATAGCTCCAAGTGACATACCGATGGATTGAGACGAAAGAGGGGATGCCTTCCGAGGCATCCTCAAGATTAGACGCTTGAGTCTTCCTAGAATATTACCTTGGGGTGCCTTGGTCATCCCCAAGCTTAAGCTCTTGCCGCTCCTTATGCCTTCGTCCATCGTGATAGCACCCAAAACTTGAAAACTTCAATCACACAAAACTCAACAAAACTTCGTGAGATCCGTTAGTATAAGCAACATATCAAATACTTTAGGTACCATTATAAATTGATTCATATTTCATTATTGCATAATAGTTACTGTATTCTAACTTCTCCATGGATTATACCCCCCGATACAATGCATAGCATCATAAAAACAAGCAAACTATGCAAGCAAAAATAGAATCTGTCTAAAACAGAACAGTCTGTAAAGCTCTGTAAAGGACCTATACTTGTGTAACTCCAAAAATTATGAAAAATTAGGAAAACCTGAAGAATTTGTATAGAAATACTGTGTAAAAGATTCAGATCAAAAAGACGTTCCAATAAAATCAGAGAAATTCTGCACTGGATGCTAAAGTTTCTGTTTTTGCACCGTATCAATTCTACTCATCTTGTGAGTCATCCCAAAGGCTTTACTTGGTACAAACACTAATTAAAACATAACAACACAATAATTATAGAGCCAATAATCATGTTATCACACACAAACATAAAGTAAAAAAGCAAAATCAATATAACTATTGGGTTGCCTCCCAACTATCGCTATCGTTTTACGCCCCTAGCTAGGCATAATGCATAGTTTCAAGTGGTGTCATCTTTGACACTCCACCCATAAGTAGCTATCATGATTCATTCATAAGGTGGTTTAATTATCTTCCTAGGGAAGTGTCCCATCCCTTTCTTTAATGGAAATTGGAACCTTATGTTTCCCTCTTTCATATCAATAATTCCACCTATAGTTCATAAGAAAGGTCTTCCAAGTATTATTGGACAAGTAGGATTGCAATCAATATCAAGCACAATAAAATATACAGGCACATAATTCTCATTTGCAAAAATGAGAACATCATTTATTCTACCTAAAGGTTTTTTAATGGTAGAATCCGCAAGATGCAAGTTCAGGGAACAATCTTGAATATTAGTGAGACCAAGCACATCACAAAGAGATTTAGGTATAGTTAAAACACTAGCACCAAGGTCACACAAAGATTGCATTCATATTTATTTATCCTTATTTTAATAGTAGGTTCCCACTCATCATGCAATTTTCTAGGAATAGAAACTTCAAGCTCAAGTTTCTCATCATAAGCTTTTATCTTCGCTTCCACTATATGATTAGTGAAAGCCTTGTTTTGTTCATAAGCATTGCGTGAGCTAATAATAGTTTGTAACAAGAAAATACATTCTACTAAAGAGAAACTTTCATAATTAAAGTCCTTGTAATCCAAGATAGTGGTCACATCACTAGTTAAAGTTTTAACCTCTCCAAACCCACTTTGTTCAGTTTTAGCATTAGAATCATCACCCTCCAAGCAAACGGGACGCTCTCTAGCTAGAGTTGACTCATCTTCAGTCCCTTTATCATTTATATTCAGATAATTAAATAAAGATTCAATAGGATAAGTACCAATCATTAGAAGATCTTCATGATGATTCCGGTAAAAACCAGGTGGAAGAGCCTTTTCTAAGAATTCCCGCTTAGATTTTAACTTAGCGGTCCTCTCCTTACTCTCACTAATAGATATTTGGATAGATTTAATAGTCTCATTAAAATCATGCTTGGGTGGCAAAGTTTTACCTTTAAGAGTTTCAACATCAAGAGCAATACTATCCTTGTTTTTAGCCAAGGCATCAATCGTATGCAACTTTTCTTCTACCATAGTATTAAAAACCTTTTGAGAACTAATAAATTCTTTAATTGTGTTCTCAAGATCAGAGGGTATCCTATGAGAATTTGTAGAAGAATTTCCATACGAATTACCATAAGAGTTGCCATAATTATTAGAGGAGGTACCGGGATACGGTCTATCATTCTAATTTCCTCTATATGCATTGTTGTTAAAATTGTTTAGCGAGATAAAGTTCACATCAATAGCATCATTATTTTGCTCGGTCAAAGTAGACAAGGGCATATCATTTGTATCAACATGAGTGTTTTTGCTAGCAACCATATTCATAAGAGCATCCACTTTTTCACTCAAAGTAGCGATTTACTCAACAGAATTTACCTTCTTGCCAGTTGGAGCTTTTTCGGTATGCCATTGAGAGTAATTTGTCATGATGTTGTCCAGAAGTTTTGTGGCCACTCCTAAGGTCACATCCATAAAGATACCACCTGCAGCAGAATCTAGAAGATTTCTAGACACAAAGTTTAGTCCAACATAGAAGTTTTGGATAATCATCCACAAGTTTAAACCATGAGTAGGACAATTTCTAACCATCTATTTCATCCTCTCCCAAGCTTGTGCAACATGTTCTTGATCATGTTGTTTAAAATTCATAATTTGATTTCTAAGGGAGATGATCTTAGCAGGAGGAAAATAATTGGCAATAAAAGCATCTTTACATTTATCCCATGTTCCAATACTATTACGTGGTCAAGATGAAAACCAAGCCTTAGCTTTATCTCTTAGTGAAAAAGGAAATAATTTTAATTTCACAACATCATTATCCATATCCTTTTTATTTTGCATATCACAAAATTCAACAAAAGTATTAAGATGAGCAGCGGGATCCTCATTAGGACTTCCTGAAAATTGTTCTTTCATCACAAGATTCCGCAATGCAGCATTAATATCAAAAGCCTCTGCACTAGTGGCGGGTGGTATAGGATTACAAATAAATAATTGTTATTAGTATTTGAGAAGTCACACAACTTAGTAGTATCTCGAGACATGGTGACCAAGCAAGCAAAGTAACAAGCAGGGCAAGTAAACTAGCAAGCAAAGAAGTAAACTAGTAACAAGCAAAGATAAATATTTTTGTATTTTTGATTTTTATGAAGAAAACTAGATATAACAGCAAATAAAAAGAAGAACAAGTGAATGATAATATGTGCAACGTTACTAGATAGTTGGTTGATGATATTCCCCGGCAACGGCGCCAGAAATCCTTCCTGATACTTGTGATATGTGTTCGGTCGTCCGTGAAGAGGAACGGGTAATTGCAGCACAGTACGGATGAGTATTTCCCTCAGTTAAGAACCAAGGCTTATCAAACCAATAGGAATACCAATCAACAATCGTCTTCAGCGACTGCACACAAAAGAGCAAACACTTGCACCCAACGCGGCAAGAGGGTTGTCAATCCACTTGATCTCGTTATTTGCAAGCGAAGTGTGTAGATGATAGTAGATAATTGTAAATTGCAAAATAAAATAAAAGTAAATAAATGGCAGCAAGGTATTGAAAGCGTTTGTAAATATATAAGTGAATAGACCCGGGGGCATAGTTTTCCCTAACGGCATCTCTCATGTAGGAAACATACGGTGGGTAAACAAATTACTGTTGGGCAATTGATAGAAAAGCGCATAGTTATGTGATATTCACGGCAATGATCATGTATATATAGGCATCACGTCCATAAGCAAATAGGCCGACTCCTGCCTGCACCTATTGCTATTACTCCACCCATTGACCACTATCCAGCATGCATCCAGAGTACTAAGTAAACAGAGTAATGCTTGGAGAACAATGACATGATGTAGACAAAGAGAATTCAATTAATATGAACTAACCCCATCGTTTTATCCTTAGTGGCAAAAATACAAAGACGTGTCTTGTCCCTTTCTGTCACTGGGATATAGAGCACCGCCCGATTGAACCCACTACAACGCACCCCTCTCACTTAAGAAATATCAATCTAGTTGGCCAAACTATTTGAATAGATCGGAGAGATTTACGAAGCTATGATGATCATGCAAATAAGAATCACAATATATATCAGAGATGACTCAAATAATTTTCATGAATAATCTGAACATAAACCCACAATTCATCGGATCCCAACAAACGCACTATACAAAAGAATTACATCGGATAGACCAAAGCGAAGATTCGATGATCATTGTATTGAAGATCAAAAGAGAGAGAGATAGCCATCTAGGTACTAACTATGGACCCGTAGGTCTGTGGTGAACTACTCACCACAAGTAGAGAAATGGCTAGCCACAACTCTTGTTGGTGGCGCGTCATTTTCAGCCGACGCCAACACTAATATTTTCAAATAGTGCTGGCGTTGCCTAAATTTGTACGTTATTGGTACAGACTTAGTGGTGGCGTGCAAATTCGACCGAACACCACTTGTATGTGGACCCCAGCGCTCCCCCCTTTCATGTATTATTGTTGGCGTGGCTAATGTTTCCACGCCAGGACTATGCACAGCACTTGTGTCGTTCAAATGGTACGGCACGCCATAGGTATATTTTGTGGAGGCCACAAACATTGTGGCGGCGTTCGTAAATGTAGAACGCCATTAATTAGTAGGTGCATCTACATATAGCTGACCCGGCCAGCCTGGTTTATCATAGGCATATATATATATATATATATATATATATATATATATATATATATATGTGTGTGTGTGTGTGTGTGTGTGTGTGTGTGTGTGTGTGTGTGTGTGTGTGTATAGAGATACACGATCGGCGGACTCTGCCTTCGATCCATTGAGAGAACTAGGCGACTTTTTTTTGTGTGTATATCATTAATTTAGGTATGTAATGCCCGCATATGTGTGTTTATATATAGTACATAATATGCTGAAATTGTTTTTGACCTTTTTTTTGTAGGCATTGTGGAAGTGAATGATTTATGCTGGAATATATATATGGATCAAACTATAAATGGGTTCTTCAAGGTCGCGTTGGAAGATATGAATCAGAAAGGGGAAACAACAATATTATGTCCATGTAAGAAGTGCGAAAACATAGTTTTGATAGACCCTTCTACTGGTCGTGTGAAGATGCACTTGTTGAAATATGATTTCATGCCTGGTTAGACACGGTGGACAAGTCATGGTGAGGAAGAGGAGGATGTCGAAGTCGAAGGGAAGGTACATGATGATGAGCAAGAAGGAGGTGTGAAGAATGTTGCAGAACATGAAAATCACCTCGACGGGCAGAAAAAACGCAACGGTAAAGAATTGTCAAAGGAAGATCTAGATGACTATGACCAATCTGGCATCTATCAACAAGAAGATGACGTTATTCGGAAGGAGAAGTGTAAGAAAAGACGTAGAAGCACGGTGGATGCAGAAACTTCCATTGAGAGCCCCCGCAGAAATAAGAGAAAAGCTTCCGTTGAGAGCCTCCGCACAAACAAGAGGAAAATATCGGTTCAGAGCCCCCGCACACAAACAAGAGAAACTGAGAAAAAACGTCGTAGTTGATTTTTATCTATCTTTTATTTATTGTTAATTCGGCAGTTTGATATAATTTTAATATTGATGCGTATGTACGTGCAATAAATCTTCTTTCGGAGTGACCTTATTGAACCCCTTTGTATTGACCATCGGAAGTTGAAATAATTAGGTTGATGTAATTTTGGAAGAAAAATAGCTATGGCGTTGGTGACACCACCAACGACATAACTAATATATCTATGGCGTTGCGTACGTCACCAACGCCATAGCTATTTTTCCCCATTGTCTTTGCCCATTTGGGGGGAAATGTTCACCCCAAACTTTCGTTTCACGCGCTCGTACACCCTCCGCTCCGTGCGCCGCCGCCGCCACCTTCGTCATCATCGCCGCCACCCCCCTCCCCCGGTGCCGGTGCCGCCGCCACCTTCCTTGTCATCGCCGCCACCCCCCTCTCTCGCCGCCGTCACCCACCTTCCCCTCCGGTCACCGCTCCTCGACTCGCCGTCGACCCCAATCTCCTCGACCTCTCCGTCCGCCCCCAACCGCGTCGACCTCGAGTCGCCTTTATCCCCTCCTATCGCCGGCCCGAACGACCTCAACCTCCCCTGTCGTCGACCTCAATCTCCCCTGCCGCCACCTCGATTCCTCCGGTAAGTGCTTGAAAAGTCCTCGAAATGTGTTCGAGGAAATGTTGTTGTTCAAATTTTGTTTCGATGGAAATGTGGTTGCTTGTGTATTGTTTGCAGGGAGTGCATAGGGTTGCCAATGTTTTGGCAAAACATTGATTAATTTCCGTTTCGTCAAATTTTTGGCAACCAATATGTCCTATTTTTAGCAAAGGTCATGCCAAAATTTTGTATTTTATATATGAATGAATAAGGTTGCCAATGTTTTTTTTTGTAGATGTCCAATCAAATGAACGACGCGCGGGACTCTTCTTCGACACATTCGGCACACGAGGGTGATGCATTTACGGACGCGTAGGGACAGGAAGATTATGATGATCAGCTTAATCCAGATGACTACTACATGAAAGGCATAGGCTACAGTGTTCCTCCTGGTGCGGAAAGTAATCATGATATGGACACTGATGGAGAGGACACAGAGGAGTATTCTCCCGCGGAAGAGGAGGATGTAGAGGTCGACGAGCATGTTTCAAAATCCAAGAAGCAGCGGAAACCTAGGAGCCGAAATGCTATAGGCACCGACAGGCTCGTCGTCACACGAGTTAACGATACCGGTGAGCATGTTAGTCCGCGGAAAGCCGCTGCTCGCTATGGCAACGCCCTAGGTGTTATCCTTCGAGAAGTTTGCTCCATCAACGAGACAAATTTAAGGGATATGGACAAAGCTAATATCCGAGAACTCCTCATAAGAAGGGTGCACGCAAGATTCAAGTTTCCCGAGGAGTATGACAACCTATCGTACCCAAAAAATCAGGTAAACAACCATGCAATCCATAAGTTCTCAAAGAATTTGAGTTCTTGGAAATCTGCAGCAAAACCCGACATAGATATCTCCAAGATCCAGCAGAAGTGGCCTACCATTAGTGTAGATGATTGGAACATTTTCAAGATGCAAAATCAGGAGAACTCGGTGATGACCCAGTCGTCATGGGGGAAGGAAATGCGATCGAAGACATTAAGTAACCACACCCTCGGCAGCCATGGTTTTGTTGGGAAGAAGCCCGTATGGGACAAGCAGGATGCTGCACTTGCAGCAAGGGCATCCCAAACCACTTCGCGCAATTCAAGGACCCCCTTGAATATAACTATGTCAGGGGGCGGTACCATTATGATCAAAAGACAGGGGAATTTACCACGGATCACCAAACAAGGAAACTAGAAGAAGAACTGGCAAGGCAGCATGCATAACCTCATAGCTCGCAAGGGTCATCGGCCAGGTGGAACACTCCTCTTAACCGGTCGATCAACATTACCCTTGGCAAGCAGTCGTTAGCACCGTCGGCGGGTGGCCGTGGGAACGGTGCTGGATGCGGTGCCAAATGGGACTACCATTATCCCGAAGACCGGGAGCTGCAATGGCAGAGAAGGAGAGCCAACAAGCGGAGCATTGAACAGCAAATAATGGAAGCCACGGCCGCAGCCACCGCCGCAGCCACAGCCAACATCGAAGAACGCATCAACATTCAAAGTCAAGCCCAAGCCCAAGCCATGCTGCCTTCAATAATCGTACAATCTCGTTATGCATGCTTCCACGTAATGCCATTAATTAACTCAATCAACTTTGTATGCAGAGAACATTGTGTCCTCATCGTTATTACCCCGAAGTTCACCAAAACTTATTTCTTGGATTCGACGAGGAAAGTGAAAAAAGACTACAGAGGCATCAAGAAGGTCCTGGATGAAGCACTTTTCGAGTATACCAGACGGGAAGGAGTGATGAGAGACGGATATCGCAAGTTTGACAAATTTAAAGCGGTACATTTCGGCCACAAAACTGACTTTTGTTGCATGCAGCAGCCGGAAAACAGCGATATAGATGGCTACTACGTTGCCCACCACATGGAGGAGTACATATGGGAGGGAGAACGCCTTAAAAAGAACTCAGATGTCATCGCATGGGGGAAGAAAATGGAGGAAATTAACCCGGGAAATAACAGAGATGAATTCAGACGCATCCAGGTGAAGTTTGCTACCATCCTCAACAAGGATGTCATCGACCATTGCGGGGTTTTCAACGGCGGCGCACCTTCCGGCCCGGAGGAGATAAAAGCTCGCCTTCGGAAACAGGGGCTTGATGCTGATGGTCCTGTGTCTATCGCGGATCCGACGAAGAAATACGTTAATGATCCTTATGCCGAATATGTAATAGGATAGTGTCAGCTACCTATGTTGTTGGTTCTACAATACTTCTAGCTCGATGAACTACATGTTCGTGTGGTTTTGTGTTATAGTACTTCAAAACTTGATCACTAGCTATCTTAACTAATTATTTAAGCACTATCTACGAATCTAAAATGTCTTTCAATTGCCTTCATTTGTTACCTTATTCTGCCATGCAAACGGTGCCCTTTCCCGTAGTCGTGGCAGCGATTTTCAGATGCTTACAAATTAAGTAATGACGTGCTTAGAAGGTACAATGCCTGCAGTGTTTTTCAGTTATTTGTGACGTCGGAATAATGTGTACGCCATAGATGCAGGCAATAATACCGGCGTACAACATAACCCAATGCCATAGGTATTCTAAATAGTGTTGGCGTGGGCTCCAACACCACCACTGATTTTTAACTCTGGCGCCATATTGCTGGCGTAGGGTGCCTACGCCAGCAAGGCCCTTTTTGCCACGCCATAGCTAGGCTTTTCTGCACTAGTGCACACATCACCATGGGAGCGGCAAGGATGATGTAGAGGCCCTCCATGATCGATCCCCCCTCCGACAGGGCACCGAAATGGGCCTCCGGATGGGATCATGGCAGAACAGAGACTTGCGGTGGTGGAAAAAGTGTTTCGGGATGCTCCTTAGGGTTTTTGGAATATATGTGAATTTATAGGCCAGAGAACGGGGGCAGGAGACCCACCAGGGAGGGACCAGCCATCAGGGCGCGTCGACCCCCCTAGGCGCGCCCTGTTGGCTTGTGCCTCCCTCGTGCGGCCTGTGGTATCCTCCCGAAGCTTCCAGGTCTTCTTTTGGTCCAGAAAAAATATAGAAAAATTTCGGGGCAATTGGACTTCGTTTAGTATTGTAAACCTGAAAAGCCAAAAACATGCAGAAAACAGCAATTGGCACTAGGCATTGGGTTAATAGGTTAGTGCTAAAAAATATTATAAATTGGTAAATAAATAGTCAAAAGTATCCTAGAATGATAATATAATAGCATGGAACAATCAACTCCAACACCGCAATAGGTGTGCAGCTCAGTGATGGAGCGGTCCCGCCGATCCCAGATAACAACCTCAGCCTGGTACTGCTCCTGGTTGAACTCACGGTTGTCCTTGTAAACCGTGTACTCGGGATACCAGCGATATCCCAGCCTGGTCAAAAGGTTGATCAGAATGGTTGGGAATCCAGTCGCATTGACAGCCATAGTCAGACAAACAAGCTGCCTAGAGGGACGCATCTGTAACAAGGAGATCAAAATGAGATCAAATGACAGTGTGTGCATCATAACTTCAAGGGAAAACAATTGTCAATAAAACAACTCTCCGGTGGACGTGATCACGAGAACCTAATGTTAGAATTAGCAAAATCTTTAACCCGAAAGAGAAGAGAGATCAGAACCTAGAGTATAGACGAGGAATAAAAGATCCCAATACCACCCGATTGAGATGTGGGCCCGTAAGACACACAACAATGTTAGTAAAGTTTTTCAAGTACTAGACTCAACTTTGACCAAGGAGTTGGAAGGGGGCTACCTACAGGCAGTCTGCTCTGATACAAACTTGTGACGCCCCCATTTTGTTTGTACGCTAATCATACACGCAAATGCGTACGACCAAGATTAGGGACTCACGGGAAGATACCACAACACAACTCTAAACAGAAATTAAAGTCATACAAGCTTCATATTACAAGCCAGGGTCCTCGAGGGCTCGAATACATAAGCTCTAATACACACAAGTCAACGGAAGCAGATAATATCTGAGTACAGACATAAGTTAAACAAGTTTTGCCTTAAGAAGGCTAGCACAAACACAAACTACGGATCGAAAGAGGCAAGGCCTCCTGCCTGGGAATCTCCTATCCTACTGTTGGTCGGGGGTAGCCTCCACGTAGTAGTAGGCACCGTCGGTGTAGTAGTAGTCGTCGACGGGAACAGCTATCTCCTGGGCTCCGTCATCTGGTCGCGGCAATCGTATCAAGAGGTAAAGGGGAGCAAAGCAACAGTGAGTACTCATCCAAAGTGCTCGCAAAGCTTATATCAAATCTATACTAGAATATGCATCAGTATCAAAGGAATGGGGTTATATCTTTGGACTGACTGCAGAAATGCCAGAATATAGGGGGAAAGCCTAGTCCAATCGAAGACTAGCATCTTCAGGGTCTTGCAACATTAGAAGAGTGCATATTAGCATAATTAAAGTAGCAAGTTATGTAGCAAGTTTATTAGCAACACCCAGAGATTCTTGCTCGACTCCCTGCGAGAAAGCAATCTCGGAGCCAAACATTTCAATTTTAAGTCACAATTCTAGTTGTATTAGATCGGGATACAACTCCAAGTCGCACTGTTACCATGGACACGACTATTCGAATAGTTGAAATCATCCCTACAGGGGCGCACCACATTTTCCAACACGCTTGATAACCTCTGGCCGGACACACTTTCCTGGGTCATGCCCGGCCTCGGGACATCAACACGTCGTCGCCCTACCAAGGATCAACAGAGAGGCCAGCCCGCCGGTCTAAATCCTAAGCGCGCAGGAGTCATGGGCCCATCACCCTTTGCACTCCTGCATGATGCGTGGGCGGCCGAGGTCAATCCTAGCACCTCTTATACAAGATCAATGCTGTTGCAGACCACTCGGGCGCGCGCCGCTCCATTGCTGACGTCCGAAGAACTTCGGCTGATACAACGACTCCTAGTACCCATAACTTCTCCCACGTGAAGGTTAGTTCAAAAAAAGTCAATCGACCAACTCAGATCGAATACCCAACCCATTAGCATTTTCGTTAACTGCGGTGACGATCAATGATCCACGATATGTGGTACCGTCGCCCCGTCTCGAGGACTTGTGGCAAGGGCCAAGAATGCCCGGCCATGCCTCGTCATTATTACACCAACACCAACCAGGTCATCCAAACCTCAACATGTAACAGTAGTAAAGTTAAAGTAACCGTGTGTCTATAACACCAAGGGGGAAACCGAGGAATCACCCTCGGTGGATCCCACTCAATGTAACCATCAAGGTGACCAGGGAGGAATCACCCTCGATGGTCTATGCTTGAGGTGTTGTACGACAGAGTCATTATCTAAAGTGGTGACGGAGGAATCACCCTTGATAACCACGACCGACTAGCTACACTACAGAGTTAGCATCATGAGTACTTTTACGAGGTGTCACCCTCGGTACTCGATAGTAGCTCTACAGAGTCGTAAAACTAAGGGGGTGTGCGGTGAATGTGACGAGCATGGCTTGTCGATCAGTTGATCGAGTCTTCGAGTCATTGATGATGAAGCAGGGGCAACTGGGACTAAGGGGTCATAGGGGATCACTAATCAACCTATACTAAGCAGCTGATATAATAGTAGGTATAGTAGCAGTTTAACAAAAACAAGCTATGCATCAAAATAGGAGCTACCTAAACAGTAGCAAAATCTAATGCAAGTAGGAGGGAGAAAGAATGGGTGATATTGGTATGATCAACGGGGGGTTGCTTGCCTTGTTGCTCTGCTGCAAAAGGCTGATCCTCAGTGGCGTAGTCGTAACCGGCAGCAGCGTTAGTCTCGGTGTCTATCGGAGAGAAGAGGGGTGAAGAAACAATAAATATAACGCAAGCAGATGCAACACGATGTATGGCATGGCAATATGCAGTGCTAGGCATGAGCTAACGCAGTAATACACGTTGCTGACGGAGCGGGAAAACATCTGACGATATTTCCCGGGTCTCAGGCTTCTACCGGACAGATGATCCTAACGCCAAATGTCCATGTTCATCATTCTAGGAGCATGTGACAGACCAACGGACATCGTATTCGGATTCGTTGATTTTTTCTGATCAACTTTCATGTATAAAACTTTTTCATCCGAGCTACGGATTATTTTATATGATTTTATAAAGATTTAAACATTTTCTGAAATTATTATTAATTTGAATTAAAACAGAAAATACTTTTGTCAGCAAGTGCATTTCTAGCCATAGTGTATGATAGTGGGACCAGGGGGTCCAGTCAGCAGTTGACCGATCAAGGTTTGACTAGTCAACAGGGCCAATGGGGACCCACTTGTCAAAGACACACACAATAACATATTTTTATTAGTTTAGTTTATTAGGTGAGGGGTCCACCAGTCAGTGTCACATGTTAAATTAGTCTCTAGATAATTATCTAAACTAATAGGATATTTAGGGGGGGTTTAGCCTAATTTACTTAGGGGCCGGCCCCACTGGGCAGTGGCACCGGCCACACACACACACAACGCACACACACGCGCGCGATGGGCCGCTCGGCCATGGCAGCAGCAGCGGACAGTGGGGGGGGGGGGCTTGCGATGGCCGGCGGCGGCCAACGGACGGCCGGAGGCAGGTGGAGCTAGGTGCGGCAGTGCGCGGCAGAAGCAGGCGCGGCGATGGCGAGCAGCAGCGCAGGCGCGGGCATGGAGGCGGGCTCGCGGCGGGGCGCGCAGGGGGGCGAGGCAGCGCGCGGCGAGCGCGCACAAGGGCGCGGTGGACGCGGGCGCGCGGCGATGGACAGGGGCCAGCGGGGCAAGCAGAGGCTGACGCGCGACGACAGACAGAGGTGAGCGGCGGGCAAAGCACGGCGACCGCGATAGGGCGAGACGGGAAGGGAGGCAGGAAGAGGCTGGGACCTTACCGACGTGGCAGTGTGGCTGGGGCGGCGAGGCAAGATGCCGTCCGGCGAGGAGGAGGTGGAGGAGTGCGGCGACCGGCAAGGAGGCAGCGGCGGCGGAGAGCGGGCAAGGGGAGAGGCGAGGGGAGCGGGGGCACGAGGGGGGTCTGGAGAGGTTAGGGTTTGGGAGAGAGAGTGAGGACGGCCTTATCCTCCCCGTCATCGCCGGCGAGCTGGTCAGGGGGCGACCTCACCCCTGTAGCAACGCGGTCGCTCGAACAGGGGGAGGAGGAGAAGCGGGGGTGGGCTGGGCCGACCTGGAGGCCTAGTGGGCCAAGGCCAGGGGGCAGGGGACTTTTCCTTTTTATTTTTTTTATTTTTTTAACTTTATGTTTTATTTGAAAGCAACACCAAGGCACTTTTATAAAAATGTGAAGTTGGCCCCTACTATCATATGCATTATTTGGCAGTAACACAAAAAGTTTGGGGGCCCTTTGAATTTATTTGAAAATTACATAAAACAAAAGGGCACCAAATAAATGATTTAGCCTCTGTTTTAAATATTTTGAGACACCAAAACACTTTACAAAAATGTGGGTTACAATTTTATAAAAGCTTAGGGAATAATTGCAACCCATCCATGAATTTAGTTTTCAGGTTTGCAAAACTATTAAATCCAGTTTTCAAATGAATTTGAATTGCAAAATAAAAAGAATTAAGAATAGATTCCAAAAGTGATCAAAATTGGATTAGCAAAATGGATTAGCTTAATCCTCACGATACTGCAGCTTGATTACAAGGATCACTGTAGCATGATTCCAAGGGTGTCACACCTTTATTTACCTTTTATTTTATTTTGAAATTTACAATTATCTACACACTTCACTTGCTTGCAAATAACGAGATCAAGGGGATTGACAACCCTCTTGCCCGCGTTGGGTGCAAGTTGTTTGCTCTTTTGTGTGCAGCAGCTGAAGACGGTTGTTGATCGATATTCCTACTGGTTCGATAAACCTTGGTTTCATAACTGAGGGAAATACTTACCCGTATTGTGCTGCAATTACCCGTTCCTCTTCACGGAAAACCCAACGCAGATCACAAGTATCAGGGGGCTCTCTCCCCCTCTCTCCCGGTGGCGTCAGAATGCCGCCAGGGCAACCATCGTGACGGCGATCTACACCAACAACTTCGCCGCCGTCATCACCACCACCATCACCTTCCCTCATCTATTTACAACGGTCCACTCTCCCGCATCCCGTTGTACCCCATACTTGAACATGGTGCTTTATGCTTCATATTATTATCCAATGATTTGTTGCTATCCTATGATGTTTGAGTATATTCCTTTTGTCCTATGGGTTGATTGATGATCTTGATTGGTTTGAGTGGCGTGGCTTATTTTGGTGTTGTCCTATGGTGCCCGCCATGTCGCGTAAGCGTGTGGGATCCCCGCTGTAGGTGCATATGATCCAAGTATTGAAAGTATGTTAACTCATGCCTCTCCCTCATATAAAACTACAATAATGATTACTGATCTTGTTATCAATTTGCTAGGACAATCTCGCAAATCCTACCACCACTTTTCCACACTCGCTATATTTAATTTATTGTTCTTTTATTAAAACAACACCTTACTTTTATTTTCACGTTCTTTATTATCTTGCAAAACTATCTTATCAGACCTACAAAGTACTATTAGTTTTTTTTTCGCAAAGTAGTTTATTTCCTGTACTAGGTATAGTGAACATTGTTGCGCGTAGAGTTGTATCGGTGGTTGATAGAACTTGAGAGAATATTAATTATACCTTTAGCTCCTTGTTGGGTTCGACACTCTTACTTATTGAAAAAGGCTACAAAAAAATGACCCCCTATACTTGTGGGTTATCAGACCACTACCCGTTGCCTTTCATAAATGAGATATTGGAGAGATTGGCCAACAATTCTAATTTTGGCTATCTTGATGGATATTATGGGTTCTCGCAAAATACCTATCCGACATGAGGACCAAGAAAAGACTACCTTCAATTTCCCGTATGGTACACACGCATATTGTAGGATGCCATTTGGTCTATGTAATGGACCACCCTCGTTTCAAAAATGCATATCTAAAATTTTCCCTGACTTTGTTGAAAAGATTGTTGAGGTGTTCACGGACAATTATGCCGTCCAAGGTGCATCTTTTGATAATTGTCTCTATAATCTTATGAAAGTTTTGCAGAGATGTGAAGAAACGGGTTTCATGCTGAATTGGGAAAAGAGCCACTTCATGGTCACAGAAGGGGTAGTGTTGAGGCACAGAGTCTCAGGAAAGAGCATCGAGATAGATCAAGATAGAATTGAGGTAATAGAGAATTTACCTTACCCTCAAGATGTAGAAGGTATGCAAACTTTTATGGGACACACTAGTTTCTATAAAAGATTTATCAAAGATTCTCCAAAATATCAATGCCTTTGATTGACCTTTTGCACAAGGATGTGCCCTATTCTTCTGACACAATTTGTGTGCAGGCCTATGATAAGTTAAGGGGTGATTTAATCATTGCTCCTATCATCCAACCTCCAAAGTGGGATGAGCCCTTTGAGATTATGTGTGATGCTAGCAATTATACTGTCAAGGCCGTCTTAGGACAACGAGATAGTAAAAAACTCAATGTGGTCTTTTCTGCTAGCAGGAGCTTAGATGAGGATCAAATACATTTGGCAACCACTAAAAAAGAATTGCTAGCTTTGGTTTTTTATTGTGACAAATTTGGTCCTTATATCATTAATTCAAAAGTGATAGTTCATACAGATCATCATGCCATACACTGCCTTCTTGCAAAGAAGGATGCTAAGCCCCGGTTGATTCGATGGATATTATTGCTTCAAGAATTTGATTTGCAGATAGTAGACCGCAAAGGAGAAGACAATCCAGTAGCAGACCACTTGTCGCGCATGGAAAGAATACCTTGTGATCTAGTACCTATAAATGAATCCTTTCCACGCGAGAGTTTGGCTATGATTAAAAAGATAGAACCTTGGTTTGTAGATTATGCTAACTTTCTTGTAGGGAAATAGATGTCACATGATATGAATTATCATCAAAGGAAAAAGTTCTTCACTGACCTGAAGTATTATTTCTGGGATGATCCCTTTCTTTATTGACATAGACCAGGTGACATGATAAGGCGTTGTGTTCTAGAGCATGATATCAATGCTATACTTGAAGGTTGCCACATCAGCCCTTATGCAGGACACCATGCTGGAGACAAAACCGCCGCCAAGGTGCTTCAATCGGGATTCTATTGGCCTACTCTCTTTAGAGATGTTCACAGGTTTGTTAAAAATTGTGACGCGTTGATACGTCTCCAACGTATCGATAATTTATGAAGTATTCATGCCATATTCACCTATGTTTACAATACTTTTATATGGTTTTGATGCACTTTATATGATTTATTTAGAACAAACCCGGACTGACGCTGTTTTCAGCAGAACTACCGTGGTGTTGTTTTTGTGCAGAAAATGAAAGTTCTTCGAATCGCCCGAAACTTTTTGACTATTTTTTTGGAACAAAAGAGGCACTAGACGCTTCGTGGGAGGGCCAGAAAAACACGAGGTGGGCACAACCCACCAGGGCGCGCCAGGCCCCCCCGGTGCGCCCTGGTGTATCGTGCCCACCTCGTGGCCCACCTTCGCGTGAAACCAACGCCAAAAAATCCTATAAATATAGAAACCATAAGAAATAACCCTAGACTCTCTGTTCCGCCGCCGCAACTCTCCGTATCGACGAAAAACCAATCTGGAGGCGTTCCAGTACCCTGCCGGAGAGGGAAGATCATCTTCGGTGGCCATCTTCATCATCCCGGAGGGGGCCATGACAAGGAGGGAGTAGTCCACCCTCGGGGTTGAGGGTATGTACCGGTGGCTATGTGTTCAATCTCTCTCTCTCTCTCTCTCGTGTTCTTGAGATGTCACGATCTTGATGTATCACGGGCTTTGTTAATATAGTCGGATCATATGATGTTATTCCCTTGCTACCATGTTGTGATGAATTGAATCTTTCCCTTTGAGATATCGTTATGATGGATTGAATATTGGATTTGAGAACACTTGATATATGTCTTGCATATGGATACCCGTGGTGACAATGGGGTGTTCTATTGATTCACTTGATGTATGTTTTGGTACTCAACTTGCGGATTCCCAAGGTGACATTGGGGTAATCTATGCATAGGGGTTGATGCATGTTCTTGTCCTACGTTCTCCGATAGAAATCTTGGGGCACTATTTGAGGTTCTTTGTGTTGGATTGAATATTATGAATCTGAAATTGTTTGATGTGTATCGTATAATTAACTCATGGATACTTGTGGTGACATTGGAGTATCTAGGTGACATTAGAGTTGGTTGATGTGTATCATATGGTGTTATTTTAGTACGAACTCTTGGATAGATCGATCGGAAAGGATAACTTTAAGGTGGTTTCGTACCCTACAAACAATTTCTTCTTATGTTCTCCGCTAGATAAGAACTTTGGAGTGATTCTTCGTTGCACGTTGAGGGACGGTTATGTGATCCAATTATATTAGCATTGTTGAGAGATTGCACTAGCGAAAGTACGGACCCTAGGCCTTGTTTCCAAGCATTAATATACCGTTTTTCTCGTTGTTCTACACTTGTTACCTTGCTGTTTTTATATTTTCAGATTACAAAAACCTATATCTACCATCCATATTGCACTTGTATCACCATCTCTTCGCCGAACTAGTGCACCTATACAATTTGCCATTGTATTGGGTGTGTTGGGGACACAAGATATTTCTTGTATTTGATTGCAGGGTTGCTTGAGAGAGACCGTCTTCATCCTACACCTCCCACGGATGGATAAACCTTAGGTCATCCACTTGAGGGAAAATTGCTACTTTCCTACAAAACTCTGCGCTTGGAGGCCCAACATAGTCTACAAGAATAAAGTTGCTTAGTAGACATCAAGCTCTTTTCTGGCGCCGTTGCCGGGGAGGTGAGTGCTTGAAGGTATATCTTTAGATCTTGCAATTGAATCTTTTAGTTTCTTGTTTTATCACTAGTTTGGTTTATAAAAGAAAACTACAAACAAAATGGAGCTTAGGTTGCATCATTTGTATCGTCTTTATAATGTCTTTCGTGAAAATAAGGATTCAGAAAATTATGCTCAATTGGTAGAGGAAGATATTATGAAAATACTTAATGAGAATTCCTTGAATGATGAGAATGATTGCAATGTTGCTAGTATGAATTCTCTGAATATCCATGATGCTAATGATATACAAGGCCACAAGCTTGGGGATGCTATGTTTGATGAAGATGATATTTTTTGTTCCCCAAGTTTTGATGAGCAAATTTATTGTGATGATGGCATGCCTCCTATCTATGATGATTATGATGATGACATGTATGCTATAAAGAGTAATGACAACCATGAAACTTGTTATCATGATTTTAATATTCAATGTGGTTATGTCAATCAAGTGTCATGTGATAGTTATTTTGTTGAGTTTGCTCCCACTATTATGAATGAGAAGAAATTTGCTTATGTGGAGAGTGACAAATTTTCTATGCTTGTAGATCGTGAAAAGAATGCTTTATGTGATAGCTATACTGTTGAATTCCTTCATGATGCTACTGAAAGTTATTATGAGGGAGGAACATATGCTTGTAGGAATTGCAATAATATCAAGTTTCCTCCCTATGTGCTCAATATTTTGAAGATATGCTTGTTTTGCCTTCCTATGCTAGTTGATTCTTGCTCCCATAAATTGTTTGCTTTCAAAATCCCTATGCATAGGAAGTGTGTTAGACTTAAATGTGCTTGCCATGTGATTCATGATGCTCTCTTTATGTTTCAATTCTTTACTTTTATGTGAGCATCATTGAAATCATCATGCCTAGCTAAAAGGCATTAAAGAAAAGCGCTTGTTGGGAGACAAACCAACACTTTTACCTTATGTTTTTGTGTGTTCACATGATTAAGATACTGCAGTAATCATGTTTTGTGTCTTTTATTTCAATAAAGTGCCAAGTAAAGCCTTTGGGATGACTCACAAGATGAGTAGAATCGATGCTGAACCAAAACAGAAACTTTTGACTCCAGTACAGGAATTTTAATTTTTTACTGAAGCGTGATAATGATCTGAAATTTTTACATAGTCATATTCAAATTCTTCAGGTTGTCCTAATTTTTCAGAATTTTTAGAGACAGGGAAGTATGGCTATACTAAAGATCTTCACAGACTCTTCTGTTTTTAACAGATTCTGTTTTGCATACATAGTTTGCTTGTTTTAGTGTTTCCATAGCTTATATTTAGTGGTATAAATTATGGGAATGATATAATACAGTAGGTATAATGTGGGAACAATTTTGAATCTTGTCTTTACAGTACCTAAGTGAATGATCTTTACTTATTTCACTAACCCTTCTCACGAAGTTCCGTTAAGTTTTGTGTGATTGAAGTTTTCAAGTTTTGGGTGAGACACCGATATGAGGAGAATAAGGAGTGACAAGAACCTAAGCTTGGGGATTCCCAAGGCACCCCCAAGGTAATATCCAAGGAAGACTCAAGCGCCTAAGCTTGGGGATGCCCCGGAAGGCATCCCCTCTTTCGTCTGCAACATTATCGGTATATCTTACTTAGAGCTATATTTGTATTCATCACATAATATGTGCTTTGCTTGGATCATCATTATATTTTGTTATTTTCTGTTAGGTGTTATTTATAATCTTGTTTTTCAATAAAAGTTCCAAGAATTGCCTTAGGATGCTTGCATTGCATTTTTTATGTGTGCTGTGTAAAAACAGAAACTTTTGCTTTAGTGTTTGAATTTTCATATTTTACTGGAACGTGGAAAGTTTCTGAAATTTTTACAAAGTATTTTAATATAAATTATTTATCATGTCCTAAATTTTTATAATTTTTTGAGTTACATAAGTACACTGTTTTCATAAATTGCTACAGACTGTTCTGTTTGGACAGATTGTTGTCATAGTTTTGTTATCTACTTATCCTATAGTTTCCATAGCCTATATTGGTAGATATAAATTGTGGAAATGATAGTAAACAGTAGATGATGTTTGAAAATTATTGTGCAACTTGTCTTGGCAGTACATGAAGTGTTGATTTATTCTTATGTGTACTAACCTATCTCACGAGTTCTTTTTGAGTTTTGTGTGGATGAAGTTTTTGAGAATAGGTGAAACCGGGATATGAGAGGATTGAATGAGATACAAAAGCTCAAGCTTGGGGATGCCCAAGGAACCCCAAGTAAATATTTCAAGAAGTCTCAAGCATCTAAGCTTGGGGATGCTACGCATCCCACCTCTCTTCGTCAACTATCGGTTAGCCTATGTTGAGCCTAAATTTTTATTCGTTCACATGACATGTGCTATCCTTGGAGTGCTATTTTTATTTAGTTTGATGTTTGAATAAAATACTCAGATCTGAAAATCTTTATTGAGAGAGAGTCCTCACATAGCTACTTAATTGTTTGACTACTCATTGAACTTCACTTATATCTTTTGAGAGTAGCTTGTCATTTACTCTTGTGCTTCACTTATATCCTAAGAGTAAATTGTGAATGAATGAAATATCATAAATATGAAATTATCAATGTGGTATATTCTTAGTAGCAAGTTCACATTTGGTTTAGAAAGTAAAATCTGTTAAAGTTTAACAATCACAATATTGGTCATCCAAGCAATTCGTGAATGATTAGTATAAGGAAAGAGAACTTTCACATACAAATATATTATCTTGGACATCTTCTATGATTGTGAATACCCAGTAATTATTTTCAAACTTGAGAAAATTAGTTGAAGTTGGACATGGAAGACATTGTAATGAGTTATGGTTGTGTATATTTGCATAGAAGTTATATTGTTATGGATCCTCCAACATGTGGTGCTTGTTTAGAACCTTTTGCTAGCCAACACTTCGTACTAAGTAGAGATACTACTTGTGCACCCAAATCCTTGAGCCAAGTTTCTTCCATAAGAGTCCATCATACCTACCTATATATGGTATTTCACTGCCATTCCAAGTAAATTTGCATGTGCCACCTCTAAACATTCAAATAAACATCTGTTTTGTGTGCCTGGACCGCTCATGGAGCGACGGGGGCGGTCAGTATCTTCCATGTTAAGCGGGTTATTCTCATGATGAGTGTTTATTCACTCGTCCTTGCACAAGAGGGGCGGTAATAGTGGATTCCCAGTCCCGAAAAAATGCAAATAACTAAACAAAACTCCCCCAGGAATGTTGTTGGTATGGACGGTACCCGTGGATTCGGCTAGCCGTGGAGTGTGTTTGTTGGTGGAGGGGGGGTAAACCTTTACTTTTTACGCTTATGAACCGCCGCTAATGTGTTTAGCATGGAAGATATTGATAACTCTTGGTCCTAACATTGACAGGAAGGGTGTACCTCCCAAAATTATATTTCTCTCTGATTTAAGCTTTGAGCTCTGGCACCTCTGCAAATCCCTGCTTCCCTCTGCGAAGGGACAATCTATTTACTTTCATGTTATTTACTATTCATGTTGAGTCAACTTCTCATTTCAACCTCAATTATTCTCTAGTTGACAAGCATCATGTGGTGGGGAAAGATCTAGGCACATATGGCCAGTCAAATATATTTGATCATGATTCATTATTGTTGACAATTATATTTATGATAAGTATGTTGGGAGGCGAAACTTTAAGCCCCTATCTTTCTCTGTGTTCGATGGATGTTGTTTGTTCTAAAAATATGCTTTGAGTACTAGCAATCATAGAAGACTATATGATGATTGAGTATATGGAGCTCTTACTTAGACTTTGTTGAGAATAAGTTGAATTGCAATTGTTTGGTGACTAAGAACATAGGTTGTTAAGTTTCAAGAGAATTCATTGTTTGAACCATAACATGAGAATTGGTTGCTACTTTATCATGATGAGTTTTATGAGAAAAAGTTGCTGTTATGATGCTAGGAAAAGTGGTTGAAATTATCATTGATCAAACTTATATATTATGCTAGCATTCACACTTCATAAATTAGTTCTTTTATCATTTACCTACTCGAGGACGAGCAGGAATTAATCTTGGGGATGCTGATACGTCTCCAACGTATCGATAATTTATGAAGTATTCATGCCATATTCACCTATGTTTACAATACTTTTATATGGTTTTGATGCACTTTATATGATTTATTTAGAACTAACTCGGACTGATGCTGTTTTCAGCAGAACTACCGTGGTGTTGTTTTTGTGCAGAAAATGAAAGTTCTCGGAATCGCCCGAAACTTTTTGACGGTTTTTTTGAAACAAAAGAGGCACTAGACGCTTTGTGGGAGGGCCAGAAGAGCCATGAGGTGGGCACAACCCACCAGGACGCGCCAGGCCCTCCGGCGCGCCCTGGTGTATCGTGCCCACCTCGTGGCCCACCTTCACGTGAAACCAACGCCAAAAAATCCTATAAATATAGAAACCATCAGAAATAACCCTAGACTCTCCATTCCGTCGCTGCAACTCTCCGTATCGACGAAAAACCAATCTGGAGGCGTTCCAGTACCCTGTCGGAGAGGGTAGATCATCTCCGGTGGCCATCTTCATCATCCCGGCGGGGGCCATGATGAGGAGGGAGTAGTCCACCCTCGGGGCTGAGGGTATGTACCAGTAGCTATGTGTTCAATCTCTCTCTCTCTCTCGTGTTCTTGAGATGTCACGATCTTGATGTATCACGGGCTTTGTTAATATAGTCGGATCATATGATGTTATTCCCTTGCTATCATATTGTGATGAATTGAATCTTTCCCTTTGAGATATCGTTATGTTGGACTGAATATTGGATTTGAGAACACTTGATATATGTCTTGCATATGGATACCCGTGGTGACAATAGGGTGTTCTATTGATTCATTTGATGTATGTTTTGGTACTCAACTTGCGGATTCCCAAGGTGACATTGGGGTAATCTATGCATAGGGGTTGATGCACGTTCTTGTCCTACGTTCTCCGATAGAAATCTTGGGGCACTCTTTGAGGTTCTTTGTGTTGGATTGAGTATTATGAATCTGAAATTGTTTGATGCATATCGTATAATTAACTCATGGATACTTGTGGTGACATTGGAGTATCTAGGTGACATTAGAGTTGGTTGATGCGTATCATATGGTGTTATTTTAGTACGAACTCTTGGATGGATCGATCGGAAAGGATAACTTTAAGGTGGTTTCGTACCCTACAAACAATTTCTTCTTATGTTCTCCGCTAGATAAGAACTTTGGAGTGATTCTTCGTTGCACGTTGAGGGACGGTTATGTGATCCAATTATATTAGCATTGTTGAGAGATTGCACTAGCGAAAGTACGGACCCTAGGCCTTGTTTCCAAGCATTAATATACCGTTTTGCTCGTTGTTCTACACTTGTTACCTTGCTGTTTTTATATTTTCATATTACAAAAACCTTTATCTACCCTCCATATTGCACTTGTATTACCATCTCTTCGCCGAACTAGTGCACCTATACAATTTACCATTGTATTTGGTGTGTTGGGGACACAAGAGATTTCTTGTATTTGATTGCAGGGTTGCTTGAGAGAGACCATCTTCATCCTACACCTCCCACGGATTGATAAACCTTAGGTCATCCACTTGAGGGGAAATTGCTACTGTCCTACAAAACTCTGCACTTGGAGGCCCAACATAATCTACAAGAATAAAGTTGCGTAGTAGACATCATGCGTGTCAACGCACAGGTAACATAGGACGGAGACAAGAAATGCCCATGAACTATAGTCTAGTCTGTGAACCCTTTGGTGTTTGGGTATTGGACTATTTGGGACCTTTTCCCATTTCAGATGGGTACACTCATATTATTGTGGTTGTAGATTATGTTACCAAGGTAGAAGCTTTACCAACCAAGCATGCGGATGGGGCTACTTCATTGAGAATGATAAAGGACGTCATATTACCCAGGTTCGGAGTTCCTAAAATTCTTATCACTGATGATGGATCTCATTTTATATAGGGAATTTTTGGCAGAGTACTTGTAAGTATGGGGTGACTCACCGAATAGCTTCGCCATATCGTCCATAAACTAGTGGTCAAGTGGAACTCTCAAACCGGGAGATAAAACAATATTGCAGAAGATGGTGCAGAAGTCCAGAAAAGACTGGGCAGGAAATCTAAATGAAACCCTATGGGCCTACCGCACTGCCTACAAGAATCCCATGGGAATGTCACCATACAAAATGGTATATGGTAAGGCTTTTCATTTACCTTTAGAACTAGAGCATAAGGCTTTTTGGGCAATCAAGAATATTAATCTTAATCTTATAGAAGGTGGAGAAAAAGGTTTCTAGACATACATGCTCTAGGAGAACTTCACAATAGTGCTTACGAGAGTGCCAGGTTATTTAAAGAGAATGTTAAGATGTGGCATATCATAAGATACTAAAACAAACCTTCACTGCGGGGGACAAGGTCCTCCTATTTAACTCTTGTCTCAAGTTGTTCCTAGGAAAACTTAGGTCTCGTTGGGAAGGGCCATATGAGATAGAAGAGGTATATAACTCGGGAGCTTTTCAACTCAAAGGAGGGGAAAATGGATCCTGGATCGTGAATGGGCAACGTTCGAAGTTATACCTTGCAGATGAACAAAAGGAAGAACGGTAAACATAAGAGGTAAGTTTTCTCACCATCGAGCTAGCCAAAACCTTCGGAAGGAACGGAAAGTATGAACCAACGCTTGAGTAAAGTAGATGTAAATGCATAGTCAGTAGTTGTATACTTTGTTTTAGTTATATCTGTTAATCTTGAATCTGACTTGTTTGAACATTCTTCTATAGTTGGGAGCTTTGCCACTAATCTTTCAGAGAGGAAAAAGTTTATAAGGAAGAAACTGGTGCAACGGCCACGGAGTCAAAGATGGCGTTCCAAACAGTCGTGTGCGCCCGTTTGGGCGGTCGTGCGGAAACGAGACGGAGGAGATGCAGAGGCTGGAGAGAAAGAGGGGGTGCCATATGGAGGCGAGCGCCCATTTGAGCGGTTGTTTGGCGTCTCTTCAACAAAGACTACGAACACAAAGTCAAAGATGGCGCTCTAAAACGACCGGTTGCGCCCGTATGGGCGGTCGTATGAATCCTTCTCTGGGGCAGGTATATATAAAGAAAGCGGGGGAAGGATCTTGGTGGCCAACCAAACGACCGGCTATACGAGCGTGAGCGCTCGTATGAAAGGTTGTCCTTTGGCCGGTTTACACGATTATTTCCTGATTTTGTTGTGATTTCTTTCTAACTAACTTTTTATCCTTTATCTCATGATTTCCTGCAGACTTAGCCTTTATAAGAAAGGAAGGGGATTTCCTTAAGCCCTACACCATCTAATCTCACATCTCCTTTGCTTCCCATCTCCTCCAAAAAGCTTTTAGTTGCAGGTAGCAAGCACGATAACCGCCATGAGAAACAAGGCCTCGTCCACTTGTGCTTGCATCATCCTCTTCCCCAACTTGGATGATGTTGTGCCCTCGGGATGGGAAGACTTGAGGAAGACGAGCCAGAAGGACGAACCACGTCCAGAGAAGAAAGAACTGTAGGAGAAGGTCAAGGTGGTGGAGATCAAGGAGGAAGAACAAGCAAAAGAGTGAGACGACGACACCACTTTAGATGGGTATACCCTCCTAATCCCTATCAATTAAATATCCATGGATCTATTCCGTTATTTCCTCTGGGGCCTCCTCAAGCTGAGTGGGGAAAGGAGCCACCTACCCTAAAGGAGATGAAGGAAACGATTCTGGAATTGGAGAAGGTTTCAAAGGCTTGTGTGAATGTGATCGGATATGGGATTCATTCTTACTAGCTGATGAGTAAATATTTGGAAGCAAGAATGGATGGCCTTTTTCATAAGCTCAGGCTTATGATTGATACTGTTAACAACAATAGTGCCCAACTTGAGTTTTTGACCCAGGTTGTAGATGCTCAGCAAGCCAGACTTAAGAGCATCTGCGCGGCTTTCCAAGGTTTCCAGGAGTGGGCATGAAACGCTTAGTGCCTGGATCTCCCCAGCTTGATTGTAAGCTTGGGGGGAGATTCACGTGCACTTTGTATCTTTACCTTTTCTGCATTATTTTTCCACAAGATTAGGGAATAAGTTTTATTTTCAATAAGGTTGAACCATCAATTTTTCCTCTCGAATAAGGGATGATCCTTTCCAATGAGTATATGCGTATCCTTATGTGTGAGATCATTGCTTTTTATTTGAAAATGTACTTGATGATTGTTGTGATCCAAATAGTAGCACATACTTACTTGCATGACGATTATAAGTACTCCACATCTTAGTTGTTAAATTTTTAAAAGGATATAAAACAACTATATATGCTAGCTCATTGAAGGGTTCAACTTACAATAGGGCAAGCAAAGAAATTAATCCTCTACAAAAATTTAAAAGTGCTTTTGTAAATTAAGTATCCTTGATATTCATGGTTGGCTTGCATGTCATACCAAATATTGAAATGAGCATTCACCATGATTCAATGACAAGAGACTAAACCCTTGTAAGAATAAAAAGACCTTGATAAGAAAAGGAGGATAAGAAAAACTGCTTGCCCGGTTGAAACAACAATAAACTAGGATATGAAGTTGTTACTTGTCCATAGCAAAATTAAGTATTTAGGTGTGGATGCTTGCATGATCATTATCATAATAAATATGATCTATCATTTGTCACATATCTTTATCATAAACCGTTCTTGTTAGAAGTGATGGACTCATACCTTTTTGATATCTGTATCTCGTAAACACAAGGTTGACCTTGTTCTTTAAAAGCTACGGTGCTTGCTCGGGGACGAGCAAGATTTAATCTTGGGGGAGTTGATGAGTCCAATATATGTGATAGTTTTACTATGTATTTTGTGCCTACAAAGTAGGCTTTGTGGATTTTACCATGTTAGCACACTTCTTTTTGTTGATAATCCCTCAGGTAATGTCTTTTGGAGCAATTATCATTTAATGGAGAAAATCCATAGAAATGGTAGTGGGATCACGTATTTAAGGTGATAATCACTTTCCATAAAAAGATCAAGCAAGAAGGCTAAAAGAACGGGCGGCGTCGCACTTCTAGAGCAAACGACGACGTTCCATACGACCGCGACCGCTCGTATGAGCGATCGCATGGCGCGCAGCCGCCACCGCCACCGCCAGATCAACTATTTTCATCCCGTCGAAGCGGATCGTGAATCAGACGCCCAGAGACACCAGAAACTCATCCAAAAGGCAGAACCCTAGCCACCCGAGCCCATCCGGAGGAGGGATCAACTAGGAGAAGGAGGGGATTCTTCTCACCGCAATGAGGGGGGTACCATCATCATCACCACCACCGTCTTCATCATCATCATCCACATCCTTATCATCTGCAACATGAAGAACCCTAGTGGATCCTTTGGTGCATCATTTGTATCATTCAACCATGTATGCCATTACCGTTGCCATGCTGTTTGTTGTTCCCATGTGTGAGTAGACCCCTAGTTCTCGGGGATATGGATGAACCTTGGTATGTGCAGTATCTGCAACATTATTGTGGATATGAAATCCTCTATTGAATGCTTAGTTTAATAACTTCGTGAATGTTGTGAAGGGGCCCCACTCAGGATTTGTGCCTTTTTGGCCATGAAGTATATCACTATCGTTGTATAGGTCTAGGTTGTGGAGGTAATTCTAGGTGACAGTAAAAGTCCACTGCCCCTAGCCTTTACAATTGACCGTGGAATTACAGAGAACCGTTAGAGAGGCCGCGTCCATGGGGTAACCCTTAATTATCATGAGTTGTAACCCTCAGGGGAGACTGTGATGGTGGCGTGGGTGACACGAAGTCTACCACGAGTAGAACGTGTAATGTACCTGGCTCCGCCCATCATAATCGTCAACAGTGGCTCAAGTATCCGTTCCATACTATGCTCATGCATAGGTATGCTAGAAACATACCAATGGGGATTCCAGACTCCCCGAGAATGCCTTTTTATTCTGTTGTTTTACAGTCATTACAATCCTTGTTCTTTATTTACTTTTATATTATTTAGTTACAAGTCACTACATTACTCAATCATTATTCAAATCCTCCCTCACTCTGCTTTAAGTCTACAATTATCTGCAGGCACAAAGTTACATAATTCTCTACAAGAGGCAAAAGTCTGATTCATGTGCTCCCTATGGGATCGATACTCTTATTTCAAAAAGGCTACAACTAAACCCTGTGCACTTGCAGGCTATCATAGTTCACCTAATTTTTGGGTTGTATTAGTTTCTTATCTTCTTGGTCTCTTCAAATATTCCACTTGACTTCCAAAGTTTCATATAGTTTACTTAACTTCCAGACTGGAGTTGGTCTTTGCGCCAATTGGCACAATGGGTCATCTAGTTAGGAGTAAAAGAAAGAAGGAAAATGAAATGAGTTCAATTGGGTTCAAACTCATGATTTTGGTGTGCTAAACCCTCACAATTAGACCATCACATATGTTGTGATATGAAGCAAAACATCCTATGTTTCTACAAGTTGTAGTGCTTGGCCCAAGGTTCATGAAAACCCTCGTCGATAAAGATGAGTTGGAGGGAACTAGCCTATAGTTGACTTAGAATAAAAGCGCAAGCACCGTCATGATTTCGGCCCATAGACAAAGATAAAAATAAAATATTTTATTTTGATAAAAAATATTTAAAAACCAAAAGTTTTTTAATAAAAAAGCAAATGTTTTTATTCTTTTGGCTAATTGGGACATGCATAAATTACAAGGCAATGTACTACCCATGTTTTTGAATTTTTTAGAAAACTAAGAAAAATAATAATGAGATCAGAACATGAGCACGTGCCAATATATATTATGTATATCATATTTATCTTGTATAAAAAATCTAATAAATTTTATGTAAATGTTTGGATATTTGTAAGGAAACAATTGAGTGTTATATATATTTTCTGCATAGGGTCTAAAGATGTACTCCCTCCGTCCCAAAATAAGTGACTCAACTTTGTACTAACTTTGTACTAGAGTTAGTATAAAGTTGAGTCACTTATTTGGGGACGGAGGGAGTATATAATTACTTAAATATGATTTTTTTTGAACCGCAAGAAAACAATTCCCATATTAATACCAAATTAAAATCTTCTAAATAAAATTTTCCACGATAGTATGACAACAAAATCCCCGAGATAAGATGTCCACATTAATACGAGATCAGAATCTTATTTAACATTAATAGCACATTAAAAATCTTCCACATAAATTTCCACATTAATACCATATTAAAATATTCCAAATAATATTTATCATTAATAGCACACTATAAATCTTCCAAATAAAATCCCTATATTAATGTCATATGAAAATCTTCCAAGCAAAACTTTCCACATTAATACCACATCCAAATCTCTCAAATAAAGTTTTCAACATTAATACGACATTAAAAAATTCCCATTAAAATCCACCAATTTAATACCACATTAAAATCTTCTAAATAAAATTTCCACATTGGTAGCACAATAAAATATTCCTAATAAAACTCAACTGCATTAATACCACATTAAATTCTTCCAGATAAAATACTCCATATTGTATATCCTCCAAACAATTTTTTCATTGGTTATTCTTGTTAAGAAGATTAGGCATTATTAGTCACATAATTTTGTGTGTAATGTGGCGTAAACAATGTGTAAACACTACTACTAGGCTCGATAACTATTAGATACTAGTGTGCTAAAGGAAAAATATGTTTGTTGTTTAGTTTTATTTCTAGACTTGGATAAAGGTAAAACTAACTAAATAAGACAAATAACAAGTAGGAAAATTAATGTAAAACAACACTTAGGAGAACTTGATGTTCTACTTGTCAAGCAATATTGTTGGGCCCTCGCCGCATGGGCGTTGGTAGTAAGCTATAGGCTTTCCCTTAGTATTTGAAACCAAGGTAATCAATTCGTGAACCACACATAAAAGCAATGATCATCCCTAGACACAACTAAAAGACTTGATTTCTCACAATCTTTGCTAGTTGTAACAAGCTACGAGCATATCATGTGGTTGAAAGTATTTTTCTATTTTTGAAATACATAATTATAGAAAATAAAAGTGCAAGTAAAAGTAAAGTATGAGTTGTTTTTATGAGGAAAATTGAACCGAGATAATTAACTGCAAAAAATAGAAGTGCAAGCAAAAGCTATGAGTGTATCTACAACGCCAATGATGAATAAATATAGCCATAGGCATGTGAATAATGAATTGCATATCTTTTCCTTACGACAAAAATCATATATGACATGGTAACATAGACATTACGTCCTTTTATCCATAGACCGATATCCACATGCATCTACAACTAATCCCCCACCCTCTAACTGAGGTACCTTTGCATCTTAAGGTATTAAGTAAATAAAAGGGAAAATTACACTTGAGCCCCTAGTTAAGGCACACCCATTTTATTTACCCCTAATTACAAAAACTCTCAGTCTTGCCCAAGCAAGTTCGCTCCCCTTATGCTTGTGCCCTTCCGTCACAATTCCACTCGGGCAAAGGCCTTTGACCGTTACAGTGACATTTTTCGAACAAGTTTACCCCTATGATGTTGTCTTGCATGGGACAACTCTTATAGAAGTGGGCCTGAGGTGTCATTGACTCACCAAGCTTCGTCTTTCCCTATCTTGTGGGCCATAGGACCCACCGATAGAGTCAAAATCGGTCAAAGCAAGAGGGGGGTAAATAATAATCCGCAAGGAACACCAATGGTGTGTTGCCCCCCTCTATCGTCCCAGTCATCGCCTCGCTCCTTCTCTTGAGCCTCTCGCTCGCTGGAGACTTCCCGCTCCATCTCTTCTCGCTCAGGTCCGTCATTTGCATTATCCTCTCCTACAATTCACCCATCGCCCCCTCCCTCCCTACATTGCTTCATTGTTGTCGTTGTGGCAAGTCGACCTCACCGGAAACGCCTTCTCCGGAGCGGCGCCCAAGAGCTATGGTGTCGGGTTAGCTCTCTTGTCACACTCCACCTCGTCGGTGTTCTTGGCAAATTTTAGCTCCCGGTGAGTACACAACCATCGATGAGGCTAGATCCGATGGTGGCAGGGGGAATAAAGCCATCCAGCGCAACCCTGCAACCTGGAGCTCAGGTTGTTGACGAGGAAAGGATGTACGGGGAGGAGGCTGGATACGGTTGGCAAGGGGGGTGACTGACGAGGAACACAAGAAAGCGACAAAGCACGGGGGCATCGAGCTTGATGGCCAGAGGGAAACATCTCGAGGCCCTTGATCCACCTATGAGACGACGAGGGGAATCTGGCGACTTGGTAGGAGTTGGCATGGGGCGACGACGTGGATCTGAGTAGAGTGTGGCATGGACTAGGTAGTCATCGGGACGGGTGTGGCGGCGGGTATGAGAGAGAGGGAGGAGAGACTTTTTTCTGTTCGGGTGGGTCCCACATGTAAGTGAGAGAGAGGTTATTTATTTCTTTTCTATTTAGTTGGGTCCCACATGTAAGTGTCATGTCGCTTTCTTCATTTTTAACTAGAGTTAAGGAGGGGCAAAACGGTCCAAAAAATATCATTGTAATGGTCAAAGGCCTTTGACCGGACATAATTGTGACAGAAGGGCAAACACATAAGGGGACCAAACATGCTTGGGCAAGACCAATTTTTTAAAAAAATTAGGGGTGAATCAAGTGGGTGTGCCCCAACTAGGGGCTCCAATACAATTGTCCCTGAGTAAAATAGAGTGTTGAATTGATAAATTTGACATAATGTTGATAATATAATATCTTTATCTCCATATCATCAGTGAGACAACTAGTCAATTACCTTTTTATCCTTAATGGCGATGACACATCTATGAGCTTTGTAAAACCATATATAATCTGACCATAAGTCAACAATTCATCACACCGCATCAACATACCAACTTACATCAGATTGATCATGCTCATGTTAGGCAACTCATGTGGCATTTGCATTAAAGAACACGAGAGAGGATGCTAAATAGCTATTGTTATGAACCCATAGTCCAAGAAAGGTTTACTCACACATTACCTATAGAACATCCCTTGGAGAGGACACAAGGGGTCGATGCACCCTGTTTGCACAACCAGGTCCTGAGTGTGCCATTTCCCATGACCTTTTTTACACGATGTACGCCTGGTACCTAAATATACCATAATTTGATGTATTTTTCTGCGGTGTCAAACAAAGAGCCCACCGTCCTTCCCGATGGTTGATTTCTACTGGACTCGCCATCTTCATCGAGGACTTTTTTGTCGCAGTAAACCCAACATCAAGGCAACGAATACCATATCTATCTCTAGCATCATCCATATGCAATAGGTGTAGATCGAGCATGCAATTAGTTTTATTGTGTTCATTCCTTACTATTGATCGATAAATGTGTTTAATTTGGTAGGGACTTTACATGTTTAGATTCTCACCTGTATCATTATGCTCCTACGCTCGCTCATGTTTGTGTACTCGCGAGTAGTATTTTATGTTGTTGAGGGCACATGAGAACCCTTGTTGATGTATATTGTATGAATTTGCAATAGTCTTAGCTTGCTTAATTGTCATGTTGTAATTCTCTAGTGATAGCTTGTGAACATCAGGCGCATTCTACTTCATCATTGTTGGGCCCAGATGGGAGCACTATGTTGTAATGACTTGAGGAGGGAATGTTAGAGTGACAAGAAAAGGTCTGCCAAATCTAGGATTTACATCGTTGGGTAGATGGAGACCCTGACCCTGTATATCTTTAACGTTATGGTTATGTTTCACCTTAATTGTTTCTAACATTAACCGGTTGGACATTGGTTATTTAATCATAAGAAGCATATAATTCAATGGTTTGGAGTATGTTAGGCTTAGGCTTCACCAACATGACAACAAGCAAACTTTCCTTGGAAAGCAAATGATGGAGTCTACTACCTATGTATTATCCCACGGTCTATGAGAATAATTAGGTTTTATAAGTAAGATCGATGGATTATCATTAAGATTTGTCATTATTTATCTAACATTCTGTAGTTATAACATGATATTTCCGTAAACCTATTCCTTCTCGCTCTTCATTAAGTTTGACACTCTTACTTAATGAAAAACTACAAATGAACTCTCATGCCTGCATGTACATAATGCACGACATGAGAGCGTGACAGCGGTGCGTGGGGCATAGATGCCGCACATGTCGTCATCCTTACTCATAGTTCCCTAATGTGCAGAGGTAAGTCCCTGATTTTGATCTTCTTTTTTAATTTAAGGAATCTAGGGATTCATATTTTGAATTTGGTAGAAAAATGGGGTTTATGAACTAAGGAATTGTTTGCATTAGGTTTTACAAAATAACGATTCCCCTCGTGTTGTTTCCTGTCTAAACCAAATTAGCCAAGAGGAAGTTTTTTCTTAATGCTAATCGAAACCTAAACAATAGTAAAACATGTAATCATGATAATGGGTTGCCAACTAAACATCATTAGGCCTTAATCTAGAACGATTAGAACCAAAACACGACCATTAATTTAAACCATTAAGGTACTTTATCAAGTTTTGGACACAATTTAGGTTGCTCTAGTACGAATGCTATATATAATAAGAACTACATCTAACTGTGAACTAGAACACATGCGGTGTAATACATGAACGTGGGTGATCAATAATAGAGATGTCATTAGCCATTAGAAGTGAAGGCGAGATCCCGTGCTTGCTTGGTGTAGGCATGGTGAAGGTAAGAGGAACATCGTCAAGATTGTACAAGAGACCCATGTACATAGTTCACCACCAACACTGTCCTCACATTGGTTGGTGGAGAGAGACAACCTTGTGCTTCATTTGCCCCCTTTAGGATTGGTTGTTAAGCTTCCGAGAAGCCGTAACTCGTGTATGTAATCATTGTTAAAAAACGAGAGGACTCCTCTTTATAGATGTGGTGCTAAGGATAAGGGCCAAGACCAATAGATGGCTCAAGTGCCCTCAATCATGGCACCCATGTGAGAGGCGATGACAAGCCACACACCCCATTCAATTCGACTACCTCTTTGCATATAAACTTTTCCCCTTTCTTTCTCTACATTATGTTGCGTTTATGTCCTGACTACTCACTTTTGCTTCTATGCCATGCAGATGGAGAGATGGACCGTCACAAGCATCAGAGGGGTGGGGGCAAGAAGATCAAGGCCCAACCCCGTACATGTAAATTAATACCGCTACAACTCCCGACCCTTGCATTCAACGTAAGTTGAGTGCAAAATCGTCCAAAAATCTTAAGAGCTTTTCTTGGCATGCAGACTTAACTTATATGGAAGATAATTAGAAGAAACAACCCCATTAAGTGACAAAGTTTACGACAACGAGCCCACGTGTAATGTGTATGGTCCAACTTCTGTTAAAATTGAATTTCGCTAAGCGTGTTTGGTCTAACTTATGTTAGCTTTAATTTTCATATGCAACAAAGCATCAAATGCATGAGACATACAACTCAGAATACATTGATTTCAAAAATCCTAGTACCTCCTCCTCTTCAAACAATTTGCACATACATTTATCCCTTTTCATGTATTTTTATGCTATGACTATCCATTTTTACCCTTGAGCCATGCATATGGCAAGTGGACCGTCACATGATGGGGAGGCAATGGGGAAGGGGGAGGGGGAGGGGGCGGGGAATCCATGCATGACAGTTAATCTCGCTACAACTCTGGACCCGTGCACCAATATTTGTGCCTCTTCCACTCTAAACAACTTTGTACATTACATTTTTCCGTTTTCATGCATTATTGCGTAGTCAAGTTTCATGCTACCTTTATCCCTAAGTCATGCACATGGTAGGTGGATTGTTGCATGAGGGAGGGGGTGCTAAGCCGAATCGCATGCATGCAAATTAATACCGCTACAAGTCCAAATCTCTACATTCGACGTAAGCTACCTTGTTTTGCTCCTAAGCCATACACATGGGAGGTGGACCGCTGCATGGAGGGGAGGGGCACAAAGAAGTGAGAGACCCGTTCCCGCTGTCTTCGAATTCCCACATTCATCATAAGCTAAGCCGAGGACAATGATGGGAGCTTTTCTTGATATACACGCTTAACTCTACACAATAACGAAGCTATCGCCCCGGCTCTATTCACAAGCCACTATTAAAATTACAGCAAAAAATGATGAAGTGTTTATCATTTTTTAGGGCGCGTGCCTTTGTGCTCATGCTTAGGGACTCCGCCACTAACCTCACATGATGATAATTAGGATCTGATGGAGTACACAACGATAACAACCATATAGTGAGCACACCTTCGTTGGGTGCTACGAATCTTCTTCCAGCTTAATTATCTGCGGATCAAAGCTTGTTTTTGCTGGATTTCTGAGTCAAGCGGTTCCTCCTGCTCAGTGGCGGACCTAGCGTGTGTGCATGGTGTGCCGTGGCACACCCAGAGTTTGTGAGAATTTTTTTATACCATATAATATTTTAGCCCAGTTTAACTGAGCCAGCCAGCCAGGCCCAACTGCCATCACGTGAGCGACCCAGACAGAGCGAGCGAGCGAGAGAGATAGGCAGAGCGGCGCGACCTAATCGCCTAATCCCCTCGCGCTCGGCCGCTGCCCAACCAAGACGCGCCGCCGCTCGGCGCTCACCGCCTCACCCACTCGGCCGCTGCCGCTCCCCTTCGAAGTCGAAGCAGCGCCGGCCGCCGGAGCTCCTTCCCTTTGGCAAAAACAGCTAGCAAGCGGCAAGCGCCGCGACCCGCGAGCCGCCGACCCGTCGACCCGGACCAGAGGGCCGCCGCCGCCTCGGAGGAGCTCTTCCCGCTCGCGCCTCTCGTCCCGACGGGCGACGGCCGATGGCCTCGACGGCTCGACGGCTCGACCCCTCGTCTCCTCTCCTCCGGTCCTCCCCCGCTCGGCCTTTGCTTGATTCGATTCAGGTGAGATACTGTACTGCCCAGTACTGTATGCCTCATGTTCTTTTTTGCCCAGTACTGTATGTGCCTATATAACAGATAGCTGAAATGCAGAAATGGTCACTGCCTATATAACCATCACATATGCATCAAATTTGCTGAAATGTAACATCGTAACTGGCTGAAGAGATAAACGAATGCCTACAGAACAATACTGCTACACAAGCATCACTTCTGCACATTTAGCTTGAAATCAAAAGGGCACAACAAAACGAACAAACTGCACTGTCCAGTATGTAGTAATGTTTGCTGCACTGTTTGTTGATGTTCTTAAACATTCAAAAAGACCATTTAAAACTCGCTGAACTTGTCCAGTTTTCAGCTACTAAACTGTAAACATAACCATTGATGATGCTTATTTGTATGATGTCAATGATCAAGATGAAGTTCGGAGACGATACATTGCAAAGGAAGCAATCCAACCATATGCACACAACTTCCAAGTCAGAAAAATCTATGGTAAAAATCGACACTTCAACTTTGTTTGGTTTGAGACCTACAAATGGCTAGAATATAGTGTCAAATATGAGGCAGCATTTTGCTTTGTGTGTTATTTCTTCAAAGGAAAAGCGAATGGAGGGCCTAGGGGTGATGCCTTTGTTAATGGTGGTTGGAAAAATTGGTATAAGCCTGATGCATTGGTCAAACATGTTGGTGGTATTAATAGCATTCACAACAAAGCTCAAGAGAAGTTCAATTTATTTGTGACACCCAAACCATCAATTGATAATATTATTGTTAGGGTGTCTAAAGAGGATCTACGCATGTACAAGGCTAGGCTAACTTATTCACTTAGATGCTTGAGGTTTCTTTTGAACCAAGGATTGGCATTTCGTGGACATGATGAGAGTGAAGAATCTAGCAACAGAGGAAACTTTCTTGAACTTCTTAAATGGCTTTCGGAAAATGATGAAGAAGTTAATAAACTTGTTTTGAACAATGCTCCTGGGAATTGCATCTTGACTAGTCCAAGGATACAAAATCAAATAATTGAATGTTGTGCGGCGCAAACAACTAAAAGAATTATTGAAGATATTGGTGATGACCACTATGCAATCCTAGCAGATGAGTCCAGTGATGCATCTCACAAAGAACAACTTGCTCTCTGCATACGTTTTGTTGATAAATCAGGAAGAGGATGTGAGAGGTTCCTTGGAGTTGTTCATGTTGCCAATACAACTTCATTGTCACTTAAGGATGCAATTCAAACTATGCTTAAAGATCATCATTTGACTCCTAGTCAAATATGTGGGCAAGGATATGATGGGGCTAGCAACATGAAAGGGGAGATTAAAGGGTTGAAAACATTGATCATGAAAGAGTCACCCTCGGCCTATTACATCCATTGTTTTGCACATCAACTTCAATTGGTTCTTATAGCCGTGGCAAAGGAAAATGAACCATGTTTGTGGTTCTTTGATCATGTTTCTTACTTGCTCAATATTGTTGGAGTTTCTTGTAAGCGCCATGACATGCTTCGAGATGTTAGAGCTCAAAAGGTTTTGGAAGCACTTGAAATGGGTGAGATTGAAAGTGGAAGTGGGCTAAATCAAGAGATGGGACTAGCTAGACCCGACGATACTCGTTGGGGTTCTCATTTTAAAACCATTATGCACATTGTTAGCATGTATTCCACAATCCTTGAAGTAATGGATGCTATTGGAAAAGATCCTTCACAAAAAGGTGAGTGGACAAGAATACGTGGAGTTACTCAAGCCTTTGAATCATTTGACTTTGTTTTCAATCTTCACTTGATGCTTGTTATTCTTGGCTATACAAATGAGTTGTCCAAATCTTTGCAAAAGAGAGATCAAGACATTGTTAATGCAATGGCACTTGTTAGTTTGGCAAAGAGTAGAATGCAACACATGAGGTCTCATGGTTGGGAAGAATTTCTTGCAAAGCTAGTCTTGTTTTGCAACAAACATGACATTGAAGTTCCTTTGTGGGAGGATACTTATGAGCATCATGGAAGATCACGTCGGTACTATGAAGTACAAACAAATGATGATCGTTATAGAAGAGAAGTATATCTTGGTTTCCTTGATCAAACCATTCAAGAGCTTGACAATCGGTTTGATGAGGTTAATACGGAGTTGCTTATTTGCATGTCAGCTTTGAATCCCCTCAATTCATTTGCTTCTTATGATGCACTCAAGGTAATGAGACTTGCTGAATTCTATCCCATGGACATATCAAGCACGGATTTGATTAGGCTAGAATTTCAACTTGCTACTTTTATTGATGATATGAGACAAGATGATAGGTTTAGAAATGCAACTAATATTGGTGAGCTCTCTATTATGCTTGTTGCAACAAAAAAGCACGTTCTTTATGATTTGGTCTACTCACTCATCAAATTGATATTGATTTTACCGGTGGCAACGGCGAGTGTTGAAAGGGTATTTTCTGCAATGAATCTAGTGAAAAATAAATTGAGGACTAGTATGAGTGATGATCGCTTGAATGATTGCTTGATGACATTCATTGAGCGAGATGTGTTCATGAAAGTAAGTGAAGATGACATAGTTGATGCTTTCATGGCAATGCAACAACGTAGAGTTACCTAGTGTTTTAATTTTCTGCTTCTGTTTCTTTCATGTAAGCCTTTTGTATTGTAACTGAGCACATTTGAGATATATTTTGTGAACTAAATGGTTGTGAGATTTGAATTGAGCTATTTATGTTATTCTTTTGCCATATTTTGTTACACTTGGATTAGGTAGATTTTTTTTTTTAGAGAGTGCACACCCATCATTTTATTCCTGGGTACGCCACTGCTCCTGCTCCTAGCACCGCCAGTCTGCTCGCCGACTCGGCGGTTAGGAGGTTGCTCGGCCATGGCTTGTCTCGGTTGCCATTGGATCGCTGTAGAGCGACTCGTTCAGGAGTGCGCCGTCGGATGCTGAATCCGAACACGTGGTGGCAGATCACGTGGGGTACGTTTTTTTTCTTTTGAGTTGGGTATGCAGAATGTTTTTCCGATCCATTATTTTTACCAGACCCTGGCTGGGGTTAGCCCGACTAATCCCTTCGATCCCGCACCCTCCGTCTAATCGCGCCTATGGAGGGTTCCAAGGGGAGCGGCGGCGGCGGCGAGAGGCCCGGCGCCGACCACAACCCTAGCCCGGATCAGCCCCCGCCGGCCGCCGCTCCCGGAAGGGAGGACGATGGCGCTGCGGCTGCCGCTGCCGCGGCGGCCGAGGAGGAGGCGCGGCGCCCGTTCACGGCCCTCAGCCAGGTCGACGCCGACCTCGCCCTGGCGCGCGTCCTCCAGGACCAGGCAAGTGGCTAGATCTCGCGGCCCTGGGCCGTCCCCTTCCCGTCCCTAGGGTTCCGAGGCGCGCGACTAACATCCCGTTTGGATCGGCTGCAGGAGCGGGCGTATATGATGCTCCGGATGAACGGAGTCGGCGGCGGCGGCGAGGGCAGCGACTACGGGAGCTCGGAGGCCGGGAGCTACGAGTACGACGAGGATGCCGAGGAGGACTACGAGGAGGAGCTCGAGAACCACCTCCGCGTCCACCACCACGAGCACCCGGCCGGCGGCGAGGCTGATGGGGACGATGATCTCGAGGCTGAGGCTGATGGTCAGGGCGAGGGCGAGGGTGATGGTGCGGATGAAGGCGAGGACGAGGGCTCTGAGGAGAGCGAGTACGAGGAGGAGGGGTTCGACGAGGATGAGGATGTGGAGCTAGATCTAGACCCTGCAGAGTACGAGGACGACGAGGCTTATGCACGAGCTCTTCAGGACGCTGAGGAGCGTGAGGTTGCCGCGCGGCTTATGGCTCTCGCTGGGATCAGCGATTGTGAGTATGGATTTTTCTTTTCGGGTCACTTCACATTTCGCGCGGGTTGCTGATGTACACTTCTGCTTTTCCTTTGTAGGGCGGGCGGTGGAGCATGTCGAGGATCACATAAACAACACACAGGTACTGATTTATGTTTCGATGTCTTGGATGGATTTATTTTTTGTATGTGGAAGTTGGAAGTTGGGAGCACTCAGTTTTGATGAAATGACCATGTACCGATAGGGATGCTTATTTTGTTAATGCGTGTGACAGACAGTGTAGTAGTACTTGCTTATTTTCATTGATGCGGTGATATAATTCCTTGCTAGAGCTAAATTATTCTCTGATATACTCCCTCCGTTCCAAAATAAATGTCGTGGTTTTAGTTCAAATTTGAACTAAAACCACGACACCTATTTTTGGAATGAAGAGAGTAGTAATCAAAGCCAGATGCAACTTAGGATGTACATCTTTACAAATACTAAGCTCCCTGGAAAGGGTGCATCATGTAGGACCTGGATGTACACGTGTGGACCTCTTGTGTATGCTAACTGAGCCCACATACAGGTATGTGTGACGTGCATGTAGAGCTCGGTGTATCACGTGTCACCGGCTCACCGCTGGTGGGATCTGGGCTGCATGGGGTGTAGGTGACTGCCCGTGTGGTCGGTGCCTATGTGAAGTAGACAGCGTTGCTAAGTGTTTCTTGGTCGTTGAAGGGAGCGCTGCACCACTGGCATTCCGTTTGTCGATGCTGCCTCTCCTCTCTTGCTTGCTTGGCAGAGGCATTCATTCATCTACTGGGTGCGTCCTGGGCTGGTCGTGTTCTAACCTCAGGTTTGACGTGTAGAAGTGCAAAAAAAAGAACCCCTCTAGCAAAAATCGGTGCTGCAAAGCGTGCATGTGCGTCTAGTAGTATTCTATAAGTGGTAAATTTACTTCCTGCTATGTTTCCTCCGGGGATTATGGCATGCACCTCCAATTCCTCTAATTTCTACACGGAGAACTTTGTGTTTGCTCAAATTGTGGTATTGTGTTTTTGTGTACTTGTTGAAACCAGCCAAATTTGAAAAGAGTAACTGACTATTTACAAATCGTCATATTATTGAAAAAACACAGGATTCATGGCAAGAGGTTGATCCAGATGAGTACTCTTATGAGGCAAGTTGTTTTTGTTTATTCCCTTTGGTGCCTGGGCCTGCATCTAAAGTTCCAAGATGGCAATGCTAATGGTTCTAGCCATGGTTTCAGGAATTAGTTGCATTGGGTGAAGTAGTTGGTACAGAAAGTAGAGGTCTCTCTGCTGATACACTTGCTTCCCTACCTTCAGTAACTTACAAGACAAAAGATATGCAAGATGGCAACACAGAACAGTACGTTCAAATACTTTTAAGTTCATAGCCTTCCAGTAATATACCCCCTCCGTCCCATAATTCTTGTCGTGGTTTTAGTCCAAATTTGAACTAAAACCACTACAAAAATTATGGGACGGAGGGAGTATATTAAAGTGGCATGCTGATTGCTGACATGTAATTATTGTTGGTAGATGTGTAATTTGTCGTGTGGAATTTGAGGAAGGTGAATCTTTGGTTGCACTTCCCTGCAATCATTCATACCATCCTGACTGCATTAATCAGTGGCTTCAAATAAATAAGGTACAATGCTACTTTTGACTTGGTTATTGTTAGAACATGTACAATAGCTTCCCATAGATGAGGATTGCCTATGTTCTCTGGTATGAAGCATTTCAGGCAATCACACCTGAACAGAAAATGTAGGGTTCCTTTGTACCTCTACTATACACCATATGTCTATGCTTATTGCTCTAGTTATTGTACAGCTATGACTTGCTTTAGCCTTATACCGGTTGTCTGAAATGCACTTCTGTCCACATATCTTTCTAGAGGATTGTATGATCAACAGTTATGATTTAGTTTCATATATTTCTTTTATTAAAGCTAGTTTCATATATCCCTTTTGCTGTCTCAAGTCAAGTAGAATATCATAATCAGTGGGTGCTATTGGAAGAGGTATGTCATAATAATAATTAGTAGTACACCCATGGAGATAGCATGGTGAAAGAAATAAGGAAGGGCTGACTGCTTTGTTGCGCCTGTGAGCATTTTCTTTCTTTGTTTGGGCTTCAGTTTCTTGAATAACATCACTGTCCACAACTTGCCTATGGGATTCGTAACCGGTCTATAATGGTGTAGATAGACACTCAAAATGTTGTTAATTATCAGCACTCAGTTATGCACCCTATACAGTAATCTTCTTTAATGTATTTACCATTAGACCTAAACTCAATTTACATCTTGACTTATATGAGCGGAGTAATAAATTAAGGCTTTTGGCCTTCAAGTATAAAATTAAACTTGTGTACTGTGGAGTTTTTTCCAGTCTCGCCTGGGTCATAAAACACCTGGACAGTCTTCTTGCGCCAGGTAGTGAAGGCTGTGATCCAATACCTGGACAGTCTGTATGGATTATAAATCCAATAGCTTAGTTGGCTGACACAATAGCTAGGTGGACCCATAAAGCAGGAAATAACGAGGCATACATGGTTTACCAAGCTAGAATTCATTTTATAAGAGCACATTCTTGTTGAGAAATTCTTATATATGACCCTTTGAATTGTAGCCAGCCAACTTCGGATAAGTTGTATCCCTTGCTACAAAAAAGGCAGGTCTTACCGTGCAAGGAGGTTTCTAAAGCAATAAAAACGTTTTCATCATTCATGTCTTGATACAAATATATCAAGTTTAAGATTCAGCATACATATCGATATAAATAAACTACTATTTAAGTTCAGGAACCATGCTAATACAGCTACAACCCTATAACAATTGAGTAAAGATACATATAAAAGTTTATTTATTTTCAAAATAATCTAAGTATTATTCATCTTCATGCCAAGTTGTCAATAATACTCCCTCCGTCCCTATTTTGGGACGGGGGGAGTAGAAGGTAGACGCCCACTGGAATGAATGAAAAAGATAAATCCATCTTCTTAGCTAGTTCGGACCTCTCTGGCTTGCTACAAGTAGGGTCCCCATGAGCAACTGTACCAGTAGACCTAACTGAAAGAGGAAATGTTCATGTGTTGGCTCAGCGTCAAATACATGTTTAGCTTATATTGCACTGCATATGAGTAGAGCAGAGACACAATGGATGAAGTATGCGGTGGTTACCTGTGAGATTGTTTGTGCGGTCTCTGGCCGCGTACTCCCTGATTCTGGCCATCCTATTCATGCAATGCCGTTGGGCTTTTTCGCCGCCAGCATGGCTGCCGCCACTCGTTGTGCCTGTGGTTGACACCTCCCCAATGGATATTGTGCCATGACCCATGATCACCCAACATTTCCACCATGAGCAATGTGCCAGTGTTGAGGCCGACTGCGCATGATGGAAATGTTGGGCGGCTGTGGCACAATATGCATCGGGGGGGGGGGGGGGGGGGTCGAATATATGCACAACGTGTGGCAGGGCCAACCGGTGGTGGCGGACAAGGCCAACGTGCAAGTCGCACGATGATAATATGATGAGGATAACCAGGATCACAGAGGTTGCTGCAAGAGTCAGCGCAGACACCCTTGCAGGTGCTATCGTGTTCTCCATCCATAGCGCTTGTGTTTGATGCTCAGATGTAATTTGAGTTGAACGTACATTTGATATTAGGAGCTAACACCAGAACATTTTCGCTGTCATTTTTGTGTCTACTAGTGCAGTTGTTCGTGGGGGCCAGCTAGTGGCAACCCCGAACGGGCTGAGTAGCTAAGAAGATGAATCTTCTCCTTTCATTCTTCTGTTGGGGGCAACTTTGCAGGAAGTTAACAATTCTTAGATTACTTGGAAAATGAATAAATTCTTAGATGTATCTTTACTTAATTGGCCGAGTTGCATTTTGCATGGTTTCTGTACCATATTATGTTTTATTTACATCTATGTCTACGGTGAATCTTAAACTTGAAATATTTTTGTTAACTCATGAATGAACGAAAATGTTTTTCTTGTCTTAGCAACCTCCGGGCATCCTAAGGCCTTCCTTTTTTCTAAGTAAGAAATGCACCTTATCGAAGTTTGCCAGCTATAATTCAAGGGTTACTACGCTTGTTAAATTCTTCCTATATAAGAGTTGCTCGACAAGAATATGATCCGTACAATAAATTCTGCTCTGGTAAAGCATTCATCATGCTTATTTTCTGCTTGTAGAAAGAGCATTTGCGCCTTCTTGTTTGCCTATGCTAAAAAACATATGTTCAGTAATATTAACACCATGATTTTTTTTGCGTGTTAATTAGAGAGGTAATTCAAGTTGTCATATATGATGTCTAAAGGATTGCGTTGCCCTGATAGATGCCACAAGTAGTTTCGAATTTGAGGTTTCCTCGTGCAAGGGTATTAATCTGACTTCCATAAGGGAAATGTATTAATCTTCCTTGTGCAATGGTATCTATCTGACTTCCATGCGGGTAATCTATTAATCTGCATGTTGTTTCCTTGTTAGATTGCTTAAGCTGTATACACCGTGGCTCCATGCCAGAGTCCTCTACCAGTAGATTGTTGTATCTTGTTGATCCCATGTTAGCAGAGGATTATATACACACTAGCATAATGCCCGTGCGTTGCCATTGAACCACAAAACTGATTGCAGTTGTATTTGATTAGTACTCCCTCCGTTTATAAATATAAGACCTTTTAGAGATTTCAATACGAACTACATATGGATGTATATAGACGTATTTTAGAGTGTAGATTCACTCATTTTACTCCGTATATGGCGCATATTGATGAAATCTCTATAAAGGCTTATATTTAGAAACGGAGGGAGTAGTATACAACAACCAATGCACTTGTTACTTGACATCATAAAAAGGTAATACACCATAACCATAAAAGGGTAAGAACACCAAGCAGTTTAACTAATGACATGTGTCTGGGCTGGATTTTGAAAATTGGAAGTTAGGAGGAGTGGCGTCCGGAGGACGGGGATTGGGGAGGAGGGGTGGCTGGGAAAACATTCATTAGCGGATTGACTAGGTGGGTCGTGTTGCAGTAAAAGAAATTCTGTACTGCTGTGTATTAATCAAATATACTTTCCCATTCAAAACATGAGTGAGGTGGTGACTTGCTAGTTTGATTGAGCTGTGTATAGTGGCAAGTGAGGGGTTCGAGACTCCGCAATTGCATTATTTACTTTATTATGATTTTCTTTCACAAACCAAAAGAGGGTCGGGCCGGTGGGGTTGGAGACTCCACTATTGGATTTTTTTACAAACCCGATGGATCCTGGGTGGATGAGGGAATAGGGGGGAACTTACCACCACCACAACCAACTCGAATTTACAAGACAGTAGAGATAGATGTGCATCTCTCTCTGATTTTAAAGTTGACAAGATGCCGTTGACTATGTGCAGGTATGCCCTATGTGTAGCGCAGAAGTTTCTACCTCAGCAAACAAGCAGGCATGACCAACAGTCGTTGGTGAACCAACTTCATCTTCGGAAAAGAAAAGAAAAAACCAGTTGTTGGCACTTGGTGGGAGTATGTAGCAGCATCGTTCTAGCATCCCTGATGTTTAAACCAAAGCAAGGCAGCAGAAACTTCTACAGTACAGACTTGCGAGGGGACCAGGGAAATGGAGCATTTTTTTGCCTTCCGCCGATGCTCTGCGTTCCTTACTCTTGTACACTAACAGTATTATTACCGTCGACCATTTTTTTTCCTCTGTCCTCAGTGTATATTAGGATTATCGCATTAATGCACTGGGATTTAGATATTTATATCTGGAGCTAGATATGCAATATGGATGTGCTGGAGTATTCCCAATATTCACAATTATAGGCAATCAATTATGGCCGTCCATTATTTAGATGTTAATAAATGCGGACTCATTTTGACAATTTATTAGGTGTGAATAAATGCAGATATGTTTTGATAAGTACGAATTAATTTCGTTCTTTAAATAACGTGCTCGGAAATTCTATAAATACCGGCGTGTATCTTCTAATCAGAGCACCCTACATCGGAACAAATTTAATCCTCGCAACTCTCAAGTCTCTGAATTTTCTCGCTTTCTCTCTCGCAAACGAGCCAGAGAAAGACAGGTATTTTGGTCTTATGGGTTCCCGCCGTTCTCATGATATTTAGGCCGTGCAAAGTTCATATAGCTAATTATGTTTTTGATTCCCTTCACTAGTCTTGGAAAAAAAAAGCAACCCCAACAAGAACATGGGACAGCCTGGAGGCCCGTCAAGCACCGGAGGCGCTAGGGAAAATCAGGCGCAGCAAAGCAACCCCCTTGGCTACCTCCTCACCGCTTCTTCGGCCATCGGCAGATCGCAGGCCCCTCTGAGGGCATCCTATGAGCATCTCGGGCCTTCCAGAGGTGGTGCACCACGCTTTGGTCTTCCGACCACGAGCGTCTCCCCTGCCCGGAGCCCCCAGTTCGACAATCTCCTCGCCATGCCTGCACGGAGCAACAATGGCGTGAGCCGTAGACCTCTTCTTCCCACGCCATCGCACCTAGTGCAAGCGCACCGACAGAGGTACCATGCCACTGGAAGGAATGGTGTTTTGCCGTCGTCGCCGATGCAAGCTCGGAGCACCGACCATTCCACCTTCCAGTGGCCGCAGCCACGCTCCGTGGCACCGAACAGGGGCAACCGCTCCTATTCGCAGCTTGTCGCGTCGCCGCGACAGGTGGTGCCTGCGCAGCAGTTCCTCGGTGATCCGACCCCGTCGGCTTCCGGGGTTCTCAACGCTTCCTCGTCACTGCTAGGAGCGACAGGATCAACCCGAGCACAGAGTGTCTTCCTACTTAACGGCGGTCGCCGCGACGCGCTCGCGCGAGAAGCGGGCACCGGAATCATGCAACGGAGAGAGCCGACCCGTCGTGCCAGCGAGCTTGCCTTCCTCGCAGGCACCGGATCCGTGCAACGCTTGGAGCCGCCGGGCTTCGACGGCGGTCTCCTTCATGAGCGTTCGCTTCTTGTAGGCACAGGATCCGTGCAACACGCGACGGGCTTTGACGACGCTCGCCTCCACGGCCGTTGTCTTCTTGCAAGCACCAGACCAGCGCTGCGCGTGGAGACGACGGGCTTCGACGTTGATAGCCTCCACAGGCGTGCGCTTCTTGCGGGCATCAGATTCGTGCATCGTACGGGGCTGATTGGCTTCGACATAGGTCTCTATGCGAATACGCTTCTTGCAGGCCTCGGATCCATGTCACGCAGACAACCTACGGGCCTCGACAACCGAGCGGCGGCGAGAAATGATGCCATGCCGTGGCGCGTGAATAGGATGGTTAGGGTCTGGGATGACGGGACAAGAGCCCGCGCTGACACCCTTGCAGGTAACCACACCCTACTTCATCCATCACGTCTCTCCTTTGCTCAGATGCAAGTGTGATCCGTGTTGAACTCAACAATTTTGATTTCTGGTTCTGTTCCAGCTTCTCGTGGTCGTGGGGGGGGGGGGGCGAGGTGGTGGCAACCAGGCGCTACCAGGCGGCTGTAGCTAATGAGATGGATCATGTCTGGCCGACCAATATCATTCGACGTCAAGAATAAATCTTATATGTGCCTTTGCTCTGCTGGAGTTTTATTTAAAATAAATGGTCACCAGACAAATGTCATGTTTTACTAGTACAATTTATTGTTATTATAATAATGATTTAATTTTATCTGTTTCATGTTTCTGGGTGAAATGCAATTGTATATACCTCTTGACTTTTCTTTTCCTCAAACATGTCATTTGTTTATTGTGCAAGAGCATATGTCTGTTGGTGATAGTTTAGATGATAATAGTGCAGAGGCAAAACTGAAATTTCCTTATATAGTTGGCTTCCCTTGGTAAACCTAGCTAGTGTCAATGTTTGATATCGACAGTGGTACCGTCAGAGGGTGTGTGAGTGCTAGATCAGAGTGGCTACAAACAGGAGACAACATGATCTACCTACGTTCATGTTCGCACATGAACACGTCATCGTGTACCCTCGATGCCGGGGGTGATGCACCATAGCTCACGAAGGAGATCCGGTCGGAAGCGCCATACATACGCAATCCGGCAGACACTTTTGTAGACCTGAAACACGTCACGCTTGGGAGGGACCCCGTCTGGATGCACGATGGCTATGTGCTGCCCTAGGTCGGTCCGACCGCCCCTAGAGCCTCAAGGATCATTGCTCTTCAACACGAAGAACGAACGAAGAATGAGAGAGCAAGAACAAGGGAGAGATGTACAAGTAGGGTAAAAAGTAGTATATGTTTTTTGTTGATTGTGTGTTGTTCAATTGGCATTCACCTTTAATCTATTTATGAGGAAGATGGACTTCCCATACAATAAAAGGGTTAAAACCCCGACAAACAAGTCAAAATCTAGCTCAATTCGGGCAAAAACATGTTTTGGCTCCACGGGTCGCATATGACCTCAGATTGGCCGGACATTTAGTCGGATATTAGGTTGGACTATCCGACAAAAGTTAGAGCGTCGTGCCACTATCGTATATTGGGTCAAACATTATAGGTCGGAGTATCCGATAGGATTTCTTCAACTCCTCTCCCAGACCTTGTTTCGGCTCCACATGTTGCATATGACCTCGGATTGAGATGATCCAAATATTAAAATCGCCCGACTCGACAATAAAAGACTTTTCATGTTGATTTTTTTTAATTGAGACCATCTTAATTGCATTCTCTGCCAAACCATAATCTGGCGTCAACACGAGGTTCTCTGAAATTGCCATAAGTTTTGCATCTGAGATCTGTTTTGGACCATATTTATATCAATTTTGATCTTTTCAAAAAGGTTCATCCAATGGTGACTTTCAATCATAATTTTGACTTCATCTTGATATATCTCCTAAGCTACTCTTTACGATTGTGTCACTTTTGAGTGTTACCCCCTTTTTTGGCAAATCTTATGTGCCAAAAAATAACTTGTACCATTATTATTCTAAGGACAATGTCAACACTTCATCGTCCATTTTATATGCTTAGGGCGATAAATCTATATCTACCATGTTTATGTTTAGGACGATAATTTTATATCGTCCATTGCTTGTTTGAACTTCTTGATGCAAACTTGGGTGAAACCTTCTCAACTCTTTGCTTAGTTTTAATCCAGGCAGTTGGAAAGAATACCATTAACAATCCGGCGATAAAGTTTGATATATAAATATGCATCTCAAAGCCATCTGCCGAACCATCTTGTCCACTCTTCTGTTAGGATCTTGCATATAATTAACAATGAACTTTCTTCAATCCTTGCTTTCACCTGCACAAAAAAATCATTAGTGGTCAAAGCGGTGGGCTCCACTTCGTCCTTAGCTATGTCGGCGAGACTAAGAATTGGCTATTGATAGACATGCAATAAACCATGATCAGCATGGTAGTCAGATGCTTGTTGTGGCAACTAATAACCCACAAGTATACGAGATCAGGTGTAGCACTTTCGATAAATAAGAGTGTCGAACCCAACAAGGAGCTAAAGGTAGAATTGATATTCTCTCAAGTTCTATCAACCACCGATAATAAAGAATAATAAAGTAAATATAGCACGTGTGGAAAAGTGGTGGTAGGATGCGCGAAATTGTCCCTAGGCAATTGTATATGAAATATGTGATACTCATCATACTTATGAGGGAGAGGCCTAAGCTAACATACTCTCCGTACTTGGATCATATGTTCTTATGATTGAAACTCTAGCAAGCATCCGCAACTACTAAAAATTCATTAAGGTAAAACCCAACCATAGCATTAAATTAAAATTCCCCTTTAATCTCATATGCAACAATTTACAAACTCGGGCTTAGGTTTCTATCACTCCCGAAACCCACTATAAGCAAATCATTAAGATATTGCAACACCCTACAGTGGGAACCCCACATGCCTGCGTGAGACAGTGAGCATCATACGACAACACCATAATAACATACAACTCATATCAACCATACCATACCAAAATTAGCCCATAGGACAAAAAATAAACTACTCAAACATAATAGAGGTGCAACACATCATTGGATAATAATATTTAACATAAAGCACCAAGTTCAAGTAGGGGATTACAGCGGGCTGTGGGAGAGTGAACCGCTGATTATAGAGGAAGGAAGATGATGCAAGTTTTGATGAAGACAACAATGTTGATGGAGATGGTTGCGGTGACGATGGTTTCCCCGACAACAATCCGATGCCACCGAAAGAGAGGGGGAGAGAGCCCCCCTCCTTCTTCTTGATTGGCATCCCCTAGATGGGAGAAGGGTTCCCTCTCTGGTCCTTGGCCTCCATGGCTCCCGGGGGCGAGAGCCCCTTCGAGATTGGATCACTCCTCCTCTTTCTCTCTAGTTTTCCTCTATGTTTCGATACTGTTTCTGCGGTCGAGCACTGTTTCTTAAATAGCCGGAGATCCATAACTCCGATCAGGCTGAAATTTAACACATTTTTTTCTCATAATTAGCTTACCTGTGCCTGAAGGAGATCTTGATACTTTTGCACTACTTGGCAGATAAGCACTTTTTTTGCTTCACTCGCTTTTTGATATTTATCTAGTAACTCTGTGAAAGTAACCTTTTAGTTTCTTTGTGCTTACCTTGTCACTCCCAAAATGCAATACTATCCTCGCGATGGCTCGAAGGCCATGATAAGGATAGAAGCGCATTTCGGGTCGCTTCACAAGAATGGATATTGTCACAATACATATAAAGATGAGATGAGTATATGGAGTTATCTTACACTCACCACATGATACAACAACAATAATTCAAATACAATCATTCATAACAATCATCATACATAAGAGTAGGGTCCGACTACGGACGAAATCAAACGAAAAATGACATCCATCATGTTAAGCCCAGGATGTCGACCAAGGCATCCACCTCTACTCGTCAGGGTATGTCACGTACATGCGGCCACGTTCCTCATCATACTCCCACTGGAGTCCTGTAGCATCATCTGCGTCAAGTTTATCTATACCTGTACCTGTTGTTGTAGGAATCTGTGAGCCCGGGGACTCAGCAATCTCATCACCCAGGGTACGGAGACTATCTAAACTTATAGGTATGACATGGTTAAGTGGTGAGGTTGCAGCAACACTAAGCATTTTATTTGGCTAACTTACGAGTACAAGAATAGGATGAGTGTTCTACGCATAACGGTCGTGAACTAGTTATGATCAAGAAGTGATCCTGAACTCCTACTTACAAGTCAATCATAACCCCACCGTGTTCTCTTATCGAACTCCCTCGAAAAGAGACAATCATGGTTACACACACAGTTGGTGTATTTTAATTGGATTTACTTCAAATTTTCTATAACCGGGTATTATAAAATATCCAAGTTGCCACATAACCGCGGGCAAAACCTTCAGAAAGATTTAACTCCGCAAGGGTGCTCCAACTCATCCATCACAAACTAACCACAAGCTGCGGTGGAAAACCTCAACCGCGGGATAGTTCAAAGTGTCCTCGGAATCCTGGTGCACAAGACATTCGTTAAAGGTAAAACAAATCCAGCAAGACCGCCCGACAGGCCGGATCCCGATAGGAGCTGCACATATCTCGTTCTCAGGGCACTACCAGATGGGTCACACTATGAGTCAAACCAAACCTCGAGTTTCCCCACGGTGGCCCCGTAGTCTGCCCTTTTGGACCCACACTCATGAGGAGCACTGGCTCGGGTTGTTGATTAATTATCCACGGGGTAGCTACTCCCTATGCAAATTTTATTACGTAGGCAAATTTTAACACCAATGTTGGGCCTTGCTGGAAGAGTTTTATCCCAAAACGAATTATCAAGAGGGGGTCCCCATAATAACCCCAAGCATGTTAGGAGTGCTCAATATGGATCATAACACTGGTAATCGGAAACTAAGGCGGCAAGAGTGGAACAAAACACCAAGCAAGAGGACGAGCCTTCCACCCTTTACCAAGTGTATAGATGCATTAAATTAAATAGCAAGAATAATGTGATATCCCAAGATATCCATGGTATCATATGGATCCACCTGCACCTGCACCTGCAACTAGCAACGCTATAAGAGGGGCTGAGCAAGCGGTAACTTAGCCAAACAATGGTTTGCTAGGATGTGGAGGGTTAGAGGCTTATCATGCATTTTGGGAGGCTTGATAGGCAAGTGGTAGGAAGCGATACATAGAGGTAGCAACAAGATAACTAGCATAGCAAAGATAGAAACTGTATCCAGGGTAATGATCATCTTGCCTTGTGTTTCTTCAGTACGATAACAAGTTTGCTCCTCATAAGCGTTCTCGACAGGTTCCTCGAACCCCGACTCGTCACCTGGTACTACCCACAAGAAAGAACAAGCATCCAATAAACACACAACCATGGAAAAATGTGCAAACAAGAATGATGCATGACCATTTAATATATTTAGCATCGCAATCCTACACTAGTCACATTAAATGAAGCCTTGATCCATGTGAAGCATGGATCAAGCAACACTTCATATGCAAAATTAGTGATTTTAACATTCTGAAATTAACAGCAATATTAATTATTTTTACATGCATGATGGTGGAAAATATGGATTCTACACATGCAAACGATGCAAATGCATATAAAGATCATCACAATCGGAGTTACGGTTCTCTCGGAACACTCACGACAAGATACAGAAGGAAAAGGTGATAGATCAGGTTATGAGGAAGGATAGATGCAAAATCTTGGCATCCCAAGCATGCCACCGGATAGGATATGGAATTTGAGATGGAATGGACATAAAGATCATGAAAAAAAAATGCATAGAACTCCCATAGTGATCAAAACAATATTGCAATGCAATCTATCACAAACAGCAACATGACACTTTGCAACCACCAAAACAGCAAGCTACAGGAATCTAAACTGCTCATATATGACATGTGGTTGTAGTATGTTTAATGCACAATATTTCATCCAAAAGGTTCAGATTGATTAGATGAATGGTTTCATTGGAAATGAGCTCACAATATGCCAAGATGATGTTACAGATTATGACTTAGTGAAAATCATAGATTATCACAGAACAAAGTTAACATAACAGCAGTTTCATGGCATGAATTAAATATGCTACTGGACTTATCATGACATGAAATTGCACAACATGGTAGTAAAAAACATGGACTGCAATTCATGCAACATGAGCATCTTCATAAAAATCACACATTCATGGCATTCATCAAGACAAAATGCAATGTTGATATAACGGTTCCAGCCTTAGTGAAATTTAAATGTTTCAAAACAACAACATTGACATGGCAGGTTTATATGATCATTTTTTTGGCTAAACATGGATTTCATGGCATGGCAAAAATACCAGTAGCAGGTATATGTGAAAATGCCCCTAACTCATGTTCAAAGTTTATTTATATGGCGCATGGATTAATTCATACAAAATTCAAAAAATGCAACATCATGTTAAAATGACATGCAAGAGAACTTGCCCAAAATGCAAAACTAATGCCACATATGGATTCATTGGATTTTTATACCACATTTTGATATATAATATGCATATGTTCATATGAAGAAAAATGCCACATTGCAATATTTGAATACTGCCTAAAATGGAATTAACAGATATGCCAGAAATAGAATATGCCAATTGTGGAATGTACACAAATGGAACATGCCAGAAATGGAATTTACCCAAAATGGAATAAAACAAAATTTGAGGGAAAAATCTAAGTACACACTGGGGAGCCTAGCCACATGGACTTACAAGTGGGCCTTGGGGTCAGACACAGAGAGAGTTGACACAGAGACGATGACATGTGAGACCCCACTGTCAATGTCACATTTAAATCGAAAAAGGGGGAATAATAGCGCATCGCGGGGGATCGAACCCGGGTCGGTTGGGCGGATCTGGTTAGGTCGGACCAGCTGGCCCGACTCACTCATCTGACTGGAGAGGGGGGGGGGGTTCAGCGCTTTGACTTAGCCTGCACGGTTGCATAGACCCACGTGTTAGAAACTCAAGAACAAAGGAAACAAGGGACGACGACGGCGACAAGACAGTTATGGCGGTGGTCGCGCCAGAGTCGATCCGGTGACCAAAAGACGCGGCGGAGGGCACAGATCTGACCGCAATACTATCCCGCACACACGCATGCAAACCACGGCACCGGACGACAACGGAGGCGACGCCGGCAAGCTCGAATTCGACGATGCAAAGAACGGACACCGCACTTGAAGGCAAAAACGAGACCTATGCAAGGGGAGGAACTTGCTGGACGCACGCGTGCATCTAAACATGATCGAAACACTCGCCGACGATGAGGTCCAACGGATGGACAACTCGGCCTCGAGGAAGACGACAGCTTAGGGCACAATCAAAGGGGAAAATGGGTAGGGAGGAGTGGCTACTCACGTAGAGGGGCTTGGCGTAGTCGTACGGCTCGAGGAACAGGGACGACGATGAATTTGACCGGCGACGAGCTCCGGCCATAGAGGAAGAAGACAAAGGGAACGATGCTTGCGGAGGCTCCGGGCTTGAATTGAAGGAGGCAGACGACGTAGTCGAGGGAGACGGAGCTCCCGGACTCGATCTCCTCACCTGGGCTCGTTGGAGGGCTGATACGTCTCCAACGTATCTACTTTTCCTCACCCTTTTGCCCTTGTTTTGGACTCTAATTTGCATGATTTGAATGGAACTAACCCGGACTGACGCTGTTTTCAGCAGAACTACCATGGTGTTGTTTTTTGTGCAGAAATAAAAGTTCTCGAAATGGAATGAAACTTTTTGGCGAATTATTTAAGAATATATAAGAATTATTGGAGCCAAAATCCACCGAAGAGTGGGGGCCAGGGTGAGCAGCACCCACCAGGGCGCGCCCTGGTGGGTTGTGCCCACCTCGTGGCCCCACTGACCCTAATTCCACCACTATAAATTCCTATTTTCGGAGAAAAAAATCAGAGAGAAAGTTTCATCGCGTTTTACGATATAGAGCCGCCGCCACCTCCTGTTCTTCATCGGGAGGCCAGATCTGGAGCCCGTTTGGGGCTCCGGAGAGGGGAATCTTCGGTCTTCGTCATCACCAACCCTTCTCCATCGCCAATTCCATGATGCTCCCCACCGGGAGTGAGTAATTCCTTCGTAGGCTCGCTGGTCGGTGAGGAGTTGGATCAGATTCATCATGTAATCGAGTTAGTTTTGTTAGGGTTTGATCCCTAGTATCCATTATGTTCTGAGATTGATGTTGCTATGACTTTGCTATGCCTAATGCTTGTCACTAGGGCCCGAGTGCCATGATTTCAGATCTGAACCGTTTATGTTATCATCATTATATCTATGTTCTTGATCCGATCTTGCCTAGTCATATGCACCTATTACGTGTTATGATCCGTAAACCCCATAGTGACAATATTTGGGATACTTTCCGGTGATGACCGTAGTTTGAGGAGTTCATGTATTCATCGTGTGTTATTGCTTTCTTCTGGTTCTCTATTAAAAGGAGGCCTTAATATCCCTTAGTTTCCTTATGGACCCCGTTGCCACGGGAGGGTAGGACAAAAGATGTCATGCAAGTTCTTTTCCATAAGCACGTATGACTATTTACGGAATACATGCCTACATTACATTGACGAACTGGAGCTAGTTTTGTATCGCCCTAGGTTATGACTGTTATATGATGAATATCATCCAACGAGTTCACCAATCCAGTGCCTACGAGTTCTCCATATATTGTTCTGCTAAGTTACTATTGCTACTGCTGCTGTTACTCTTGCTACAAAACTATTGCTATCACTGCTACCGTTACTGTTACTGTTACTACTGCTATCAAAACTATCATACTACTGTGCTACTGATCACTCTGCTGCAGATATTTAATCTCCAGGTGTGGTTGAATTGACAACTCAACTACTAATACTCTCAAATATTCTTTGGTCCCCTTGTGTCGAATCTATAAATTTGGGTTGAGTACTCTACCCTCGAAAACTGTTGCGATCCCCTATACTTGTGGGTTATCAAGGGCACGCCGGCGATGATCTTTGCTCTCTGCCTCGCACGAGATAGGTTGGGGCGATGGATCTGGTGGCTGGACTCACCTGGTGGTGGCGAGCACGGAAGAGGGAAACCTAAGAGGGGCTCGGACGTCGAGGGGCTTTATAGGGGGGCTCGGGCGTCGACGTGTAGCTCGGCGTCTGTGTCGGCCATGTGCGCTGTGCCCCGGCATTTTTACCATGAGAGGGGTGCCGAGGTGGACGACGAATGTAATGGTTCATTACATTCGCTCGTGGGCTGGGCTTTGCGGGCTGCGGCGAAGAGGTAAGTGAGGCCTGCTGGAACACACTTCTCTCTCTCTCTCTCTCTCTCTCTCTCTCTCAGACTTTAAACATTTCTGAAAACCAGAGCACAAAACAAAACGCCCAGGATAATTGGTAAGGAGTTTGGGGAAATAAAACCATATTTGGGAAGCTCGGAATTAGTAGGATTTAAATAAAATGTCCTCACAACTTTTAAAGAAAGAAAAATAATTCAAGTTTGAATTAAATTCAAACTTGCATCATTTTTTAATCCGTCCAGAACATTTTTAAAATCGCTGAATCTTGGAGGAGGGACAAATGGCATGGTCTAGATAATTAAGAAAAATAGTGGACATTTATTTAGGCAGGAAATTGACCACTTGCAAAATCCAAAATAAATAGAAGGAGAAGAATTATGGTGATAGCAATGAAGTTTTTTTTGCAAACTTGATCAAGCCACTTGGAGGGAGGCTATGCACATCACACAAAGCACACATACATCACAATCCACACATTATGAAAAATACAAGTGATGCCATGATGCAAATGATGACATGAAGCAAACAATAATCAATTGAAACCAAACATGGAATGTCATAAAAGGGTTGATCACATAGAAATGATTCATTACATGGAATGTTGCATTTAGGTTGTTACATACTTAAAACCTTTGTTTTCATTTGGTTTGCTCGCATCAATCTTTGGATTTGCTTGCTGCCCCCAGTGCTTGGTGTCTTCATTATAGCGTCGATGGAATTCTCGCCTTCAAGAATATTCCCATTGTTTTCTTGAAAGACTTCCTTACATGAAAGCTTGACCCCATCATCCATAGTTTCTATCTTCTCATATTTTAATAAATCAGCTTGAAGAAGCCGATGCAAAAACTTTTTACCATCAGGGCCAATTGGTATAGACTGGCATCCCTTGGTGTTTCAAAAAATTTCAGTCATCCTATATGAATGACCAATTTTACTATATGATGAAACATACCACCACTGGTGAAGCGACGTGCTATACAAACGGTTTTTAACCCCTTTCCGCGACGTACTTTTAAACCGTCGCCTTGCCTGTATGGGCGATAGGGGGGGGTTCATCCCACACGACACAGAAAAATCGTCAGGGATGGTGACCAACGAACACAAACGTTTGGCAAAACTAAGTGTATGGGTTGTCCATATCTATCACAAACGAGAGTCACCGGTCAACCGTTTGAGATCTGGTGGACTTCCCATACGGCCCATCCTTGCAACTCGCATGAGATCACACTAATTAACATCACACGCGCTATTCTGTGGCGCATCATTTACGATGTGCACCAAATCACAAACAGTTCACGATTATAAAGCGTGTATGATAATAGTATATGACGTGGCTTCAGACTGCGTCGGTATTTCCCCAAAGAGGAAGGGGTGATGCACCACAACAATGGTAAGTATTTCCCTCAGTTATGAAACCAAGGTTATCGAACCAGTAGGAGGATCACCACCACCCAATAAGGAGCACCTGCACACAAACAACAAATAATTGCAACCCGACGCGAAAGAGAGGTTGTCAATCTCTCTACGGTAAAAAGATAGATTAGGTAGGGATAGATAGGAGAGATAGATCTCTCAAGAACACAAAATAGAAAAGGCAAATAAAAAGTGCAGAAATATATTTTTGGGTTTTTGGTTTTGTAGATCTGAAAACAAAGAGGCAAAAAGATAGATCGGAAAGCAATATGTTGGAAAAGAAGACCCGGGGGCCATAGGATTCACTAGTGGCTTCTCTCATGAGTATAGCGCACGGTGGGTGAACAAATTACTGTTGGGCAATTGATAGAAAATCGAATAGTCATGACGATATCCAAGGCGATGATCATTATATAGGCATCACGTCCAAGATAAGTAGACCGACTCCTGCCTGCATCTACCACTATTACTCCACACATCGACCGCTATCCAGCATGCATCTAGTGTATTAAGTTCATGGAAAAACGGAGTAATGCAATAAGAACGATGACATGATGTAGACAAGATCTATTCATGTAGGAATAGACCCCATCTTGTTATCCTTAATGGCAACGATACATGCGTGCCTTGCTGCCCCTTCTGTCACTGGGAAAGGACACCGCAAGATCGAACCCATCACAAAGCACCTCTTCCCATGGCAATAAAAATTGATCTAGTCGGCCTAACTAAACCACTGATTCGAAGAAGAAATACGAGGCTATAAGTAATAATGCATATAAGAGATCAAAGAAAACTCAAATAATATTCATGGATAGAAACTGATCATGAACTCAAAATTCATCGGATCCCAACAAACACACCGCAAAAGTTTACATCAAATAGATCTCCAAGAGACCATTGTATTGAGAATCATAAGAGAGAGAGGAAGCCATCTAGATACTGCCTACAGACCCGTAGGTCTATGGTGGACTACTCACGCATCATCGGGGAGGCACCTATGAAGAAGATGAACCCCTCCGTGATGGTGTTTAGATTGGATCTCGAGGTTCTGGAACTTGCGGCGGCTGGAATTGTGTTTCGTCAACTCCCCTAGGGTTTTTGGAATATTTGGGAATTTATAGGCATCATAGGCGGTGGAGAGGGGCCCTGTGGAGGGCACAACCCATCTTCCTGGCTCTTCTTTGGCCCACTGGGTGTCTTCTGGTCCAGAAAAAATCTCCAAAAAGTTTCGTCGCGATTGGACTCCGTTTGGTACTGATATTCTGCGAAGTAAAAAACAAGCAAAAACAGCAACTGGCACTTTGGCACTATGTCAATAGGTTAGTCCCAAAAAATGATATAAAGTTGTTATAAAATGATTGTAAAACATCCAAGAATGATAATATAACAACATGGAACAAGCAAAAATTATAGATACGTTGGAGACGTATCAGCATTCCCAAGCTTAATTCCTACTCGTCCTCGAGTAGGTAAATGATAAAAACAGAATTTTTGATGTGGAATGCTGCCTAACATGTTCATCTCATATTCTTTTCTTTTGTATAGCATGGACATTTGGACTTGTAAATGATTCAAAGCAATATTCTAGTTTTAACATAATGACTTCAATACTCAAGCATGCCAACAAGCAACCATGTCTTTCAAAATATCAACACTAAAGAAAGTTATCCCTAGCCCATCATGCTCAATCATTGATCCATTCATGAAACACACTCAAATATTAGCTATGCCCAATGCTCAAGTACGATCATAGTGCCCCCTAGTTGGTGCTTTATAAGAGAAGATGGAGACTCAAAGTAAAAATAAAAATTACATAAAGTAAATAGATAGGCCCTTCGCAAAGGGAAGTAGGGATTTGTAGAGGTGCCAGAGCTCAAGGTTTTAAATTGAGAGAGATTTTTTTTGGGTGGCATGCTTATACTGTCAACGAAAACGACAAAGTAGCTCACAATACTTTCCATGCTAGATATATCATAGGCGGTTCCCAAACAGAAAATAAAGTTTATTCCTTTTTCCACCAAACTTTCACTTTCCATGGCGGGCCGTATCCACGGTTGCCTTCCATACCAACACTTTCCAAGGAATTTATTATTTGACAACATAAAGTAAATATTTTTTCTTTTTCATTTCGGGAATGGGCATCCCTATTACCCCGCACTCTCGTGCAATGACAAGTGAATAAACACTCATCTTGAGAATAACACATCTAGCATGGAAAAATATTGGACACTCCCCACCGTTTCATGAGCAGTACGAGCACACAAAAGAGAAAATTTATTTTGAAAATTTAGAGATGGCACATACAAATTTGCTTGGAACGACATGGAAATTCCGCATATAGGTAGGTATGGTGGACTCATAAGGCAAAACTTGGGTTAAGGATTTTGGATGCACAAGTAGTATTTCTACTTAGTACAAATGGAGGCTATTAAATAGATTGAGAAGCAACCAAACCAAAAAACAAAAATTCACATAAATGAGCATTGAGCATAACTAACACCGAATAATGCACCATAAGTAGGATGTAACTTCATTGCATAACTATTGACTTTCGTGCATGCATAGGGAATCACAAACCTTAACACCAATATTCCTACTAAAGCATAATTACTCCCTAACATGACTCACACATTACTATCATCATGTTTCAAAACTATTACAAGGAATCAAGTTTAATTTGTCCAATGATCTTCATGAAAGTTTTTATTATATCCTCCTTGGATATCTATCACTTTGGGACTAGTTTCATATATTGCCATTGCTTTTTTGACAAGCTCAAACAAATTTAAGTGAAGCACATGAGCATAGAGATTTCATCTCTCAAAAAGGTATAAGTGAAGCATGAGAGGATTTCTTCAAAATTTGCTAGCTCTCAAATTAATCTAAGTGAAGCATGAGAGTATTTCTACAAAAATTTCCAAGCACACCATGCTCAAAAAGATATAAGTGAAGCACTAGAGCAATTCTATAGCTCAAAATGTTTAAGTAAAGCACATAGAGCAATTCTAACAAATCATAGCATAATTTTGGCTCTCTCAAATAGGTGTGTCCAGCAAGGATAAAAATGACAAACTAACAAGCAAAGCAAGCAAAGATACAAGATGCTCCAAGCAAAACTTATGATATGTGACGAATAAAAATATAGCTCCAAGTAAAATACCGATGGTTGTTAGAAGAAAGAGGGGATGCCACTCGGGGGCATCCCCAAGCTTAGTTGCTTGTTTCTCTTTGAATATATCTTGGGGGTGCTGTAGCATCCCCAAGCTCAGGCTCTTTTCACTCCTTATTCCTTCATCCATCGTGATCTCACCCAAAACTTGAAAACTTCAATCACACAAAACTTAACAAAATCTTCGTGAGATCCGTTAGTATAATAAAGCAAATCACTACTTTAGGTGCTATTGCAAACCCATTCATATTTTATTATTGCATTATACCTACTGTATTTTAACTCTACCATGGCTCATACCCTTCAATATAACCCATAGATTCATCAAAACAAGCACACAATGCAACGAAAACAGAATCTATCTTAAACAGAACAGTCTGTAGTAATCTATACTCTAACCATACTTATGTAACTCTAAAAATTCTGAAAAATTAGGAAAACTTAAGGGATTTTTATAGAAACGCTTTGTTAAAATTTCAGCTCAATATCATGTTCCAGAAAAAAATGAAAATTCATATACTGGACTTAAAGTTTCTGTTTTAGATTCAGCATCGCTTCTACTCATCTTATGAATCATCCTAAAGGCTCTACTTGGCACAAACACTAAATAAACCATAAAAATACAATCATAACAGAGGCATAATTGTGTCAACACTCAAAAACATAAAGGAAAAAGCAAAATTTATTTATTCATTGGGTTGCCTTCCAACAAGCGCTATCGTTTTACGCTCCTAGCTAGGCATAACGCATAGATTCAAGTATTGTCATCTTTGGTTTTGTATCCATAGGATGCCCTCATGATTGATTCATATGGTGGCTTAATTATTGTTCTAGGGAAGTGTTCCATACCCTTTCTCAAGGTAAATTGAAAATGAATATCGCCTTCTTTCATATCAATCACGGCACCTATAGTGTGTAAAAACGGTCTACCAAGTATAATGGGGCAAGATGGATTGCAATCAATATCAAGCACAATAAAATCTATGGGCACATAGTTCCTATTTGCAAGAATAATAACATCATTAATTCTTCCCAAAGGCTTTCTAATAGTAGAATCCGCCAAGTGCAAATTAAGGGAACATTCTTCAATATTGGTAAGACCAAGCACATCACAGAAAGATTTCGGAATCGTGGAAACACTAGCACCCAAAGCACATAAAGCAAAGCACTCATAATTTTTAATCTTGACCTTAATGGTAGGTTCCCACTCATCATGCAATTTTCTAGGAATAGAAATCTCCAACTCCAACTTTTCTTCAAAAGATTTCATCATGGCATCAACGATATGTTTAGTAAAAGCTTTATTTTGCCCATAAGCATGGGGTGAATTCAACATGGATTGCAGCAAATAAATACATTCAATCAAAGATCAACTATCATAATTAAAGTCTTTGCAATCCAAAATAGTGGGCACATCACTAGTTAAAGTTTTGACCTCTTCAAACCCACTTTTATCAAAATTTTCACCCTCCAAATTATTGGGACGCCTTCTAGCTAAAGTTGACTCTTCTTCAGTCCCTTTATAATCAATCTTAATATTACTAAACAAGGAATCAATAGAAGAAACACCAATCACTTTAAGATCTTCATCTTTTTTCTCCTCTAGAGAGATTGGTTTAGCAGCCATTTGATTTATTAAAGTGGCTTGTGCATCAGAGATTTTACCAAGCAAATTTTCAGAATGAGCATACTTAGATTGGAGATTACAAACTTCTCTACTAATATCATCAGGTTGCTTTGTTATGGCATCTAGTACGGTAGAGTGTTCTCTAAGCTCATCGGTAAAATATTTGTTATGCTCAAATTGTGTAGTCATATATTCCTTAGTACTTTTCTCAATTTCAAGCAAAATATTGGGGTAAGGAACATCATAATACTTTCGTTGAGGCATCATGACTACGCAAACAAGATTGCAAGCAAGGAAGAGATCTGACGAGAAAAAGGCAAACAAAAAAGAGGGCGAATAAAACGGCAAATTGGTGAAGTGGGGGAGAGGAAAACGAGAGGCAAATGGCAAATAATGTAATTGCAAGGAGATGGGATTTGTGATTAGGAACCTGGTAGATGATGATGGAGTCTCCTCGGCGCCTGAGATAGGCACGTAGAAGAGACCGCTTCCTCCCCGGCAACGGCGCGAGAAATTCCTTTGACGTGGCTTGAGACTGCGTCGGTATTTCCCCAAAGAGGAAGGGATGATGCAGCACAGCGACGGTAAGTATTTCCCTCAGTTATGAAACCAAGGTTATCGAACCACTAGGAGGATCACCACCACCCAATAAGCAGCACCTGCACACAAACAATTAATACTTGCAACCTGATGCGAAAGAGAGGTTGTCAATCTCTCTACGGTAAAAAGATAGATTAGGTAGTGATAGATAGGAGAGATAGATCTATCAAGAACACAAATAGAAAAGGAAAATAAAAAGTGCAGCAATATATTTTTGGGTTTTTGGTTTTGTAGATCTGAAAACAAATTGGCAAAAAGATAGATCGGAAAGCAATATGTTGGAAAAGTAGACCCGGGGGCCGTAGGATTTACTAGTGGCTTCTCTCATGAGTATAGCGCATGGTGGGTGAACAAATTACTGTTGGGCAATTGATAGAAAATCGAATAGTCATGACGATATCCAAGGCGATGATCATTATATCGGCATCACGTCCAAGATAAGTAGACCGACTCCTGCCTGCATCTACCACTATTACTCCACACATCGACCGCTATCCAGCATGCATCTAGTGTATTAAGTTCATGGAAAAACGGAGTAATGCAATAAGAACAATGGCATGATGTAGACAAGATATATTCATGTAGGAATAGACCCCATCTTGTTATCATTAATGGCAACGATACATGCGTGCCTTGCTGCCCCTTCTGTCACTGGGAAAGGACACCGTAAAATCGAACCCATCACAAAGCACCTCTTCCCATCGCAAGAAAAATCGATCTAGTCGGCCTAACTAGACCAAAGATTCGAAGAAGAAATACGAGGCTGTAAGTAATCATGCATATAAGAGATCAAAGAAGACTCAAATAATATTCATGGATAGAAACTGATCATGAACTCAAAATTCATCGGATCCCAACAAACACACCGCAAAAGTTTACATCAAATAGATCTCCAAGAGACCATTGTATTGAGAATCATAAGAGAGAGAGGAAGCCATTTAGCTACTGCCTACGGACCCGTAGGTCTATGGTGGACTACTCACGCATCATCAGAGAGGCACCTATGAAGAAGATGAACCCCTCCGTGATGGTGTTTAGATTGGATCTCGAGGTTCTGGAACTTGCGGCGGCTGGAATTGTGTTTCGTCGACTCCCCTAGGGTTTTTGGAATATTTGGGAATTTATAGGCATTAGAGGCGGTGGAGAGGGGCCCCGTGGAGGGCACAACCCATCTTCCTGGCTCTTCTTTGGCCCACTGGGTGTCTTCTGGTCCAGAAAAAATCTCCAAAAAGTTTCATCGCGATTGGACTCCGTTTGGTACTAATATTCTGCGAAGTAAAAAACAAGCAAAAACAGCAACTGGCACTTTGGCACTATGTCAATAGGTTAGTCCCAAAAAATGATATAAAGTTGTTATAAAATGATTGTAAAACATCCAAGAATGATAATATAATAGCATGGAACAAGCAAAAATTATAGATACGTTGGAGACGTATCAGTATATCACAAACACGCACATTTTCCGGCCCGTTTGCGATTTTGTAACTAAGAAGATAATTTAACCGTCGTATGAGTGTCGGGTAAGTTTAAGAAACGCCTGAATGTCGTACTCGTGTCGGACATGGTTAATATCACACGTGCAATTCTGTGGTGCAACCTTTAGAATGCGTATTACATCACAAACGGTTTATACTTTTGAACTGTGTGCGATAGAGGTTCTATCATCAACGTTGAATTCGGTTGCACCGTTTGCGATATTGTCTTTCATCACACACGGTTTGCAAACAGCAATTGAGTGCGTGGTCATACATGTTTCCTATCCGTGAAACGTGTCGGATTATTAGGTATTTCACAAACATTGAAATTTACAAACCGTGTGTGGCGTAATGACCCATAGAGCACATTTTTCTATTTTAATCGCTACAATTTAAAATTGTACATAATTTGAATTTGAAAATAGGGAATAACTTTTTACATATCCACAGATAGATAGGTTCAACAACCAATGCACTATTCGATTCACAGGTACAGAGTTCATGAATTACGTCAACAAAAGAATTACATAAGCACCAAATAAAGAATGATGAACGACGATTGAATACTTTTATTAAAGACGGTAAAGAAAGAGGCAAACGATATTCTGGTTGCTGTAAAAGGTGAAGCAGAATGCCCGTATTGTGCCCTCCTCCATGTCGAATGCACACACGACTCTAGTCTAACCCGTTGTGATGGCCGGCCGCCCATCCTTCAATATCTTCATGAGTACTTCCAGATAGTCATTGTAATCTGGGAGAAATACATGTACATTTGCATGTCCAACAATCATGTAGTTTGAGAGGTGATCTTGAGTAAACTGCATACCGCTGCAAAGGAAAAAGATACATGCATTGTCAGGTAATAACTCATTATGGGCAGTAAAAAGGCTACAGAGTTCTGAGTTCATATACTGGAGATCACTGTTGTCTTGGACAAACTGTAAATAAATAGTTTAATTGCCACATTTTGACCCATTGTAGTAACAATCTTTATTAGTTACCTCGCACGATGCTGGTTCATGAATACCTCATTGCTCCATATGCAAAAAGGGTCTAAGCGCGGATATTTACGAGTGACATATGAACCTACAAGCATCAAGTAATATGAGAAGCTAAACTGCAATTGCACAATGATGTAGTACAATACTCTCTCCGAACCACTATATAAGATCTAATTACATCCAATACAGTAACATATTGGATGTATTAACATCTTATGTTATGGGGCAGATGGAGTATAACATGGGAAACAAATATAGCCATGGGAACCAAAAACCAAAATAGGCATATGCTCACTATAACATGCTTAAGAGTAACCAAGTATAGTCATGCATAATGGTATTGTTGAGATTGCATAGAATAAAGCTTGTACTTAAACATCAAATTGTATAATTGAACATCACAGAGTGAAAAAAACAAGGGGTGTATTACCTACTCCAGGCTTAACAAGAAACAAATATGGCCATTGAACTGGTATTGATCAAATTGTACTGCACATTGTGAATAACTAAATAAACAAGGCATACTACAAACAACCAAATGTAGCAATTGAAACTGGACAAATGCTAACCACAAACAACCAAAAACCTATAAACGGGGCATATGCTCACTACAACGGACTTAACAGCAACCAAATAGTCATTCATATAGGTATTGTTGAAAATGAATAGAACGTACCATGTGCTTAAACATCAAATTGTATGATTGAACATCACATTGTGAGAAAACTGAAATAAACAGGGGCGTCTTAACTACACCAGCTTTAACAGGAACCAAATGTATGATTGAACAACCAATCTAGCAATTGAAACTGGACATGTGTTCACTACAAACAACCAAAAATAGCTAAACAATGAATATGCTCACTACTGACAACCAAAAACAGCTAAACAATGTATATACTCACCTCTTGGAAGAGCCCGGACGGTGGGTGCGCACCATGCGCTCCCTGTTGTCGCAGCTTGGCTCCTTCCCTTTGGAAGAGCACGGCTGCAGGGTGCCCTCCCTAATGTCGTGGATAGGCTATTTACCCTTGGAAGAGATGGATAGGGCGCCCTTGTCCTCGTTGTCGTCATCAGTGAGGCATGACATGGCAGCTGACGATGCCGAGATACCACCATGGAACGCGACCTTCAGAAATGAAGGCAAATTCCTGACAAAAAAAGCAGAGTAGATCAGCAACGGGGCCGTGGAGGAGACACCGCCATGGAACGCGACCTTCAGAAATGAAGGCAAATTCCTGACAACAAAACAGAGTAGATCAGCGGCGGGGCCGTGGAGGAGACACCGCCATGGAACGCGACCTTCAAAAATGAAGGCAAATTCCTGACAACAAAATAGAGTAGATCAGCGGCACGGCCATGGAGGAGATCCACGTGGGTTGAACCCGAGAGGTGGGGGTGCGCCACTTAACCTGTGGCATATTCCGCGTCAAGCCGTCGCTGTCGTAGCCGACTTCCGTGACATATAGACATGCGTGAGCCCGCTTATTTAAAGCCCCGACCAGTCATCGTAGTGAGCTTCCTCGGGGGCCTCGGCAGCCACCTCGCCGTCGTCCAGCGGACATGCCTCGATATACCTCTTTTTTTTGCCATTCGCTCCTTGAGCTCCCCGGGAAGCGTAGACGGGTTGCAACGCTCTGTAGTGGGGGTGGGGGTGGGGATGTGGATGGGGATCTATGGGAAAGGGGGTGTTTCGCAGGCCGGTACAAGGGGGTGGACCCGAGTCGTACGTGAATTCGACATGGATGAGCACTACCATCGAATGCACACACAACTCTAGTTCACCCCCTTGTGATGGATCTTCATGAGGACAGTCGGGCCGGTGTCGGTGTCAAAACCGGCGGATCTCGGGTAGGGGGTCCCAAGCTGTGGGTCTTGGATCGATGGGTAACAGGAGACAAGGGAGACGGTGTTTACCCAGGTTCGGGCCCTCCTATGGAGGTAAAACCCTACGTCCTGCTTTGCTTGTATTGATGATGGTGTATCGAGTACAGAGTTGATCTACCTCGAGATCGTATGTAGTGGTCTAAACCCTAAGAGCTATGCTCGTATGATGATATGATCTATGATGATCTGATTGTCCCTAATGACTAGCTTGGCCTCGGCTTATATAACACACCAGAGGCCTAGGATAACAAGAGTCCTAGTCGGCTACGTCGGTGGAGAGGAGTCCTTGTCTTGATCACCAAGTCTTGTGGAATCTTCCTCGTATGCATCATGGGCTGTCCGAACTGGCCCATTAATGAACCGCCCTGGGGGTCCTCGGCCCGACCCACTGGTCGGGAGACGACGTGGTGAGTACCCCCTAGTCCAGGACACCGTCAGTAGCCCCCTGAACCGGTCTTCAAGTTGGGGACGCTCCTCGGTTCTTCCGAACAGTTCTTTGTCTTCGGTCGTCGGCCTTGGAAACTGGTTCAACAAATCTTCCCATCTTCGATCTTGAGGATCGCCGAGCTGAATCCAAAGAGTTCACACGTCGGGCATCCGAGGAGCCCCTTTAAGTGCTCGGCCTTTATCAATGCCTTGTAATGTTTACGCCATACTTCGGGGTCGAAGTGTTTCCCGTGCGGCGGTGTCCTCTTGCATCCGAGCTCCAACGCCGAACTGCATCTGAGGTATCTCTTTGCAGCCGAGCTCCAATGCTGATGGGCATCTGAGCGCTAATGACGGGCTGCGTCCGAGCTCCAACGCCGGATTGTGTCCGAGCTCCAATGCTGGTCGGCATCCGAGGTGCCATAAATTACCTCGGTCTCTGAAAATTCAAAGGACTTCATCCAAGCTTAAATGTCGGAATAGTCTTTTATGGACCTAGCCATTCATATCCGAGCTTTTATGCTGGACTGCTTCTGAGGCGTCTCCGATCTTGAGCTTTATGCCGGACTGCTTCTGAGCTCCAACGCCGGACTGCATCCGAGCTCCAATGATGATCAGCGTCCGAGGTATCATAAACTACCTTGGACCTTAAAAAATTAAAGGAATTCATCCGAGCTTAATGTCGGAAATGCTCTCTATGGAGCCAGCCACTCGCGCCCGAGCTTTATGCCGGACTGCTTTCGAGGTGGTGCACCACCCCGACCGTGGGCTGAGTTTTTGTGGATATTTTCGATTGGTGCAATTTATTCTCTGCCGAGATATATAGCCAATAGCCCTCAAGGTGTGTGTCGGTCTATAACCCGAGTTGCGCCTGAAGGAAAAAATAATAATCAAAATAAAACCACTAATCCCAGTAGCCCCTGAGACTTAGGTCGATTTGCAAAATCGGCTTGAGGATCAAGCTCTTGCTCGGTGGCATACGTTAGGGATGTAAACGCGGTACATAGTAGTTTCCGAGACTTGGGTTGGGTGCGGCCGACCAACCTAAGGATCGAATCTCCTCGGAAACCATATTGCACTTTGGATTTGCTGCATGCAATAGCCCCCGAGCCTTAATTTAGGCACGGGCGGTCGAATTAAGGATCGATATTTGTTTGACACAAACTTTGTTATGTTCGACACAATTTATGTGTAATGATTCTATGTATCCAAGTACTTTACATCATTAATGCTCGGATCCGCATTGTACAAGACTTTGCTGACCGACCATCGGCTTCAACCTCCTCGGCCAGTAGCCAAGGAGTGTTTGCCCTACTTTATAAAGCCTTTATAAGGGCAAAGATTTACGGCAAACAAGGCAATCCGGCCATACGGTTTTATAAACAAAGGTACGTGGAGAGATATGTTATATTACTATTTAACGTAAGAACATCTTCTGGGAAAAATAGTTCTTTTATAAGTTCCTTTTCCCAGGATATCATGTTGACCATGATTGTGAAACCTCAACTCCGATCAATGTGGGAGAAAAAATATTGAGGATTTAGTTTGGGGAATGTTCCCGAACTCTATGGTCTTTAATGAACCAAATTTTTCAGTTCCGTCATTGCCGACCAATTATATTCTTAAGATGGCTAGCTTTTGGCTTCACCCAGTCTGAGGTACTAACCCGGATGACCCGGAAGTAACAATCACAGAGGTGCTCCCTTTACCCCCTAGCCGAACAATCGGGAACGTAGGGGGTAAGCACAGGAGCCAGGCAACCCAGCTTGGCCAAAATCTTAAGTCAAATTGATGCATATTTATGGCTTTATAACGATGATTACGGAAGGCAGCACTCGTATATTGAATACAAATGCTTTTATGCTATATGCTATTTTGACTCCTTTGTGACCGTTTATCATTTGAGAGTGGCCCATTGTCGGCTTCTACCCCTTTGTAGATGCTACGCAGGGTGTTTCCGCAGTAACAAGACAGCCCTTAGCCGACGTCTCGGTGCCCGGAGGCGGTTGTGTTAGCGGAAACGAGGCAATCAGATATCTAGGCTTTATAACTTTCACTTGGTCAAGGGAGCTTAAAGTTTGGGAGGCCAGTTACTAGCCCCCGATTAGTGTTCGGCGTCAGCCGAGGTCAAGCAGTTAACACTCCGGCCAATTTTATGAAAGGGCCGTTGTTTAATACGGTCATCGGATCGCCGACCAGTTTATGCTCATTGTGACAGTCAGTTTTCGGCTTTCTCCGCTGAGGTACTTGACCAGTTAAACCGGAAGTACAATCGCAGTGGTTCTCCCTTTGCACTCCTAGCCGAACAAAGCGGAACGTAGGAGGCAAGCACAGGAGCCGGGCAACCCAACTATTGACCGAAGACACAATTCGAAACTGGTGCATATAAAGCAATATCCGAGAATGTTTTGCCGAGGACTCCTCGGAGTGCCTTGGCTTTTGGTGGGTTCGGCTCTAGTCGTAGCCCCCCGTTGATATTGCCGATGCTTCAAAAGTGTACTGCGAGAGTTATGCTCGGAAAAACAAAAATGTATGCAAAAAACTTTATGTTTAGATAAAAGAAACTTGTGCCAATCCAAAACTGGTCTTAAAATTAATATGTGCTTCGGTCGTGCTTTAACATGATACATCCGATCTCCGGGCTCCAAGCGGGCCAGCCCTTGGCTTCAACCTCCATATCATGAAGGCGGAGTGTTTCTCCGAGACCTGTTTAGCGAACTAAACTCGAGCGGCTTTAGAAAGAAACCAGGCTATCCGGCTATTGACCACACACTAGTGTCGGAAAAAGGAGTAGTAGAAAAAGACTTTGCAACGACTAAGAAGAAAACATTTATTATAAAACGGCTCATACAAATTTAAGAGCCCCCAAGTGACTTGGGTAAAAGAATTTTATGTATAATGATTGTATGTACCGAAGTACTTATATCATATATGTGTTCGCCCGAACTTTAAACGCGTCTTAACCGACCGTCGGCTTCTCCCTCTTCGGCCAAGGGCCGAAAAGTGTTATCTACTACGCCATCCGAGGATATCGGAGGTGTTTTGAATAACCAGGCAATCAGGCCATTAGGCTATAACAGACAAAGCGCGCCCAGGGAACTTATGCTATATTACTATTTAACGTAAGAAGCATCTTCAAAGAAAATAGTTCCGCCAACGGTTCCTTTCTTTAGGTTCTCATGATTACCATGAGGGGTGTGCAATAGATTTATGTATGCTTGTCTTCCGTCGTGGCCGACCATCGTTGAAAACATTAAGAGCGCTAGCTTTCGGCTTCACCCGTCTGAGGTACGAGTTCGGATGACCCGATCATAACAATCGCAGAGGTGCTCCCTTTACTCCCTAGCCGAACAATCGGGAACGTAGGGGTAAGCACAGGAGCAAGGCAACCCAGCTTTGCGGAACACTTAAGTCAACATGATGCATATATTGGCGTAAACACGAACAAGGAAGGGTGTGATACATTAATAATCATATGCAAGAGGAATGGCTTCATAAAGGAAGCCCCCAAGTAAACGGGGTATTGGAATTTGTTTGTAGCAAACAAAGTTTTGACAAAGAAAGTTTTTCGCAACCAACTTTTTGTCGAAAAAGTATAATGCTTGGTCGAACCGAACAAAATTTAAAACTGAAAGTTTTTGAGCATGAAAACGACTTAGCTGGTTAATGTGCTCGGAGTCGATGACGCGATCCGGGCTTGTGGCGGGACGAGGACGCCCATCGAACTTTGACAGATCCGGTGTGTAGTCTTCGGCATGACCGAGGTCCCAGCCCCCAAGCCCGTCCCGAGGTGACCGAACGAGGAGTTCGGGACTCCGAAGTAGTGTCACGGCTCGGCCGATTTGGCGAGGCGAAGCCCCTGGTCCAGCCGAGGTGGTGGAGTAGGTCGGCAAGGTGACGCCAGGGTGACCGCGTGACAGCAGTCGAAGTCGATTTCCTGCACTCATAAAATAGTGCAAGCCAAAAGTAATAACAAAGAAAGATAACAATTAAAAAAAAATCTTCTACTTAATTAATTTAAATGAAGTAAATAAGTAAAGGAATATGGCCTGGGCGCCGAGGTGCCTGGACGAAGAGTTCGGCTTGACGAAGCGGCGACGCTGCACGGTCGATATGGCGAGATGAAGTCCTCGGTCCAGTTAACATGGTGAAGCTGTGATCGGCGGACGCCGAAGTCTCATGCAGGCCGGCTGGTGACGCCGAAGTCTCATGCCAGCCGAGGTGTTGAAGCAAGTCGGCTGGTGACGCCAAAGTCCCCGGAGCAGGTTGATGAAGGGATGCCAAGGCCCCGGTCTAGCCAAGGTGACGGAGCAGGTCGGCTTGTGACGCCGAAGTCTTCGGAGCGGGTTGATGAGGAGATGACGAAGCCCCCAGTCTAGCCGAGGTGACGGAGCAGATCGGTAAGGTGACGCTAGAGCCCCATGCCAGCCGACGTGTCAAAGCGGGCCGGCGTGGTGGATGTCAGCTTGAAAAAGTAACGGCGCAGCGATGCCGACGCAGGTCGGAATTTGTGACGAGGTCGATGCTGGCTTGATGAAGCAACGGAGCGCCCGACCCGTACAACCCGCGGATGACGAGGTTCGCTTGATGATTATTCGGCCCTCGCGATGCCGAACTCTTGGTCGGATGACCGAGATGATAAGAAAATTTCCTTCAAAAAGGACGTCCGACAACCCGTTCATGAAAAAGATGAACTCGGGTCGGATTCGTTTTCGCGCAGAAGATAGATCCAAAATTCGTTGTACTAATCGGATGTTTCCCGGAGTTTGGACGGTCGGATCGAGCTGAAATTTTGAGGGGTGATAGGTATAGGAATTCCGCAGACGATGAACGGTTGGATTTTCCAACAGACGTCCGAGCTAGACGCTGGACTCCTCGCCCTAAACTCGTCCAGATTCTCGTCTAGATTCGACACGGCTTCGGTAGATCGGAGATTGCCGGAGATTCCTCCATCGGAACGCGACGGAATTTTGCAGGGTTGTTGTAGATACAATTCCGCACAATTCCACCGAAGCAATCGTCAAAGCGACGCTCGAAAAAACGGGGACGACGAACACAAATTCGCTGTCCAGAAAAACTGCAATCTGCAGACAAGCCATCGATCCTTCTAGCGATCCCACAACGGAACTCTCAATGAAAGCACCAATGTCGGTGTCAAAACCGGCGGATCTCGGGTAGGGGGTCCCAAGCTGTGGGTCTTGGATCGATGGGTAACAGGAGACAAGGGAGACGGTGTTTACCCAGGTTCGGGCCCTCCTATGGAGGTAAAACCCGATGTCCTGCTTTGTTTGTATTGATGATGGTGTATCGAGTATAGAGTTAATCTACCACGAGATCGTATGTAGTGGTCTAAACCCTAAGAGCTATGCTCGTATGATGATATGATCTATGATGATCTGATTGTCCCTAATGACTAGCCTGGCCTCGGCTTATATAACACACCAGAGGCTTAGGATAACAAGAGTCCTAGTCGGCTACGTCGGTGGAGAGGAGTCCTTGTCTTGATCACCAAGTCTTGTGGAATCTTCCTCGTATGCATCATGGGCTGTCCGAACTGGCCCATTAATGAACCGCCCTGGGGGTCCTCGGCTCGACCCACTGGTCGGGAGACGACGTGGTGAGTACCCCCTAGTCCAGGACACCGTCAGCCGGGCGGCGGCGGCGGGGAGCTAGCTAGGGTTCAAGCAAGGGAGGAGTGGTGTGTGTGTGAGCGGAGATTTTCCTCTTCTTCTTTTTGACGTAATCTGAGCAAAGTTTTTGTGGTGCGGGGAGAGGAGGGGGGAGGGGGCCTGTGGTGTTTGAGGAAATGTCGCGGCTACTGAAAATTTTACTAGGCGGGAGTGTAATGCTAGGATGCGGGCTACTAAATATTTAGATTACGGGATTGAAGCGGCGCGGCCCACGCGGGAGCAACAAACATCGCACACTACCCAAACATAATAAGTGTGTGCTATCAAATAGGAAAAACTCGTGGAACCGCCATTTTTCAAATCACTCAAGGCGGTAGATATTTTTGAGACTATGAGGGAGGTCTCGTGGAGCCCAATCGTGTGACCGTGCTGATGTGACACGACACGATCGTGGCACACGGGTAGTCGGAGCCTCGGAGGAATGGTGTCGGTTGAGTGTACAATCGCAAACGGTCGTTTTGTTGGAATCGTCTGCTATTTACTCCTATAATAATAATAATGTAAATGAGCATTTTCGCCAAAAAATGCAGGAAATGGGTCAGAACACAAACACACCTGCATGTGGAACAAAAATATGTTTGCAAAGGGTGGTTTGATATGTTCAAATACCCAATGCGCAACTTTGATGTGGCTCATGTCTCGTGTGCCGCCACTTCGTGTCGGCGAGAGGGGATCATAGCTACGAATACATGCCCCCAACTAGGTCTTGCATCTCACCCTGCCGTAACACAAAAATAATACCTACATGAATCCAACATGGTCAAACCACCCCCATCTCGCTTCTGCTTGAAGGTGGATGGCGGCACATGCGCCTCGCAACACGGACATCCCCGGCCCCACCGATGTTCATGACGTACACACATTATAGTCCTCCACACACACTGAAAGAGAGAGAGAGAGAGAGAGAGAGAGAGAAAGAGAGACTTCGAGTCGGTTGGAGGGCATCTCACCAAGACTTTCTCTAACACGGACCAAATAATCAACCTTGGTCAAACCTCTTGTTGGTGCACTAGTACAGGGGTACCCAGTGCCCCTGACTTATGCATAGGTGATAGAAGCAAGAAAACCCCGACAGCAACCAAGACAGGACTTCAACAAGCTCAACGCGACAGCCCAAGCCTGGGCTGTAGCGCGCCAAGCACGTCCCAGACGCTTGCTGGGGATCGAGACGAATGCACCTTCTAGAAGACCCGACAAGCCACTCCCCGGCAGGCACGAGCCAACCAGCCATCGCTCCACCGCATCGCTACGGCTGTCACTTATCGATGCGGTGTCGAGCCCTCAGGCGGCTAATCAGCTCTCGCTAAGCACGTGGCGACACTCCAAAAGACAAGTTACGCCCGGTTGACACCCGCCCTGCAGCGTGTCAAGATCTCAAGCAGCAACCGGCCAAGTGGTGGCAAGGGCTTGCCGGGGATTCAACCCCTAGCGCCACCTAGGCAGGTAATCATGACATTTTGTCCTAAATGCCAGAGTTAGGTATGATAGCTCTGCTTAGGTATCTAATCAATAGATAATGTCTGTTTTGCCATTGTGGTAACCCCTTGCACTATAAAAGGAGGCCCAGGGCAACCTAGCTCAAGGTTGGCAACTCGAACCCCCGAACGCTTGTACTCGCATAGCCGCTCTCCCGGCAGCACTCCTTGCTGGGGGCAGGCGCCTTGCGTTCTTCGTGTTCCTCCAATCAATCCACCAAAAAGCAGGAGTAGGGTTTTACGCTTAGCAGCGGCCCGAACCTGGGTAAAATGCCTGACCCTTGATCATTGCGCCGTCTCATGCTCTCTGCTCTTCGTGCAACGTGACCCCCCTTGCCGAACCACAAGGGACCTCTGGTCCCATAGGTGATCGTGAGCATCCGTGCACCGACATCTTTGGCATGCCAGGTAGGGGGCGTGCATCATTTGCGCGAACCCGAGTTCGTGAATGGCGGATCGGTCTTCATTGTCATCTTCTTCAACAATGGCTCCAAAGAAAAAAATCCAGCACGGCTGCGCATCCCTCCTCCTCAAAGGCTCCCTCACACGCGGCCGCCGGCGCCGTAGGCGCTGCGGCGGCTGCGGACGAGGCGGGTGTTGTGGACGACGCGGTCGGCCCGGGCGGCGCCCCTGTCCAGCCCCTCACAGCGAGGAATGGAGCGGGAGGCGCCGGAGGGGAGCAACTGCAGCAACAACATGGCGAACCCAGCCTCGGTGCCACGGGCAGAGGGAACATCCGTTCATCACCTCCTCGCCACGCGGATGGCCGAGGCCGCCTCAGCGGCGCCCAGTCCGGTGCGAGCCGTGACCCTCCGGCCGCACCCGTCGCCAGCGAGATCGTTGGGCGTGCACCTCGAGCGGAGTGAGACGGGGCGCCCAGTGGAGCTACAACTCCTCAGGATCGACCCACAACTCACCAGAAAGCTCCAGGGAGTGGCGCGCGGCATCAAGGATGCGGGGACGCTTCTCTTGGTCCTACCAAGAGTCGAGCCACGTCGAGGTCCGCCTCTTTCGCCATGCCTGGCACCACAGAGGAGGCCATAGCAAGAGTCCAGATGCTGCTCAACTTCATGCCAGCAGCTGATAAGATAGATGAATGGAGAGCTACCATTCAAAGCCTGATTTCCTTCGTTGAAGCCAACAAGACTCAGCATGCAGAGCCGTCGCGACGTACGCGAACAGCAGCGGAGGCCCAGGGCGGCGAGCGCGTAGAAGGGGAAACCCAACGGTGCAATCCCCTCCGCGACAACAAGCCCAGAGGCAGCCGCAGCAGGCTTCACATGCTGACGACCGCGACGAGGCGTCCATAGTCTCGTCTGGTCCGCACGACCGCCGGGACTACCGGCGTGTCCTCGAAGACCGGCGGAAGGAAGACGCGTGCATCACCATCGAGCGACGTCGTGAAGCACACCATCAATCCGACAGGCGCAACAGTCCAGACATCGGCGACCCCGCACCCAGTGTCGGCGGGTACCTTCCTTACGAGGATGGTTGCCCTGCCTTCACTAGCGAGCTGCGACAGGTCCGCTGGCCGTCGTCCCGAGCCTTCAAGCCCGAGCTACCAGAGAAGTACGACGGAAAGCTAAACCCCGCAGAGTTCTTGGGCATCTACACGATAGCTGTTCAAGCAGCGGGAGGAAGAGATGAAAAGGTGCTCGCCAACTATTTCCCTTTGGTGCTCAAGCCAAATGTGAGATCATGGCTGATGCACCTGCCGGAGAATTCCATTTCCTCTTGGGATGATCTGTGCAACGAGTTCGTTGGCGCCTTCACCGGTGGTCATCAAGAACCAGGCCAGCCCAGCGATCTCCAAGTCCTCCCGCAAAAGGAGGGAGAAACTTTGAGAAAGTATATCTAGAGATTCAGCCGAGTACACCGCAACATCCCTAAGATCCATCCCGCGGCAGTGATTGCCGCGTTCCACTCAAATGTGCGCAACAGGAGGATGCGAGCCAAGATGAATGTCAAGCTCCCCAAGACCGTCAACGAGCTTTACACCTTGGCGGATAAGTGTTCTCGAGCTGAAGAAGGGAGGCGGCTTCCCGGAGAAGAGGCGGGCATCGAATTGGACTCAGATGATGACGACGATGCCCCCGACCTGAAGGGAAGAAACAGGAAGCGCAACAAGAAGCGCAAGGGAAAAGCAGTGCTGGCTGTCGAGAGCTCCGGAGACCTCAATACCGACAGGAAGGCAAAAGCCAAAAACCCCGGCAAGGGAGCTGTCGCGTGCGCTGATTGCCGGGAGGCTGCTACCGCTGAGAAAGCCGGGAAGTCCGACGGGCCGTACTGCAAGATTCACCGCACCAATGGCCATGATCTCCAAGAGTGCCGACAGGTCGAGCAACTTCTTGAGAAACAGAGGGCCGAGTACGAGAAACGCGACAAGGAAAAAGGCCAGGACGGTGCTGCCGGGAAGGGCCGTGGCGGCAGAGGTGGTCGCCGCGGCAAAACCCCACAACAAAAGGAAAAACCCGCCAGAGGCCGAGAGAAGAAGGAAATAGATGATATGAGCGATGATGAGGATTCCAGTGACAGGGAGTTCCAGAAAGCAACTGAAGCCATGTGCATTGACGGGGGGGCATCCTTGCACTCCTCTCGCCGCTAGCTCAAACAGTGGGCACGCGGGGTCAATGCTGTGGAACCAACTGCAGATTCAAGGAAACCACTCAAGTGGTCCCACACGCCTATCATCTTTGACAAAGAGGATCATCCTGACCGTACCACTACGGTTGGATGTTTGCCGTTGTTGGTTTCCCTGACAATCCGCAACCTCAATGTGTCTAAGATGTTAGTTGACGGTGGGGCCGGACTGAACTTGATCTCTCCTAGAGTGGCTGAGAAACTGTAGATCCTTGATGAAGAGCTCGAAGCCACGGGTACGTTCCAAGGAATCAACCCCGGCAGAAGCCGACGCAAGGGAAAGATCACTCTGCCTGTGACATTCGGCGGAGAGTTGAACTTCCGAACAGAGAGGATAGTATTCGACATCGCCGAAATCCCACTGCCCTACAACGGAATCCTTGGTCGCCCAGCTCTGGCAAAGTTCATGGCGGCATCCCACTATGCCTACAATACTTTGAAGATGCCAGGGCCCATTGGGGTCATTTCCATCCCATCCGACAAGAAGAACGCGGTTATCTGCGTGGACCAGATGTATCGCGATGCGGTAGCAGCTGAAGCCACAGAAATCCCAGCTCCTACCAAGGATACAAGGAAAATGAAGAAGCCTGGTAGGAACACCGGCAAGGACTCCGGGAAGCGCGCCTCTTCGGAGTGCGCGGCACCTGATGATGACCTGCCGGAAAGTTCCGCCGGTAAGAAGACCAAGGTCACCTACCCTGAGACAAAGAAAGTCCTGGCAAGGGAGGATGGCACTGGTGGTACCTTCACCATCAATGCTACCCTTACTGACAAATAGGAAAGCGCGCTCGTTGCCTTCCTGCGGGAGAATGTCGATGTGTTTGCCTGGCAACCATCTGACATCCCCGGTATTCCCAGGGAGGTAATTGAGCACCACCTTGCTGTCTGCCCTCATGCCCGACCCGTCAAGCAGAAGGTTAGGAAACAAGCCTTGGAGTGGGAGCAGTTCATTGCCGAGGAAATCAAGAAGCTTGAAGTGGCTGGTTTGGTCAGAGGAGTGTTGCATCCAACCTGGTTGGCAAACCCGGTGGTGGTACGAAAGGCAAATGGGAAATGGAGGCTTTGCATAGACTTCACTGACTTGAACAAAGCTTGCTCGAAGGACCCTTTCCCCTTGCCGCGCATAGATCAAATTGTTGACTCCACCTCCGGATGTGGCTTGCTTTCCTTTTTGGATGCCTACTCCGGCTACCACCAGATTTTTATGAATAAGGAAGATGAGGAGAAGACTGCATTTATAACCCCCTGCGGCACGTACTATTTTGTACGGATGCCCTTCGGGTTAAAGAGTGCTGGTTCAACCTTCGCCAGGGCTGTTCAAATTGGTTTTGGACCTCAGCTACACAAAAATGTGGAAGCATACATGGACGACGTCGTGGTCAAGACCAAGGATGAAGCCACTCTCACACAAGATCTGGAAGAAACTTTCGCAAACTTGCGCAAGATCAACCTGAAGCTCAATCCTGAAAAATGTGTGTTCGGTGTCCCATCCGGCAAGCTGCTTGGGTTCTTCGTATCTCAGCGAGGAATAGAAGCCAATCCCGACAAGATCAAGGTTATCGAACAGATACAGGCGCCCAAAACCATCAAAGATATCAGACGCCTGACCGGATGTGTTGCCGCGTTGAGTAGGTTCATCTCCAAGTCCGCTGAGCGCACCTTGCCGTTCTTCAAAATTCTGAAGAAGGCCGGCCCGATGAAGTGGACCCCGGAGGCAGATGCAGCACTGCAGGACCTAAAGAAATACCTATCCTCTGCTCCCACCTTGGTCGCTCCTAAACCGCAAGAGCCGTTGCTGCTATATCTAGCGGCAACAAATCAAGTGGTTAGTGCAGCGCTGGTGGCGCAACGGGGGATGGACGAAGATTCGACAACCGCTGCTGATGCTGCCGGGAGCGAGAAAGAAACATTCGCGACAGAGCTTGATGCAGCTCAAGGGGGATCTCAACAAATGTTTGACAGCGAGCCCAAGGAAGTGGCAAAGAAGAAAATGGTGCAGCGGCCCATGTACTTTTTCAGTTCCCTACTACAGGGGGCTCGATCAAGGTACTCCGGAGTACAAAAGATGATCTTCGGCCTCATCATGGCCTCGAGGAACCTGTGCCACTACTTCCAAGCCCATGAGATAACAGTTGTCACCCGTTTCCCGTTGCAACGCATACTGAGAAACCCCGAAGCCACTGGCAGGATAGTGGAGTGGGCACTGGAGTTGTCAAGCTTCAGATTAAAGTATGAGAGCACTTCCACCATTCAAAGTAGAGCCTTGGTGGAGTTTATTGCAGAATGGACACCCACGCCAGATGATGAAGCTCCGGAGACAATCCTCCCCGGCAAAGAGGAGCCAAAGGATTGGATCATGTACTTTGACGGTGCTTTCTCACTCCAGGGCGCTGGAGCAGGTGTGTTCCTCGTCGCCCCGACCGGAGAGCACCTCAAGTACGTCGTCCAGATGCACTTTCCCCGGGAGGAAGCCACCAACAATACCCTTGAGTACGAGGGGCTCCTTGCCGGGCTCAGAATCGTGGTAGAGTTGGGAATAAAGTGGCTGATCGTCCGAGGAGACTCTCAACTAGTGATAAAGCAAGTCAACAAGGATTATCAGAGCCCACTGATGGAGGCCTACGTGGAAGAAGTGAGAAAGTTGGAGGAGCACTTCGATGGGCTGCAAACAGAGCATGTGCCACGAGCAGAAAACAACATTGCTGACCACCTATCGAAGTGCGCTGCGCAGAAGCTTCCTCTGGAACCAGGAACCTTTGTTCTCCACCTCACCCAACCATCGGTGTCCCCATCTATGATGTCCAAGAAGAGAAGGAAGCTGAACTCTGGTAAGCATTTCCCGGCAGAGCTTCCCGAAGCCGCTGGTAGAGAGGCTGACGGGGAAAGTCCCGTCCCGGTTGACGAGCAGCTCCCTCCCACAGGACCTCCGGGTCTAGCGGTTGAGACAAGCGCTCCCGGAGACGTGGAGATGCCTTTGGTCCTCGTTGTCGAGCCACAGGCTCCAACTTGGGCGCAGCATATAGTCTATTTCCTTCAAACAGGAGAACTCCCCGAGGAGCAAGAGGAAGCCGAAAGAGTAGCCCGTCGGTCAAGTATGTACCAGTTTGTCGATGACACCCTGTACAGAAAGCGGCCAAACGGTCTGAAATTGAGGTGTATCTGCCGGGAGAATGGACTGAGGCTGTTGGCAGAGATTCACGGAGGAGTATGTGGTTCCCACATTGGATCAAGGGCCCTTGCCGGGAAAGCTTTCCGACAGGGTTTCTATTGGCCCATTGCCCTCCAGGACGCTACTGAACTGGTCACCAAGTGTGAAGCTTGCCAGTTCCACTCCAAGAACATCCATCAACCAGTGCAAGCCCTGCAAACAATCCCTCTATCCTGGCCATTCTCGGTCTGGGGGCTCGACATCCTGGGCCCCTTCCCCCGTGCTGTCGGGGGCTTTGAGTTCTTGTTCGTGGCAACCGACAAGTTCACAAAGTGGCCTGAGGTGGAACCGGTGAGAAAGGTGACCGCACAAGCAGCTATCAAGTTCATGAAAGGACTGGTGTGCCGTTTTGGAGTGCCTAACAGAGTGATCACCGATAACGGCACCCAGTTCACGAGCCGCGCCTTCATGCAATATATCCAAAACCTTGGAAGCAAGGTATCCTTCGCCTCTGTTGCTCACCCAAGGAGCAATGGGCAAGTCGAGAGGATGAACGCTGAAGTGCTGCGAGGGCTCAAGATAAGAACTTTCGATAAGCTGCGGAAGAGCGGCAGGCGCTGGATTGATGAGCTGCCGGTGGTTCTTTGGTCCCTCAGAATGACACCAAATCGAGCTACCGGCCAGACGCCCTTCTCCCTAGTATACAGGGCGGAAGCAGTGCTCCCCACAGAACTCATATACGGGTCACCTCGAGTGCTTGCCTACGATGAAGTAGAGCAACAGCAGCTGCGGCATGACGATGCCACGCTCCTCGAGGAAGACCGTCTCTGGGCTGCTGTGCGTGCCGCATGTTATCAGCAAGCTCTGCGCCGCTATCATAGCCGCAGAGTTCAGGCCCGGAGCCTTGAGGAAGGCGACCTTGTCCTTCGGCGTGTTCGGTCCGCCAAGGGTACAAACAAGTTGACGCTAAGTGGGAAGGCCCTTACCGGGTAGTACGAGTCACCAGACCTGGCGCGGTCCGTCTGGAGACCGAAGATGGCACCAAGGTGCAGAACTCATGGAACATTGAGCATCTTTGTAAGTTCTACCCGTAAGGCGCGGCTGCCGGGCTTAGTCCCCGGTAGCCACCTTTTGTACAAGCCTTGCCGATGTTGCATGTAACCCTTTGTACAAAGCCAGGCGAAGACCCTGTGCAACAGTAATAAAGCTAGGCATTGCGTCGTATCGTCATCCTTACATGCTCATTACGCATTTTTATGACTGCAATGTTAGCACCTTTAAGTTATTAAGATTTGCTAGAATGCTTGATGAGACCATAATCTTTGTTACTGTCCTCACCCTACGTGTTTTACCATCAAGAAAACAGGGGAAGGAAACAAGGGAACAAAGGAGGCGGCCCATCACACTTGAAAAGGAGATACTGCCTGGAAAAGATAAGTGTATCATGTATTTCCAGTTCAGTACTTCTCGTTTTCTCAAGGAAACCCTTAGTATCTTCCTTACTGTGGGATGTAGAGTCACCCGCGTGGAGAAAACCCTTGTCGGGACGAGCCGTCCCCCTGTCCTTGTTCATAGGGGTGACAGCGCCGATAACGACAAGGAGCTCTGCCGGGGAACAACGCCAACCTGTTGCCGGGGGCTCGCCCCCCCCCCCCACTCTGGCACTTGTGGTTCGAATGACGACCCGGCAAGCAGCTCCATGCGGTAGAGACAAAACATACTGATGCAGTACAAATAAGGAAAGGAAAAGGACAGTACTTGCGGAAAGAAAATAGCATTCTATTCTCATTCATTTTCGATACAAATGGGATGAAGATTACATGAGGAGGCACCTCTTTCTAATAACTCTTTATTTGACTTTCTCCCCTAGGGGCAAGTTACAAAAAGAAAAAGAGCAGAGGGAGACCCCCAACAGAAGCCCAGTCTGACCCTGTCAGGACCAGCATTTCGCGGACGTCAACCCCACCGAGAGGGAAGGCGAAGCCGAAGTCCACGAGCCTGCCGGGGTCCAGCTGAGAAGAAGAGGCGGCGCCCCAGCCGGGAACCCCCGGCAAATCGCTCTGTCGGGAGGAGGAGGAGGAGCGCGATGACGGTGATGGTGCGGCCGACGATCAGTCAGAGCCCAGGTCATCATACTCTGACTTGATGGCCTGGGACTCGTCGTCGTCTTCACTGACACTGTCTTCCTCGTCGCTATCGCTCGAGGAGGAGCTTTCGGCGTCGCTTGAGCTCTCCTCGCAGCAGCCAAGACGAGCGCCCGAACGCGCGTAAATCTTGACGGAGAGCAGGTCGGCCTCCATCATCTTGAAGCGGAGGACGTGCCCTTCCATGAGGTTATGGGCGCGGGCGAAGGTTTTCCACCCACACCTGAGAAGCATGACGCGACGCTCCGGGTACTCAACGTCCACCCGCGCGGCGCCATTACAGCAACCATGCGCCCGCAGCCACAGGACGAGCGGCTTGTCAACCTCCATCACCCTGGCGAAAGGGTGAGGGAGGCGCATCTGGCCTCGGAGGGGACCACGCAACTTGATGACGAACTCCAGCGCCGTCCCCTCAGCATGGGTCTATTCAAGAGGAGGGTCTGGCGTTGGAGGAGGAAGTGAAGCAGCACTCCGCCTCCCCCGACCACGGGCTCCGCGTCGACTGCGACCCCTCCCAGCTCCTCCGCCACGCGCACTTGAGCCACCCTCCGCCTCCGCGGCTGAAGCGGTGGCATGATCCCGACGGGAACCCCTCGCGGTTGAAGCGGAGGCCGGAGGATGCCCTCGTCCCCTAGGCATACTAGCGGCGAGCGTGGCTCAAGACACAGAAGTAGAAGGGCGAGCTCTATGGGATTGCGCTCAAGGAGGAAGAAAGGGTGGATGAGCATCGTCCCTCGCGACCCCCCGATTTATAGGGAGGAGTGCGGGGGCTGGCTCTCCTCCACTCCAAGGGTCGCCGCCCATCTCCACCAATTCCATCGCCCACGATCACGGGCGAACAGGTAACCGCCCCATTGCTCCAATCCATGGCGCTGCGGTTTCTGCCACAATCAGGACTTTAAGTCACGAGCGCCCGTCGCTAACAACCCGCTATGCATGCGGTGCGCGTGGCGGAAACGGCCTGAGGTGGCGGGTCAGTGCTGACCAATAAATTGGCAGTTACTCCCTCACATTGCGCGCCTGTGCATGAAACTTGGGCCTGACCCAACGGCACTTGGCGAGCACGTGTGGGCCAGTCCCGGGGGCTCCTGTCGGTGCACTAGTACAGGGGTACCCAGTGCCCCTGACTTATGCATAGGCGATAGAAGCAAGAAAACCCCGACAACAACCAAGACAGGACTTCAACAAGCTCAACGCGACAGCCCAAGCCTGGGCTGCAGCGCGCCAAGCACGTCCCAGACGCTTGCCGGGGATCGAGACGAACGCACCTTCCAGAAGATCCGTCAAGCCACTCCCCGGCAGGCACGAGCCAACCAGCCACCGCTCCACCGCATCGCTACGGCTTTCACTTCTCGATGCGGTATCGAGCCCTCAGGCGGCTAATCAGCTCTCACTAAGCACGTGGCGACACTCCGGAAGACAAGTTACGCCCGGTTGACACCCGCCTTGCAGCGTGTCAAGATCTCAAGCAGCAACCGGCCAAGCGGTGGCAAGGGCTTGCCGGGGATGCACCCCCAAGCGCCACCTAGGCAGGTAATCATGACATTTTGTCCTAAATGCCAGAGTTAGGTATGATAGCTCTGCTTAGCTATCTAATCAATAGATAATGTCTGTTTTGACATTGTGGTAACCCCTTGCACTATAAAAGGAGGCCCAGGGCAACCTAGCTCAAGGTTGGCAACTCGAACCCCCGAACGCTTGTACTCGCATAGCCGCTCTCCCGGCAGCAGTCCTTGCCGGGGGCAGGCGCCTTGCGTTCTTCGTGTTCCTCCAATCAATCCACCAAAAAGCAGGAGTAGGGTTTTACGCTTAGCAGCGGCCCGAACCTGGGTAAAATGCCTGACCCTTGATCGTTGCGCCATCTCATGCTCTCTGCTCTTCGTGCAACGTGACCCCCCTTGCCGAACTACAAGGGACCTCTGGTCCCATAGGTGATCGTGAGCATCCGTGCACCAACATCTTTGGCATGCCAGGTAGGGGGCGTGCATCATTTGCGCGAACCCGAGTTCGTGAACGGCGGATCGGTCTTCATCGTCATCTTCTTCAACAATGGCTCCAAAGAAAAAATCCAGCATGGCTGCGCATCCCTCCTCCTCGAAGGCTCCCTCACATGCGGCCGCCGGCGCCGTAGGCGCCGCGTCGGCTGCGGACGAGGCGGGCGTTGTGGACGACGCGGTCGGCGCGGGCGGTGCCCCTGTCCAGCCCCTCACAGCCGGGAATGGAGCGGGATGCGCCTGGGTAAAATGGCTGACCCTTGATCGTTGCGCCGTCTCATGCTCTCCGCTCTTCGTGCAACGTGACCCCCCTTGCCGAACCACAAGGGACCTCTGGTCCCATAGGTGATCGTGACCATCCATGCACCGACACCTCTGTTGCTGTCGGTCGAAGTGATGGACGTCCACCGAGGCCCACGAATGGGGCGTGCCGCCGATAACCATGCGGTGGAGTGTCCGAGGACAGCAATCACATGCATGTGGCACACACATATGTACAGAAGTGCTGTGTTGTGTTTGAATTAATTAATATATATACCTGATACGAACTTTGATGACACATGCTTTGGAGCTGAAAATCCCCCTCCCCCCCCACAAGAGCGAGGGTTCATGGCGCATCTATAATATCTAAATAGTTCATCCTCACTATCTTATTTCTCTTGACATGCAGGCTATCCACATCAGCAACCACTCATATGCAACCATGGCACCTATCTGTCCTCTCGTGCGTCCACGTCATCCTCTTCTGCTCTACTGCCCCACACTTTTATTTTGTCGTTGCATCGCCTTCCACTCGATTTGTTATGGCTGAGTACGTCGTCTCTTCAATTCTCTTCGTCTCTTCCAATTCCACCCACACAAACAGATCAAAAGTCATTGATGATTGTTTCCGTCTCCCTCTTCGTCTTATTTTTCATTGAAACAAATACTGTGTCGTCTCCTATCCTGATGGTTCCTTCCTCTTCCATGAATCAATATGTCTCCACTGAACTTGCCTTCAAATCTTGAAATCAAAGCATGTCCCATTTACTTCCTCGCCCCCATGTACTTATATACTGCTATGACGACGGCGGCTTCTGTAGTCTGCTTCAAACCCGGCTTCTCCCCTCCGTAGATCGAGATGTGGCGGCGTCCTGAGGGAATCGGGCTGCGGAGGCGGTTCCCTCACCTCACAGAATACTTAGCTCATGCGCTTCTTCCCTCCCCTCTAGAGACTTGCGGCGGCTACACAGCAGAAGATGGAGGGCGGCAGCACCGGATCCAGGTGAGTTGCCAACTATAAATCGCGCCTGCAGGGTATCAAGCCATGCCTATCCATTCCGTCTACCCGTCGATCGATCCGCCGGAATTGATTCATATTATTTTTCTCGAGGATCGCCAGTAATGGAGTGGATATTTGTGTAATTAGGGGTACATTTGGTTAGCCATGTTTTTGTTTGGTTGAGAGGATAAGAAGTGGTTATAGGTACCCAACTTTGTATTTGGTTGAAAGGATAAAAGATGGATAATTTGTTGAGCTGACCTCTTCGCTATGAGATGGTGACAATGGTGAGGTTACCACCCTTTGTAATAAACTTTCTACTGCTATGAACTACTCAGAATATTTTGCCAAAGATTGTTATTATGCAACTGGTCAATAACAATCACTTTGAGAGTGGCAAAAATAGCTCAATTACATAGATTGGACGAAGCTGTAGGATACAGTCACACATGCCCACTGAACCTACCGCAATCATTCAGAGTCTGGGATTCACAATCTATTGATTCTTCATAGATAATTAACAAAGAGAAAGTTAACACAGAAGGAGACATAGAAATTTATGGAGCGAGAGAGAGATGGAATTAACATAGAGAAAATCATCAGTCCACCGCCTCCTAGCTCCTCGTCGTGGACAAACTTTCGTGCACCTATTATGAAAGGAGAAAAATCAGTACCGTGCCCCTGCAATCTAAAGGAAGAGATTATGGCTAGAGGAATGGGTGGATCATGTAGGTACTGTTCATCCAGTTTCTCTCGGGCTGAAAAAATGGAAGCCGGTGCGCTGCACGGGAGCATGGCTCTGCTTCAAGGGAACCCGTCTGCATCGGCGCCGACGAACCCCATCTCGTTCGCCGCCCCAGAGGTCTTCTCCGACACGCTGGCATCTCTGGCCCGGCTCCGCGCGCCAACGGTGGCATGTCCGCCACCACATCGCCACCCACGACCCTCTCCACCCTGTTGGACCCAGCCAGCACGCTGGCCACCACCAGCATGACCACGGCCAACGCGGCTCGCACGGCGACGCACGCACGCCACCTCACCCCCGCCCCGCTCCGGTACTCCTCCACGGCATCGGACGGGGCCATCTGCACATACGCGTACGGCAGCGCCGTCTTGCTGGGACTAATGGCCTGCGACTCCACTACCGATGATCCTCGAGAAAAATAATATGAATCGATTCCGGCGGATCGATCGACGGGTAGACGGAATGGATAGGCATGGCTTGATACCCGGCAAGCGCGATTTATAGTTGGCAACTCACCTGGATACGGTGCTGCCGCCCTCCATCTTCTGCTGTGTAGCCGCCGCAAGTCTCTAGAGGGGTGGGAAGAAGCGCATGAGCTAAGTATTCTGTGAGGTGAGGGAACTGCCACCGCAGCCCGATTCCCACAGGACGCCGCCACATCTCGATCTACGGAGGGGAGAAGCCGGGTTTGAAGCAGACTACAGAAGCCGCCGTCGTCATAGCAGTATATAAGTACATGGGGGCGAGGAAGTAAATGGGACATGCTTTGATTTCAAGATTTGAAGGCAAGTTCTGTGGAGACATATTGATTCATGGAAGAGGAAGGAACCATCAGGATAGGAGACGACACAATATTTGTTTCAATGAAAAATAAGACGAAGAGGGAGACGGAAACAATCATCAATGACTTTTGATCTGTTTGTGTGGGTGGAATTGGAAGAGACGAAGAGAATTGAAGAGACGACGTACCCAGCCATAACAAATCGAGTGGAAGGGGATGCAGCGACAAATTAAAAGTGCGGGGCAGTAGAGCAAAAGAGGATGACGTGGACGCATGAGAGGACAGATAGGTGACATGGCTCCATATAAGTATGTCAAGAGAAATAAGATAGTGGGGATGAACTATTTAGGTATTAGAGATATGTCCCCCCCCAATTCGAGCTGACGGGAGGCATTCATGCGTACACATGCGCTCAAATTATACCATACGATAATCTCACACCATGACCTACCGCAAACACAAACCAAAAGAGAATCCACGGTAATTAATCTATATCGTTGTAGTTAAAGTGATGGACCACACACGAGGTCACAGATGGGAGCGACGCAGATAACTGCGCGAGGGGGGGGGGGGGGGGGGGGGCGATGTCCGACGACAACCGCCGCCTCCATGCTGTCCTAACATATGTACGGAGGTGATGTGTGATGTTTTGAATACCCAATGCACACCTTTGACATGTCACCTTCGCAAACCGGACCCCCTCCCCCATAGGTGCACGACGTGTACACTTACTTGTAGCCAGTGGGAGCACGTGTACACATGCGCTCAAACTTTCATGTGGAATCTCACCATGATCTACACCGAAACACATCCCAAAAGACGAATCTACCTTTGATCAAACCCACCTCGCTGCGCCATTCAAATTTATAGACCGCGCGGGGGGCATCAAATGGGTGTGTCGCTGGTAACTGCACGAGGGAGTGTACGAGGACCACCACCGCATCCGACACAAACATATGCATGAAAAAGGGCATGAGATGCTTTAAATACCCAATTCATGACTTTTGATTTGGCACGTGCCTCACAAACCGGACAACCCCACACGGTGGCTCACGACACATAGTGTGCCGGACCCCCCACCCCAACCCGTCCCACCAGACCACCGCCACTTCGAGGCATGCATGTCCAAATTTTTCTGTAGTGAACAGTGACAATAAGAGCGACGTGGTAAAATTTGAAGTTTTAGAGAACATTAATACATTTCGTACATTAAATTGATTCCTTAGGGATTTAATTTATAAATTTTAAATTTGAACTATAAACACACGCGGTTGTGCGCCAGAATGGATTAGAAAATCAAAATTTACGTCTTGGGTGCATGTTTAGTCCCCATGCAAGGAAATGCAATAATTTCAAACATCTCGGCATCGTGGCTCGGCCGCAAAACATTAAGAGTCTTGGTTTTCAAATTCCAGCGAATCACTAGCTAAGATAGAATTCATGAAACATTGACATGATTTCATGATATGGAACAAATAGGTCGTGGCAAATAAATCATACAATTTGAGACAAGTTTTCATCTGAGCTTAATAGATGCAACACAGAACTGTCACGGTAACATCGCAAATCGAACCCGTTGCCATTACAACAACACTGCACGTGTCATAGTTTCAGTTAAGTAATAATGAAGCGGTAGAATTAATCCTCAAAAAAGAAAAACAATACACAACCCGCGATCCGTGCAAGCAGTTCTGATTTGACAGGACGCATGCAAGCAGGCCGCCGCGCAGGCTGACCGGGAGGCGTGCGAACATGTGCGTGAATTGATGGGAGTCGCGTTCTCTATGCAGTATCATAGGGAGATGTGCCGTCAGGCGTGTGAATTGACAGTACGTAGGCTCACCGGGAGGCGAGCCACCCCTTTGAACCGCCGCCTGCCTCCCTCCCAACTGCTCTATTAACGGCGCCCGAGCCACTGGTTTTAACAGGTGGCCGCTGATACTTGTGATCTGCGTTGGGTTTTCCGTGAAGAGGAACGGGTAATTGCAGCACAAAGCGGATATGTATTTCTCTTAGTTATGAAACCAAGGTTTATCGAACCAATAGGAATATCAATCCTCAACAGTCTTCAGCGGCTGCACACAAATGAACAAACAACTTGCACCCAACGCGGGCAAGAGGGTTGTCAATCCCCTTGATCTCGTTATTTGCAAGCAAATGTGTTGTGTAGATAATTGTTGATAAATATAAATTGCAAGATAAAATAAAAGGTAAATAAAGGCAGCGAGGTAATTGTAGTGTTTGTAAATATATAGGTGAATAGACCTAGGGGCCATAGTTTTCCCTAGCGGTATCTCTTATGTAGGCAGCATACGGTGGGTAACAAATTACTGTTGGGCAATTGATAGAAAAATGGATAGTTATGCGATGTTCATGGCAATGATCATGTATATATAGGCATCGTGTCCATAAGCAAATAGGCCGACTCCTGCCTGCACCTATTACTATTACTCCACTCATCGACCACTATCCAGCATGCATATAGAGTATTAAGTAAAACAGAGTAATGCTTGGAGAACGATGACATGATGTAGACAAAGTAAACTCAAACAATATGAATGAACCCCATCATTTTATCCTTAGTAGCAACAACACAAAGACACATCTTGTCCCCTACTTTGTCACTGGGATATAGAAACTTGCCAGGTTGAACCTACCACAACTCACCACTCCCACCGATGAAATATCAATCTACTTGGCCAAAGCATATCAATAGATCGGAGAGCATTACGAAGCTATAATGATCATGCAATTAAGAGACAATATATATCAGAGGTATCTCAAATACTTTTCATGAATAATCTGAACATAAACCCACAATTCATCGGATCCCAACAAACGCACCGCACAATAGGATTACATCGGATAGATCAAAGCGAAGATGCGATGATCATTGTATTGAAGATCATAAGAGAGAGGGATTGCCATCTAGGTACTAGCTATGGACCCGTAGGTCTATGGTGAACTACTCACACATCATCATGAGGGCAGCAACGTTAATGAAGAGGCCCTCCGTGGTCAATCCCCCCTCCGGCAGGGTGCCAGAACGAAGATCCAGATGGCCTTGCGATGGAACAGAGACTTGCGGCGGCGGAAAAAGGGTTTTGGGACTGCATTTTGGGTTTTTACAATATTAGAGAATTTATAGGCCGAAGAGGGACGTCGGGAGGCGGCTGAGGGGGCCACCACATATCAGGGCGCGCCCTGATGTGTGGTGGGGCCCTCGTGCACCTCCTGGCTTCCTTCCGAAGCTTCTAGGTCTTCATATAGTCTAGAAAAAATCATCAAAAAGTTTCGTGGCAATTGGACTTCGTTTGGTACAGTAAACCTGAAAAGTTTCGTGGCAACATGCAGAAAACAACAACTGGCACTGGGCACTGGGTCAATAGGTTAGTGCTCAAAAATATTATAAATTGGTAAATAAAGACCCAAAAAGTATCCTAGAATGATAATATATCAGCATGGAACAATAAAAAATTATAGATACGTTGGAGACATATCAAGCATCCCCAAGCTTAATTCCTGCTCGTCCTCGAGTAGGTAAATGATAAAAACAGAATTTTTGATGTGACATGCTATCCACTATGTAACCTTATGCATGTATCCTCATTGAGAAAAGATGAATCAAGAAATATTAACATAGCAATAATTGAAATGTAAGAACCAGAATTGTTAATTCTTAGAAGTATACGATTCTTAAGAAATGTTTACCCCCCCATTCATCTTATTGCATTAGCAAGGCATGGCTCCATCTTCACCACATTAATACAAATGTTAAGCACCACGGTGTCCAAGTCAGGCAATTGGTTCGTACTTTTTCAATATGCATCAACTTTTATTCTTCACGCAATACATGAGCGTGAGCCATTGGACATAGCATTTAAGTGGAATAGAGTATGGTGGTAGATATCAAAGGGGTAGGAAGTGGAGAAGATAGTCTCGCATCAACTAGGCATACCAACGGGCTATGGAGATGCCCATCGATAGATGTCAATGCAAGGAGTAGGGATTGCCATGCAAATGATGCACTAGAGCTATAAGTGTATGAAAGCTCAAATGAAGCTAAGTGGGGTGTGCATCCAACTTGCTTGCTCATGAAGACCTCGGGCATTTGAGGAAGCTCGTCTTAGGAATATACAAGCCAAGTTTTAATAATGAATAGGTAATTCCCACTAGCATATGAAAGTGATATATCATGAGACTCTCTACATGAGGAACATGGTGCCACTTTGAGGCACAAGTGTGGTAAAGGATAGTAGCAAAGTCCCTTCTCTCATTTTTTTTGAATGGATGGTGGGCTCATTTGCCCCCCCCCATCTTTATTGTCGTCCGGTGTCTCATCTCGACTTATGGGAGAATCATCATCTCCATCATTCTTTCCTCACTGGGACAATGCTCTAATAATGATGATCATCACACTTTTATTTACTTACAACTCAATATGGAGAACTAATATGAAGATATGACTCTGCATGAATGCCTCTGGCAGTGTACCAGGATGTGCAATGATCTAGCGTGACATGTATCAAAAACATGATGAAAGGTGGCTTTGCCACAAATACTATGTCAGCTTTATATGATCATGCAAAGCATTATGACAATGAACGAACTAGTTATGTGAAGTGACGATGGAATTTGCATGGCAATATATCTCGGAATGGCTATGGAAATGCCATGATAGGTAGGTATGGTGGCTGTTTTGAGGAAGATATAATAAGGCTTATGTGCAACAGAGCGTATCATGTCACGGGGTTTGGATGCACTGGCAAAAGTTGCACCGATCCTCGAGGTGAGAACGGGTTATGCACGGTACCGAAGGGGCTAGCAAATTATGAAAAAGGTGATATTGCGTATGTCCATGGTTTCACATTAGTCATAAATCAAAGTACTACTTGCATGCCCCGAGGGAAGAGGTTGGTAGGAGTTAACCATCGCGCGCTTCCGACCCGAAACAACACTAGGATTCCAACGAGGAATAGAAATGCTCACACATCATCACCATGCCTCTTTAATTTTTTAGATGAACAAAAAGGTCAACCTTTCTTAATATCAACACTTCTACGGTTTAACAATTATGAACTCACACCTATTTCATATTACTACATCAATATCATTGACCCACAATTTCTTTATATGTGCTACATGATGGTTTTGATTATCACTCATTGAATACCTAATATTTTTGGACTAGTCTTTATGACCCATGAAAATTATCATCACTATTTGTTAACTCTCAAACAAATATAAGCGAAGAACGAGAGTGAAATAATTTCTATAAAAATCTACATGCCACCGTGCTCAACAAGATATAAGTGAAGTACTAGAGCAACTGCTAAGCTCAAAAGATATAAGTGAAGCACATAGTGTATTCTAACAAATTATGACGAAGGTGTGTCTCTCTTAAATAGGTGTGTCCAGCAAACAATGATTGTGGCAAACTGAAAGTAAAAGCAAACAAAAGCAAACGACGCTCCAAGCAAAACTCATATCATGTGTCGAATAAAAATATAGCTTCAAGTGACATACCGATGGATTTGAGACGAAAGAGGGGATTCCTTCCGGGGCATCCCCAAGCTTAGACACTTGAGTCTCCTTTTGAAATATTACCTTGGAGTGCCTTGGGCATCCCCAAGCTTAGGCTCTTGCTACTCCTTATTCCCTTGTCCATCAAGATAACACCCAAAGCTTGAAAACTTCAATCACACAAAACTCAGCAAAACCTCGTGAGATCCGTTAGTATAAGAAACATATTGCATACTTTAAGTACTGTTATAAGTTGATTCAAATTTCATAAATGCATAATAGGTACTGTATTCTAACTTCTCCATGGCTTATACCCCCCGATACAATCCATAGCATAATCAAAACAAGCAACTATGCAAGCAAAAACAGAATCTGTTTAAAACAGAACAGTCTGTAGCAATCTGTAGATAGCATATACTTATGTAACTCTTAAAATTCTGAAAAATTAGGAAAACCTCGAAAATTTGTATCGAAACACTGTGTAAAAATTTCATGTCATTATCGCGCTCCAGCCAAAAATGAAAATTCCTGTACTGGAGTCAAAAGTTTCTGTTTTGTTTCAGCATCGATTCTAATCATCTTGTGAGTCATCCCAAAGGCTTTACTTGGCACAAACACTAATCTAAACACAAAAACATAATAATTACAGAGGCAATAATGATGCTATTAAAAATAAACATAAAGTTTAAAGCATAAATATTAAGATAACTAGTGGGTTGCCTGCGAACAAGCGCTATTGTTTTATGCCCCTAGCTAGGCATAATGCATAGTTTCAAGTATTGTCATCTTTGACACTCCACCCATAAGTAGCTATCATGATTGATTCATAAGGTGGTTTAATTATCTTTCTAGGGAAGTGTTCCATCCCTTTCTTTAATGGGAATTGGAACCTTATGTTTCCCTCTTTAATGTCAATGATTGCACCTATAGTTCGTAAGAAAGGCCTTCCAAGTATTATGGGACAAGAAGGATTGCAATCAATATCAAGCAGAATGAAATCTATAGGCACATAATTTTTATTTGCAATAATAAGCACATAATTAATTCTACCTAAAGGTTTCTTGATGGTAGAATCCGCAAGATGCAAGTTGAGGGAACACTACTGGAATCAGAGGATTTGCCGTCTGCCAGCGGACGACAAAGAAGGTCTTTGCCGTCAGCTTCAAACAAACAGACGACAAAGAACTGACTGATGGCAAAGATATTATTTCCCATCTGTCCTTTCTTTGCCGTTTGCTAGCAGACAGAAAAGAGCCAAATAGCAGACGGCAAAGAGGCAGCTGGGCCCCACTGGACCGTATGCTGTTTAGGTCAAAGTTGGCCCCTTCTTTGCCGTCTGCTGGAAGACGACAAAGAGGTTAAAAGCAGACGACAAAGAGGCTAGCCTCTTTGCCGTCTGCCAGCAGACGACAAAGATCCTAACTTAACTAACGGCCGCCCCGCCCCACCCTCTCTCTCTCTCCCCGACGCCCACACACCGCCTCCGACAACCACCGCCTCCGACAACCACCGCCGCCACCGCCGCGCACACCGCCGCCCACGTCGCGCCGCCGCCCGACCGTCCCCGTCGCGCCCGTCGTCCCCGCCACCCGCCGCCCCGCCGCCCCCGTCGCGCCCGTCGTCCCCGCCACCCGCCGCCCCGGTGCCCCGCCGCCCCGCCGCCCCGTCGTCCCCGCCACCCTCCGCCCCGCCGCCCACGCCGCCCCGCCGGTGAGTAGCCCGCTGGCCGCCCCTTCCTTTTTTTGTTTTTTTGTTAAATTAGTTAGGTTACTTTATTAGTTTATTAGGTTAGTTAGGTTATTTTATTAGGTTAGAAAAAAGAAAAGAAAGGAAGAAAATCAGAAGAAAAGAATAAACGTAGAAGAAAAAAAGAAGAAAAGAAGAAGGAAAAAAAGGAAAAAGGAAAAAGGAAAAGAAGAAAAGAATAAGAATAAGAAGAAGAAGAAGGAAAAGAAGAAGAAGGAAAAGAAGAAGGAAAAGAAGAAGGAGAAGAAGAAGAAGAAGAAGAAGAGGAGGAGGAGGAGAAGAAGAAGAAAAAAGAAGAAGAAGAAAAAGAGGAGAGGAGGAGAAGAAGAAGAGGAAAAAGGAAAACAAGAAGAAGAAGAAGAAGAAGAAGAAGAAGAAGAAGAAGAAGAAGAAGAGAAGAAGAAGAAGAAGAAGAAGAAGAAGAAGAAGAAGAAGAAGAAGAAGAAGAAGAAGAAAAGGAAGAAAAGGAAGAAGAGGAAGAAGAAGAAAAGGAAGAAGAGGAAAAAGAAGAAGAGGAAGAAGAGGAAAAAGAAGAAGAGGAAGAAGAAAAGGTGCCACCGACCCCCGACGCCACTAACCCCCGACGCCACTGACCCCCGACCCCCGACACCACTGACCCCCGACCCCCGATGCCACTGACTTCCGACGCCACTGACCGCCAACCCCCGACACCTCTTCGGCCTCCTGCTGACTGAAAAGGTGCTCTTCGGCCTTCCAGAGGCTGACGGGGTCATAGTTTTGTAAATTATGAGTTAGGTCATATATTTTCCGATTTTGTTATAAAAACATCATATTTCTGTTGATTGGGTGGATTTCAATGTGTAGTTGTTTCGTCGCTGCGAGGGTCTGGTGTTCAACGACCTCCCCGTGCGTTGGACGAGCTCCGCCCTTGTGTTCGTGGGTGAGCACAAATGACATCTCCTCCCCCCCTCTTAATTTGCTCTGTTCTGGTCTTTGTGCCAATGAAACTTGCTAGCTATAGGTGTCTTCAATCATCAGTATGCGTGACCAGTATGCGTCTCCCGTTCGAAAGGGCGGCATCTATAAATATGCATGTCTTTGCATATTTATAACCGCCATCCTTTCGAATTGTCCAACGTTATCCATGGATGATACGTCCATTTTGCATCATGATTTCCTACTGTTATTTACTTTGTTTTGTTGAATAATAATGCTTTGGGGAGTGATTCTAATGCCTTTTCTCTCATAATATGCAAGGTTTACACAAGGAGGGAGAATACCGGCAGCTGGAATTCTGGACCCAAGAAAAGCACGTCAGAGATACCTATTCTGCACAACTCCAATGAAGCTAGAATTTTACGGAGATTATTTTTACATTTAATAAAAAATACTCGAGCTGGAAACTACTGGAGGAGGCCCCCCAGGTGGGCACAACCCACCAGGGCGCGCCAGCCCCCCTGGGCGCGCCCTGATGGCTTGTGCTCAGCCTGGCCCACCTCCGGTGCCCATCTTCTGGTATAAGATCTCTCTTGACCTAGAAAAAATCAGAGGAGGACTTTCGGGACGAAGCGCCACCGCTGAGGGAGTCCTGGACTAAGGGGTCCTCGGGCCGCTGGCCTATCTCCTGATAGGCCGGCTTGGTGGGCCGCTCTCTGGCTATCGCAAGAAGGGCCGGATATGCCGTGACCCCGTGTTCCAGAAGGAAGCCTCGAAGGCGCGTCGTGTACTCCAAGTAAAGACGAAGAGATCGGCATTTCCATCCCCGGCAGGAGACCCATCATGTGTAAACCCTAGTACCCCCCGGTGTCTATATAAACCGGGGAGGTTTTAGATTGTAGGACAGAGAAACTCATCTAGGGTTTTAGCTATTCGATCTCGTGGTAGATCAACTCTGTAACCTTCATACCATCAATATAATCAAGCAGGACGTAGGGTTTTACCTCCATAGGAGGGCCCGAACCTGGGTAAAACACCGTCTCCTTCGTCCCCTGTTACCATCGATCCTAGACTTATAGCTCGGGACCTCCTACCCGAGATCCGTCGGTTTCGACACCGACATTGGTGCTTTCATTGAGAGTTCCGCTGTGATCGCCAAAGGAATCGATGGCACGCTTAGTCATCAGCGAGGAAGTCCGCAACATGGACTCTTTTGTCCCTGGACAGATCTTCGCTTTCGGCAGCGTCGTGCTGCACGCCGACCCGACCGGCCGTCTTGGCCAGGTCGAGACTTTCGCCCCTGATCAAGAGGTCAGATTCGGGAACCTAGAGTTCTCCGTAGACTCTCGGGGCGACTTTCTGCTCACCGGGCTTGCAATTTCATCGGATGCGCCCAAGGACTCCGAGGCCTTGACCTCAGATTTCGCTCTCCACCCCGCCCACGGGATGAACCCCGACGAAGATCTGGCTTCTAGTCCAGATCCGGTCATAGCACCGAATGGTCGAGGGTCGGCCCCTGCCGAACACACTCCTTGTTCGGACGCATCGGAGGTTAACTCCGAAAACTCTGGGCAGATTGACCCGACTGAGCTCTTGGCACTCAGCGAGGCTCTAGATCGGATCTTATCGATGAAAATCACTGACGACCCAAACCCGATCCACGCTCAGATCGGTCTGAAAGCGGGTCAAGGGGAATTTTTTATCCCACCCACCACCCACTTAGTAGCCACTATCGAAGACTTAACCGATATGTTGGACTACGCCTCCGAGGAGGTAGAAGACATGGATGAAGAGGTTTGCGCTCCCGCCCTCCTCAACACCGGGCGATGGGCTGCCACCTCCACCTACGACGTCTACATGGTGGATACTCCAAGCGATAAGGGCGATCACACACCCAAAAACAATGGCGATAAATCTGGCGAGGAGCTGTCAAGGTGCCGCAAACAGCGCAAACGGTCAAAGACAAAAAAGGGAAGGGAAGCCTTTGCTGACACCGGGGAGATTGACACCCCGGAGGACCTCGGCGATCCCGATATCCCCGAGCATCCGCTGGAGGACCAGGAGAGGCTAGAAGATCAGCGCGACCTCGAGGTTCGATACGATTCCGAGGATGACAACTACCTCCCACCCGTCGAGGAGGAGGATAGCCGGGAAGCCAAAGGCATCACCGTCCCCGAAAGCCTTGAGGATCAGGAACGGTTTAGGCAACAGCTTATAGCCACTGCCCAAAGCCTGAAGGCAAAAGAACGACAACTTAAGGCCGAACAGGACGCCCTCAATGATAGATGGACAAGGGTCCTATCAGCCGAAGAAGGATACGGTACCGGTCTATCGGACCAACCCAAGAGCTACCCACGTCGACGCCCGCTGCCGCAGTTCGACGACGACTTCTCTGACACACCGTCGCCCAAGCACACTCCATATGACCAGCCGAACCGCCCTCCCCGAGGACGAGATAGGACGGCTGGCGTTGCAGGTTATAGGCCAGCGATACCCCACAGGAGGGGAAAGGGGCCAATGAAGCCCGAGGACAGGTACGACCTGCGACACGACCTGGATTACAGAACAGGCCGCACGAGATCCATCTACGGATCTAGAGGGTACTCCCCCGATAGACGGGACGGGTACCGGCCTTGGCTCGACCGAAACTATAGAGGTCGGGAACAAAACCGGGCCAGAACAGACGCCGACTTCCGGCGTGAACTAGCCCGGGTCAGAGGCGCTGCCCACCCACTGTGCTTCACCGACGAGGTGATGCAGCATCAGTTCCTAGAAGGGTTTAAACACGTGAACATAGAGCAATACGACGGAACAACTGACCCAGCAATGTGGATCGAGGATTTCCTCCTCCACATTCACATGGCACGAGGAGATGATCTCCACGCCATCAAGTATCTACCCCTTAAACTTAAGGGGCCAGCTCGGCACGGGTTAAACAGTCTCCCTGAGAATTCTATCGGGAGCTGGGAGGACCTCGAGGATGCATTCCGATCTAACTTCCATGGCACCTATGTACGGCCTCCGGACTCCTCCGACCTAAGCAACGTCGTCCAAAAGGCAGGAGAGTCCGCTCGACAATTCTGGAATCAGTTCTTGACCAAGGAAAACCAGATCGTCGATTGCCCAGATGCCGAGGCCATAGCCTCTTTCAGGCACAATATTCGGGACGAATGGCTGGCTCGCCAGCTCGGTCAGGATAAACCTAGGACCATGTCCGCCCTCACATCACTCATGACCCGCTTTTGCGTGGGCGAGGATAACTGGCTAGCGAGACGAAGCCACAACCCCGAAGACTCCGGCACCTCCGAAGCTCGGGATGGAAACGGGAAACCACGACGCAACAAAAATAAACGCCGGCACAGCACTAGTGACGCCGATGACATGGCCGTCAACGCCGGCTTCCGCAACCCTCGATCCGGGCAGCGGAAGAAGCCTCCTAAAGGCAATCGCGACGGACCCACCCCGCTGGACAAAATCATGGAGAGACCTTGCCAGATCCATGGCAGTCCAGACAAGCCCGCCAACCACACCAACCGTAACTGTTGGGTGTTCAAACAAGCCGGCAAACTCGCATCCGAGGAGCAAGGCAAGGGCCCACGCAGCGAGGACGATGATGAGCCCTGCGGTCCGATCAATGGTGGACAGAAGCCTTTCCCTCCCGAGGTAAAGACTGTGAACATGATATACGCCACTCATATACCTAAAAAGGAGAGGAAGCGCAACCTTCGAGAGGTCTACGCCGTAGAGCCTGTAGCCCCGAAGTTTAACCCATGGTCAGCCTACCCAATCACCTTCGATCGACGAGACCATCCGACCAGTATCCGTCATGGGGGATCAGCCGCCCTCGTCCTAGATCCCATCATCGATGGGTATCACCTCACTAAAGTCCTAATGGACGGAGGAAGTAGCCTCAATTTGATTTACTCAGATATGGTGAAAAAGATGGGTATAGATCCATCAAGGATCAAACCCAGCAACACTACCTTTAAAGGAGTAATCCCAGGCGTCGAAGCCCGGTGCACGGGCTCTGTGAGCCTAGAAGTGGTGTTCGGTTCGCCCGATAACTTCCGTAGCGAGGACTTGATCTTCGACATTGTACCTTTCCGCAGCGGTTATCACGCCCTGCTAGGCCGTACAGCGTTCGCTCGCTTCAACGCCGTCCCACACTATGCATACCTCAAGCTCAAGATGCCCGGGCCCAAGGGGGTCATCACTGTCAACGGCAACACAGAGCGTTCTCTCCGAACTGAGGAGCATGCATTGGCCCTGGCGGCCGAATTCCATTACGAGGACGGTCAACAAACAACAAAATCTGCCATAAAGGCACGTAATGTTGACAAACGAGCTCGGTTTCAATCCGAACTCCCAGAATCTTCTTCCCCCCAGAAATAGGGACACGTTCCTCACTGCACGGCCCCAGTGCCCGTCAAATACGTGCCAAGACAGCACAACTTTGCACTCAAGATTCCATGGGCAGCAGTGAGGAACAACTACCAAAGGAAAAGTGTTCGGCTGGACCGAACTACTGCCAGTACATGTCCTCGGACATACCACAGGTACCATCAAGGACCTGCTGAAGCGTAAAGCTCATCCATTCTTTGGCGACTTCTCAAGATCTTCTTCCCAAGGTCCGCTCGCCGACATCATCACCCTTAAAGGAATGAAACTCCCTAGGAGGCACAGGAGCAGACTGACGACAGGGCGCATCGAGGACGTCAAGCCACCAATCGAAGACCCCTGGTACAACCTCTCCTCTGTAAATTCTATGTTTTATCTTCAAAATGCCTGTAAACAGTTGCTTCAGCAATTTGAGTTATAAGAATTAAGGAGTAAATAAATAGACCATTGTACATGGCTTCCTTGCTATTTTTATGCCACATACTCTGTTCTTCCCTCATCAACGCTTCTTGCGAAACTATTCAGTATATATTACGATGCAACCGGCTAATAGACCGGGGGCTTGAATTTAAAATATCACCCTAAGCATCGCTCCAACACAACTGGTCGTGTGTTCGGCATCTTGGATTTTGCTTTATATGCATCGAATCCGAACTATGTCTTGGGTCAATAGTTGGGTTGCCCGGCTCCTGTGTTTGCCCCCTTACGTTCCGCCCGTTCAGCTAAAGGCGCAAAGGGAGAACCACTGCGATTGTGTTTCCAGCTCGTCTGGTCAAGCACCTCGGTGGAGAAAGCCGAAAACTGACCGTCATAGTAAGCGAGAACCGGTCTGCAAATCCGAGCATAAGTGTCATACTAAAAAAATCGATAGAGGTTATTCCGTGTTATACGATGGGTTTTGTACTTGTACAAACCATGTGATGCTGGCTTCGGCCCCGGTACATCCGCACATCACGAAACACCGGGGGCTGGTCATCAGCCCCCGCATTTTTTTACGCTCCTACGGCTAAGTGAAAGCGATAAAGCACCATAGTCCGATTGCCTTGTCCCCCTCGCACTACCACCTTCGGGCACCGATACCTCGGCTAAGGGTCACAGTGCGGAGGCAGAGACACCTCGCGTAGTATCTATGTGGGGGCTTAAGCCGACGACTCGCAACTTTCAGATAAAACGGCCACATGGGAGTCAAAATAAACACCAAGGACTTATAAGACATGATAAACCATGCAACTCTGAAGCGTTAAAAGTCTTCGGACATATTACAATGCGCTCATTCATAAAAAACATCCTTCGAGCATTGGGCCTCTATCGCCCGAGCACCCTCCATCACTGCGGAGAAGTATAGCTCAGGACGCCTATGCTCCTTTCCAAGGGGCGGCGGTGCGGTGGCCATCTCGGTCGGCTTGAGCTTCGGCCAGTGCACCATGGTCTTTGCAAAGGCCATCCGAGCTCCCTCGATGCATGTAGAACGCTTTAGCGCGTCAATCCGAGGCGCAGCATCGCACAATTTCCGCACCAAGCCGAAGTAGCTGCGCGGCAACGACTCTTCGGGCCATAGCCGAACGCAGAGATCCTTCATGGCCGGCTCCACCATCCTGTGCATCTCCATCAGCTGCTTCATCTGCTCGCCCAGAAGAGGAGAACGCTCGATGGACTCAAACTGCGCCCAGAATTGCCGAGCCTCATCATCCTCCTCCCGCAAAGCATAGAACTTGTTCGCGTCTGCCGCACTCTTCTGGAGATCCGCACAGATGCCTAAGGAACGCCACACCTGGGTGAGCAAAGCAAACCTACTACCACCAAAGGCGCATTGTAGTGAATACGGCTTACCATCTATGACAGCCTTGACTTGGCGAACCTCTTCTTCAAAGGACCGCCTGTCCACCCGTTCCTTTTGGAGCTCGGATTTCAGTGTGGATAGCTCGGTGGCTTGCTCTTTGCCCTTTTGCTCAAGGGCCTCGCACTTTGTGCTGGCATCCTTGAGCTCCTGCTGCACCTCCTCCACTCGGGCCTCATGCTTATCGCTCGCAGTTTTTAATGCGGATAGAGCGGCCGCTGCTTGTTCGGCGGCCGCCTTCTCATCCGCGGCCTCTTGCTTCATCTTTTTGAGCTCGGCCTTGAGTTTTTCAACCTCCAAGGCTGAAGCTGTGGAAGCAATAAATAAATAATTACACTGAGTTACCAGTGCGGATCACCAACAATATACAGCTCGAATGTTACAATTCGGCTTACCTTGTGCCTCATCGAACCTTTTGTTCAGGCTATCAAGCTCCTCTTCGGAGATCCTGAGCTTCCGATTTAGCTCGGCAATCTCAGCGGCATTAACGGCCGCCGCCGAGGACAAGGCCTACAAAAATTAAATAACATACATCCGGTTATGTGCGTTCGAACCCCCGAACCATCAAGGATATGACCCTATGCTCGGTCCTCTTAAGGGCTTTTTAGAACATTGTGGGTCTAATGGTGCCTTGCGCATCATTGGTCACTCCTGAGTACTTGACCCCCGGGTGCGTTTTTGCAAACCCACCCAGGGCTCAGGGGCTACTGCATATATAAAGATAGCATAAACTTAATAAAATTAAGATTGTTCGGGAAAAGGGTATTACGTGACTCACCTTGAAGCCCGTCAAGAGACCATTAAAGGCCTCTTTCAGTTCGCTATCGACGGACTGAATGCCTTGCAAAACCGCACCCATAAGAGTGCGGTGATTCTCGGACATGGGGGCGCTTGCTAGAGCCTCCTCCATGACCGGCCACCCAGTCGTCGGTGGCACCGGTGGTGACCGGCCAGCCCGATCTCTGATCGAGGACTGAGTCGGTAGCTCCGGAGGCGCATCATGCTCCGGAGATGTCCTCGGAGGGGACTGGACATCCCTCCGCCCTTCCTCCTCAGCAGCCAGGGGAGATTTCTCCCCCTGGTCTTCAGCGGCCGAGGCATCGACCTCGGCCATGGCATGGTCACCCCCACCGCCTGTGTTCGGCTCCAAAGGAGCCTGGCGGGATGACACTTCCAAGGCATCCTTCGCGACCCCGGGAGGTGTGGAGTGTGACTCAGTCCCACTCTCCGCCAGCTCGGCGGGCGGAGACTCCCCATCCGATATTTGATCGGTAGGGAGAACGCGCGGTGGGCTGCAAATTAAAGGACGTTCTTGCATTTGAAACATTGAAAATTTTGCATAAATGACCCAGGGAGTCTTCGGATTCATACCTTTGAGCTGGGGGCTTGACCCTTAGGTTCCTTTGGGGAACCTTCTCAAAGTCATCGGACTCTGCATCAGAGTCCGAGCTGTCGTCGGCCAGGACCAACCTCGGCCGACACGCCCTCTTCAGGGCAGGAGGAGGTACATCCTCCGCGGCGTCCGGCGACGCCGCCCTCTTTATTGTGAGGGGGGAACGCCTTCCCCCCCGTCTTCATGCTCTTCCTCATGACTAGAGGAGGCATGGGTTTCCTCGGACATGGCGTCCGGCTGGTCCTTTATGCGGAGACCATCTCTGGTATTCTTCTTCTTCTCCTTCTTCTCGGGCGCCGAGTACGGCGCCACGACAAGCATTGCCGTCAACAACTCCGACCTGGGGTCTTCGGGTTGTGGTGCGGGACAGTTAACTCTCGCGGTTTTACTCAGCCATTTCTGCGAAAATGAAGGGGAAGGCGTTCGGTCTTTTTGTCAAAGAAACAGAGTCAATGGATTAAAATTATACCGTACCTGGGTGGGTGGGTTATCGGCGCTTAGGCCCGAATCCTCCTCCTTGGCCGGCCAGCTTTTCCGAGGCTTGAATAATGCCTTCCACAACTTCTCGGAGGTTGTGCGGAAGAGCTGGCGCACGGTAGGCTCGTCCTCAAGCCGGTAAGCCCACATTGGGGAGGCCCGGCGTTGACAGGGGAGAATCCGGCGACGAAGCATGACCTGGACCACATTGACCAGTTCAACCTTGGCCTCGATCACCGAGGTGATGCGCTTCTGCAGCAATTTCACCTCTGCATCTGACCCCCAGTCAAGGCCCTTCCTGAGCCACGAGGTCAATCTCGTAGGGGGTCTGGATCTGAACTCGGCAGGCGCCGCCCAGCTCTCATCTCTTGGTTCGCTGATGTAGAACCACTCTTTCTGCCAGATCTTGATTGTGTCGATAAAGGTGCCAGTTGGCCACTCAACGCGGGGGGGCTTGCTGATTACCGCCCCTCCACAGTCTGCGTGCTCGCCCGCGACAGTCTTCGGCTTGACGTTGAAAACCTTGAGCCACAGGCCGAAGTGCGGTTCGACACGCAGGAAGGCTTCGCAAAGAATAATGAAAGCCGAGATATGCATAAAGGAGTTCGGGGGAAGATCATGGAAGTCCAACCCGTAGAAGAACATGAGGCCCCTGACGAAGGGGTGGAGCGGGAAGCTCAGTCCCCAGATGAAATGGGGAACGAATACGACCCTTTCGCCTGGCTTAGGGGTGGGGACGACTTGGTTCGCCTCTGGAGCGCGGTGGAAGACGTTGGCGGGGAGGTAGCCGGCGAGCTTTAGCTCCCGGATATCCTTATCGGTGACCGTGGAGGCCTCCCACTTGCCCATAGAGCCCGAACTCGCCATGGCTAGGCTCGGAAGGGAAGTTGAGGAAGAACTGGATCTGGGTTCTTGGAGCTTGGGGAAATTGGGAAAGCAGAGGATGCGAATGGGAAGCGTGGATAAGCCTTGGGTTTTACCCTTTTTATGGGGCGTGACACCGATTAACCTCCCTTCACTATGCCGCAAATCTCTCCGCTTCCCAAGACGTGTGTGCCGTTACGCACGCGCAAAGGGAACTTGGGATGCTAATCATATCCCATGTGAAACGGAGCACGATCTATACATTGATGAGTTGTGCTAATGTAAAAACGGCCTCGAACTGCGAATCGAGTTGTCATAATTGGTTCAGCGGTCGTGGTAGGGCACGACCCTTCGTCAGAAAGGTTGTCAGAAAAAACACTGTTTACACTTTGACGTTTGGCCTTCGGAACTGAACAACTCATAGTGTTCGGGCTATCGTATGACCAGAAGACAGACAAGTATCAGCCGATCTTTAAGGGGAAGAAGAACTCACCCCGCAAGCCGAAGACTCCGATCGCATGGAACTGCAGGCGCTATGACCCTTTGCGTTGGGGGCTAGTTCGGGGGCTACTGAGGGAGTCCTGGACTAAGGGGTCCTCGGGCCGCTGGCCTATCTCCTGATAGGCCGGCTTGGTGGGCCGCTCTCTGGCTATCGCAGGAAGGGCCGGATATGCCATGACCCCGTGTTCTAGAAGGAAGCCTCGAATGCGCGTCGTGTACTCCAAGTAAAGACGAAGAGATCGGCATTTCCATTCCCGGCAGGAGACCCATCATGTGTAAACCCTAGTACCCCCCGGTGTCTATATAAACCGGGGAGGTTTTAGATTGTAGGACAGAGAAACTCATCTAGGGTTTTAGCTATTCGATCTCGTGGTAGATCAACTCTGTAACCTTCATACCATCAATATAATCAAGCAGGACGTAGGGTTTTACCTCCATAGGAGGGCCCGAACCTGGGGAAAACACCGTCTCCTTCGTCCCCTGTTACCATCGATCCTAGACTCACAGCTCGGGACCCCCTACCCAAGATCCGCCGGTTTCGACAGCCGCCTCGAGGCGGAACTTGGGCAGGAGCACTTTTGCCCTCCGGCGGAGCGATTCCGCCGGGGGAACTTCCCTCCCAGAGGGGGAAATCGAAGCTATCGTCATCACCAACACCCCTCTCATCTTTGGGAGGCCAATCTTCATCAACATCTTCAACAGCACCATCTCCTCTCAAACCCTAGTTCATCTCTTGTGTTCAATCTTTGTACCGGAACCTCAGATCGGTACCTGTGGGTGACTAGTAGTGTTGATTACTATATGGTTTACTTGGTGGAAGATTATATGTTCAGATCCAATATGCTATTCAATACCTCTGTGATCTTGAGCATGTTTATTATTTGTGAGTAGTTACCTTTGTTCTTGAGGTCACGAGAGAAGTCATGTTGCGAGTAATCATGTGAATTTGATATGTGTTCGATATTTTGATGATATGTATGTTGTGATTCCCTTAGTGGTGTCATGTGAACGTCGACTACATGACACTTCACCATTCATGGGGCTAAGGGAATGCATTGTGGAGTAGTTATTAGATGATGGGTTGCTAGAGTGACAGAAGCTTAAACCCTAGTTTATGCGCTACTTCGTAAGGGGCTGATTTGGATCCACATGTTTAATGCTATGGTTAGACTTTGTCTTAATACTTTTCTCGTAGTTGCGGATGCTTGCGAGGGGGTTAATCATAAGTAGGTTGTTAGTTCAAGTAAGAACATCACCTTAGCACCGCTCCACCCACATATCAAATTATCAAAGTAGCGAACACGAATCAAACCATCATGATAAAAGTGACTAGACGAAATTCCCGTGTACCCTCAAGAACACTTTGCCTATTACTAGTGATTGTTCTGGCCTGTCCTTTGCCTCAAAAGGATTGGGCTACCTTGCTGCACCTTGTTTACCGTTACCGTTACTTGCTTGTTACCAATTATCTTGCTATCAAACTATCTGTTACCTACAATTTCAGTGCTTGCAGAAATTACCTTGCTGAAAACCGCTTGTCATTTCCTTCTGCTCCTCGTTGGGTTCGACACTCTTACTTATCGAAAGGACTATGATTGATCCCCTATACTTGTGGGTCATCAAGACTCTTTTCTGGCGCCATTGCCGGGGAGTGAAGCACTCTTGGTAAGTGGAAATCGGTAAGGAAAAACTTATACTACGTGCTGAAATTTATTGCTACTTGCTACTATGGAGAACAATCCTTTGAGGGGTTTGTTCGGGGTATCTTCACCTCGACCAGAACCACAATTAGTTACCCCTCAACCTACGGCACCTACTGAAATTGTTACTTATGAAATTCCTTCGGGTATGCTAGAACAACTGCTTGCTAAACCTTATGCAGGAGATGGAACCGAACATCCTGATATGCACCTTTTATATGTGAACGAGATTTGTGGATTATTTAAGCTTGCAGGTTTACCCGGAGCTGAAGTTAAGAAGAAGGTTTTCCCTTTATCTTTGGAGGGAAAAGCATTGACATGGTATAGGCAATGTGATGATCTTGGATCGTGGAACTGGAATCGTTTGCAATTGGAATTTCACCAAAAGTTTTATTCCCATGCATCTAGTTCATCATGATCGGAATTATATATATAATTTTTGGCCTCGTGAAGGAGAAAGTATCGCTCTAGCTTGGGGGAGGCTTAAGTCAATGTTATATTCATGCCCCAATCATGACATTCCGAGGGAAGTTATCATTCAGAATTTTTATGCTCGGCTTTCTCATAATGATCAATCCATCCTCGATACTTCTTGTGCTTGTTCTTATATAAAGAAGACTATTGAATTCAAGTGGGATCTCTAAGAAAGAATTAAACGCAACTCTGAAGATTGGGAATTCGACGAAGGTAATGAGTCAGGTATAAAGCTTGAATTTGATCGTGATAAATCTTTTATGAATACCGATACTTTTCACAAGTTTAGCACTAAATATGGACTTGACTCTGAGATAGTAGCCTCTTTCTGTGAAGAATTTGCTTCTCACGTTGATCTCCCTAAGGAGAAGTGGTTTAAATATCATCCCCCTATTAAGGAAGAAATTAAAGAACCGGTCATAGCTAAAGAAGAAACTATCTTTTACAATGTTGATCCAGTTGTGCCTACCGCTTATATTGAAAAACCACCTTTCCCTGTTAGGATAAAGGAGCATGCTAAGGTATCAACTGTGGTTCGTAAGAGTACTATAAGAGCACCTAAACCCCCTGAGCAAATTAAAGTAGAACCTAGTGTTGCTATGGTTAAAGATCTCTTGGTAGAAAATATTGATGGGCATGTTATCTACTTCTGTGATGAAGCTGCTAGAATTGCTAAACCTGATTAAAAGGATAAACATAGACCCATAGAAGGCTTGCCTGTCGGCTCAGTCAAAATAGGAGATCATTGCTATCATGGTTTATGTGATATAGGTGCTAGTGTGAGTGCTATCCCTTTTATCTTATACCAAGAAATTATGGATGAAATAGCACCTGCTGAAATGGAAGACATTGATGTCACTATTAAACTTTCTAATAGAGACACTATCACACCACTTGGGATTGTTAGAGATGTTGAAGTCTTGTGTGGGAAATTAAAATATCCTACTAATTTTCTAGTTCTTGGTTCCCCACAAGATGGCTTTTGTCCAATTATCTTTGGTAGACCTTTCTTGAGCACCGTCAATGCTAAGATAGATTGTGAAAAACAAACTGTCGGTGTCAGTTTTGGTAATGTGTCTCATGAGTTTAATTTTTCCAAGTTTAGTAGACAACCTCGTGATAAAGCGTTACCTAATAAGGATGAAATAATTGGTCTAGCTTCTATTGCCGTGCCTCCTACTGATCCATTAGAACAATATTTGCTCGACCATGAAAATGATATGCATTTGCGTGAAAGAAATGAAATAGATCAAATTTTCTTTGAACAACAACCTCTCTTGAAACACAATTTGCCTATTGAAACTCTTGGAGGTCCTCCTCCTCCTAAAGGTGATCCTGTGTTTGAATTGAAACAATTGCCTGACACTTTGAAGTATGCTTATCTTGATGAGAAAAAGATATATACTGTTATTATTAGTGCTAACCTTTCAGAACATGAAGAAGAAAGATTATTGAAAGTTCTAAGGAAGCACCGGGCTGCTATCGGATATACTCTTGATGATCTTAAGGGCATTAGTCCCACTCTATGTCAGCACAAGATCAATATGGAACCTGATGCTAAACCCGTTGTTGATCACCAACGGCGATTGAATCCTAAGATGAAGGAAATGGTAAGAACTGAAATACTAAAACTTCTAGAGGTAGGTATAATCTATCCCATAGCTGATAGTAGATGGGTAAGTCCCGTTCATTGTGTCGCTAAGAAAGGAGGTATTACCGTTGTTCCTAATGATAAGAATGAACTCATTCCACAAAGAATTGTTACTGGCTATAGAATGGTAATTGATTTTAGAAAATTAAATAAAGCTACTAGAAAAGATCATTACCCTCTACCGTTCATTGATCAAATGTTAGAGAGACTATCTAAGCACACACACTTTTGCTTCTTAGATGGATATTCTGGTTTCTCTCAAATACCTATGTCACAATCCGATCAAGAAAAAACTACCTTTACTTGCCCTTTTGGAACCTATGCATATAGACGTATGCCTTTTGGTTTATGCAATGCACCTGCTACCTTTCAAAGATGTATGACTGTCATATTCTCTAATTTTTGTGAAAAGATTGTGGAGGTTTTCATGGATGATTTTTCCATTTACGGAACTTCTTTTGATGATTGCTTAAGCAACCTTGATCGAGTTTTGCAGAGATGTGTGTCGGTGTCAAAACCGGCGGATCTCGGGTAGGGGGTCCCGAACTGTGGGTCTTGGATCGATGGGTAACAGGAGACAAGGGAGACGGTATTTACCCAGGTTCGGGCCCTCTTGATGGAGGTAAAACCCTACGTCCTTCTTTGCTTGTATTGATGATGGTGTATCGAGTACAGAGTTGATCTACCTCGAGATCGTATGTAGTGGTCTAAACCCTAAGAGCTATGCTCGTATGATGATATGATCTATGATGATCTGATTGTCTAATGACTAGCCTGGCCTCGGCTTATATAATACACCAGAGGCCTAGGATAACAAGAGTCCTAGTCAGCTACGTCGGTGGAGAGGAGTCCTTGTCTTGATCACCAAGTCTTGTGGAATCTTCCTCGCATGCATCATGGGCTGTCCGAACTGGCCCATTAATGAACCGCCCTGGGGGTCCTCGGCCCGACCCACTGGTTGGGAGACGACGTGGTGAGTACCCCCCAGTCCAGGACACCGTCAGTAGCCCCCTGAACCGGTCTTCAAGTTAGGGACGCTCCTCGGTTCTTCCGAACAGTTCTTCATCTTCGGTCGTCGGTCTTGAAAACTGGTTCAATAAATCTTCCCATCACTGATCTTGAGGATCGCCGAGGTGAATCCGAAGAGTTCACAAGTCGGGCATCTGAGGAGCCCCTTTAAGTTATCGGCCTGTATTAATGCCTCATTATTTTTACGCCACAACTCGGGTCCGAAGTGTTTCCCGTGTGGCGGTATCCTCTTATGTCCGAGCTCCAACGCTGAACTGTATCCGAGGTGTTCTCTCTGAATATTTGAAGTAGTTCATCCGAGCTTAAATATCGGGATAGTCTTTTATGGAGCCAACCGTTCGCATTCGAGCTTTATACTGGACTGCTTCCGAAGTGTCTTCGATCTTGAGATTTATGCCAGAATGCTTCCGAGCTCCAACGCCGGACCGCATCCGAGCTCCAACGATGATCAGCGTCCGAGGTGTCATAAATTACCTCGGTCTCTAAAAGATTGAACGAATTCAGCCGAGCTTAATGCCGGAAATGCCCTCTATGGAGCCATCCACTTGCGCCCGAGCTTTATGCCAGACTGCTTCCGAGGTGGTGCACCACCCCGACCGCGGGCTGATTTTTTGTGGATATTTTCGATTGGTGCAATTTATTCTCTGCCGAGATATATAGCCAGTAGCCCTCAAGGTGCGTGTCGGTCTAAAACCTGAGATGCCCCTGAAGGAAAAAATAATAATGAAAATAAAACCACTAATCCCAGTAGCCCCTGAGACTTAGGTCAATTTGCAAAATCGGCCTGAGGATCAAGTTCTTGCTCGGCGGCAATCGTTAGGGATGTAAACGCGGTACGCAGTAGTTTCCGAGACTTGGGTTGGGTGCGGCCGACCAACCTAAGGATCGAATCTCCTCAGAAACTGTATTGCACTTTGAATTTGCTGCATTGAATATGCAATGCAATAGCCCCCGAGCCTTAATTTGGGCACGGGTGGTCGAATTAAGGATCGATATTTGTTTGACACAAACTTTGTTACGTTTGACACAATTTATGTGTAATGATTATATGTATCCAAGTACTTTACATCATTAATGCTCGGATCCGCATTGTACAAGACTTTGTTGACCGACCATCGGCTTCAACCTCCTTGGCTAGTAGCCGAGGAGTGTTTGCCCTACTTTATAAAGCCTTTATAAGGGTAAAGATTTACGCAAACAAGGCAATCCGGCCATATGGTTTTATAAACAAAGGTACGCAAAGAGATATGTTATATTACTATTTAACGTAAGAAACATCTTCTGGGAAAAATAGTTCCTTTATAAGTTCCTTTTCCCAGGCTATCATGTTGACCATGATCGTGAAACCTCAACTCCGATCAATGTGGGAGAAAAATATTGACGATTTAGTTCGGGGAAAGTTTCCGAACTCTGTGGTCCTTAGTGAACCCACATTTCCACTTCCGTCGTTGCCGACCACTTATATTCTTAAGCTGGCTAGCTTTCGGCTTCACCCAGTCTGAGGTACTAACACGGATGACCCGGAAGTAACAATCGCAGAGGTGCTCCCTTTATTCCCTAGCCGAACTATCGGGAACGTAGGGGATAAGCACAGGAGTCAGGCAACCCAGCTTGGCCAAAATCTTAAGTCAAATTGATGCATATTTATGGCTTTATAACGATGATTACGAAAGGCAGCACTCGTATATTGAATACAAATGCGTTTATGCTATATGCTATTTTGACTCCTTTGTGACCGTTTATCATTTGAGAGTGGCCTATCGTCGGCTTCTACCCCTTTGCAGATGCTACGCAGGGTGTTTCCGCAGTAACAAGACAACCCTTAGCCGACGTCTCGGTGCCCGGAGGCAGTTGTGTTAGAGGAAACGAGGCAATCAGATATCTAGGCTTTATAACTTTCACTTGGTCATGGGAGCTTAAAGTTTGGGATGCCAGTTACTAGACCCCGGTTGGTGTTCGGCGTCAGCCGAGGTCAAGCCGTGAACACTCCGGCCAATTTTATGAAAGGGCCGTTGTTTAATACAGTCTTTAGATCACCGACCAGTTTACGCTCATTGTGACAGTCAGTTTTCGACTTTCTCCACTGAGGTACTTGACCAGTTAAACCGGAAGTAAAATCGCAGTGGTTCTCCCTTTGCTGTCCTAGCCGAACAAAGCGGAACGTAGGAGGCAAGCACAGGAGCCGGGCAACCCAACTATTGACCGAAGACACAATTCGAAACTGGTGCATATAAAGCAATATCCGAGAACGTTTTGCCGAGGACTCCTCGGAGTGCCTTGGCTTTTGGTGGGTTCGGCTCTAGTCGCAACCCCCCGTTGATATTGCCGATGCTTTAAAAGTGTACTGCGAGAGTTATGCTCGGAAAAAACAAAAATTATGCAAAAAACTTTATGTTTAGATAAAAGAAAATTGTGTCAATCCAAAATTGGTCTAGAATTTAATTTGTGCTTCGGTCGTGCTTTAACATGATACATCCGATCTCCGGACTCCAAACGGGTCAGCCTTTGGCCTCAACCTCCATATCCCGAAAAAGACTTTGCAACGACCAAAAAGAAGACTTTGCAACGACCAAGAAGAAAACACATTTATTATAAAACGGCTCATATAAATTTAAGAGCCGTCAAGTGACTTGGGTAAAAGAATTTTATGTATAATGATTGTATGTACCGAAGTACTTATATCATATATGTGTTCGCCCGAACTTTAAACGCGTCTTAACCGACCGGCGGCTTCTCCCTCTTTGGCCAAGGGACGAATAGTGTTATCTACTACGCCATCCAAGGATATCGGAGGTGTTTCGAATAACCAGGCAATCAGGCCATTAGGCTATAACAGACAAAGCGCGCCCAGGGAACTTATGCTATATTACTATTTAACGTAAGAAGCATCTTCAAAGAAAATAGTTCCGCCAACGGTTCCTTTCTTTGGGTTCTCATGATTACCATGAGGGGTGTGCAATAGATTTATGTATGCTTGTCTTCCGTCGTGGCCGACCATAGTTGAAAACAGTAAGAGCGCTAGCTTTCGGCTTCACCCGTCTGAGGTACGAGTTCGGATGACCCGATCATAACAATCGCAGAGGTGCTCCCTTTACTCCCTAGCCGAACAATCGGGAACGTAGGGGTAAGCACAGGAGCAAGGCAACCCAGCTTTGCGGAACACTTAAGTCAACATGATGCATATATTGGCGTAAACACGAACAAGGAAGGGTGCGATATATTAATAATCATATACAAGAGGAATGGCTTCATAAAGGAAATCGACTTCATAAAGGAAGCCCCCAAGTAAACGGGGTATTTGAATTTGTTTGTAACAAATAAAGTTTTGACAAAGAAAGTTTTTCGCAAACAACTTTTTGTCAAAAAAGTATAATGCTTGGTCGAACCGAACAAAATTTAAAACTGAAAGTTTTTGAGCATGAAAGCGACTTAGCTGGTTAATGTGCTCGGTGTCGATGACGCGATCCGGGCTTGTGGCGGGATGAGGACGCCCATCGAACTTTGACAGATCCGGTGTGTAGTCTTCGGCATGACCGAGGTCCCAGCCCCCAAGCCCGTCCCGAGGTGACCGAACGAGGAGTTTGGCATTCCGAAGTAGTGTCACGGCTCGGCCGATGTGGCGAGGCGAAGCCCCTAGTCTAGCCGAGGTGGTGGAGTAGGTCGGCAAGGTGACGCCGGGGTGACCGCGTGACGGCAGTCGAAGTCGATTTTCTGCACTCATAAAATAGTGCAAGCCAAAAGTAATAACAAATAAAGGTAATAATATATTTAAAAAAATAAAATTTCTTCTACTTAGTTAATTTAAGTGAAGCAAATAAGTGAAGGAATATGGCCTGGGCGCCGAGGTGCCTGAACGAAGAGTTCGGCTTGACGAAGTGGCGACACTGCACGGTCGATGTGGCGAGATGAAGTCCTCGGTCCAGTTAACATGGCGAAGCCGTGATCGGCGGACGCCGAAGTCTCATGCAGGTCGGCTGGTGACGCCGAAGTCTCATGCCAGCCGAGGTGTTGAAGCGGGTCGGCTGGTGACGCCGAAGTCTCACGCCAGCCGAGGCGTCGAAGCTGGTCGGCTGGTGACGCCGAAGTCTCACGCCAGCCGAGGTGTCGAAGCTGGTCGGCTGGTGACGCCGAATTCTCCGGAGCGGGTTGATGAGGAGATGACGAAGCCCCCAGTCTAGCCGAGGAGATGGAGCAGATCGGTAAGGTGACGCTAGAGCCTCATGCCAGCCGACGTGTCAAAGCAGGTCGGCGTGGTGGACGTCAGCTTTAAAAAGTAACGGCGCAGTGATGCCGACGCAGGTCGGAATTTGTGACGAGGACAATGCTGGCTTGATGAAGCAACAGAGCGCCCGACCCGTACAACCCGCGGATGACGAGGTTCGCTTGATGATTATTCGGCCCTCGCGATGCCGAACTCTTGGTCGGATGACCGAGATGATGAGAAAATTTCCTTCAAAAAGCACGTCCGTCAACACGTTCATGAAAAAGATGAACTCGGGTCGGATTCGTTTTCTCGCAGAAAATAGATCCAAAATTCGTTATACTAATCGGATGTTTCCCGGAGTTTGGACGGTCCGATCGAGCTGAAATTTTGAGGGGTGATCGGTATGAGAATTCCTCAACCGATGAACGGTGGGATCTTCCAAAAGATGTTCGAGCTAGACGCTGGACTCCTCGCCCTAAAATCGTCCAGATTCTCGTCCAGATTCGACAGGGCTCCGGTAAATCGGAGATTGCCGGAGATTCCTCCATCGGAATGCGACAAAATTTTGCAGGGTTGTTGTAGATACAATTCCGCACAATTCCACCGAAGCAATCGTCAAAGGGACGTTCGAGGAAACGGGGACGACGGACACAAATTCGCTGTATAGAAAAACTGCAATCTGCAGACGAGCCATCGATCCTTCTAGGGATCCCACAATGAAACTCTCAAAGAAAGCACCAATGTTGGTGTTAAAACCGGCGGATCTCGGGTAGGGGGTCCCGAACTGTGGGTCTTGGATCAATGGGTAACAGGAGACAAGGGAGACGGTATTTACCCAGGTTCGGGCCCTCTTGATGGACGTAAAACCCTACGTCCTGCTTTGCTTGTATTGATGATGGTGTATCGAGTATAGAGTTGATCTACCTCGAGATCATATGTAGTGGTCTAAACCCTAAGAGCTATGCTCGTATGATGATATGATCTATGATGATCTGATTATCTAATGACTAACCTGGCCTCGGCTTATATAACACACCAGAGGCCTAGGATAACAAGAGTCCTAGTCGGCTACGTCGGTGGAGAGGAGTCCTTGTCTTGATCACCAAGTCTTGTGGAATCTTCCTCGAATGCATCATGGGATGTCCGAACTGGCCCATTAATGAACTGCCCTGGGGGTCCTCGGCGTGACCCACTGGTCGGGAGACGACGTGGTGAGTACCCCCCAGTCCAGGACACCGTCAATGTGAACAAACTAATCTTGTCTTGAATTGGGAGAAGTGCCACTTTATGGTTAATGAAGGCATTGTCTTGGGGAATAAAATATCTGAACGAGGTATTGAGGTGGATAAAGCTAAAGTTGATGCAATTGAGAAAATGCGATGTCCTAAAGATATTAAAGGTATTCGAAGTTTCCTTGGTCATGCTGGTTTTTATAGGAGGTTCATTAAAGACTTCTCTAAAATTTCTAGGCTTCTTACTAATCTTTTGCAAAAGGATATTCCTTTTGTTTTTGATGATGATTGTGTGGATGCCTTCGAAACACTCAAGAAAGCCCTAACCTCTGCACCTATCGTTCAACCACCCGATTGGAACTTGCCCTTTGAAATTATGTGTGATGCTAGTGATTATGCTGTTGGTGCTGTCCTAGGACAAAGAGTTGATAAGAAATTAAATGTTATCCATTATGCTAGTAAAACTCTGGACAGTGCCCAACGAAACTATGCTAGTACTGAAAAAGAATTTTTAGCAGTTGTATTTGCTTGTGATAAATTTAGATCATATATTGTTGATTCCAAAGTCATTGTTCACTCCGATCATGCTGCTATAAAATACCTTATGGAAAAGAAAGATGCTAAACCTAGACTCATTAGGTGGGTTCTCTTGCTCCAAGAATTTGACTTACACATCGTTGATAGGAAAGGAGCCGAGAACCCCGTAGCTGACAACTTGTCTAGGTTACAAAATATTTTTGATGACCCACTACCTATTGATGATAGTTTGCCTAACGAACAGCTAGCTGCAATAAGTGTCTCACAACGCACACCTTGGTATGCTGATTATGCTAACTACATTGTCGCTAAATATATTCCACCTAGCTTTACTTATCAACAAAAGAGAAAAAATTCTATGACTTGAGACATTACTTTTGGGATGACCCACATCTTTATAAAGAAGGAGTAGATGGTATTATTAGACGTTGTGTACCTGAGCATGAACAGGAACAAATCCTACGGAAATGTCATTCTGAAGCTTATGGAGGACATCATGCGGGAGATGTCGTGGGAACGAGTCTGATAGTAGAAGGTAGGGGTACGTAAGGAGAGGGCAGAGTCCTAGCTACGGCAAGGGTGTACACACAGATGTATGAGTTCAGGCCCCTCTCGTGGAGGTAATAGCCCTATGTCTCAGGTGCTCGGGAGCTCTTTGTCGAGTGTAATAGGAGTATCGCTACAGGGAGTGCGAACCAACCCTTATGCCAGAGGGGAGGGGTGGCTTATATAGAGTGCGCTGCCCCTCATAAGTGTCCGGCATCTAAGGGTCAGATCGTGGCTATAAAGACGTACGTTACTGGTAACGTACAACATAAATGCTATCAATGGTCTTGATGAACGCCTGCCCGTTAGCCTCCCTGGGGTGAATTCTGGGCTTCTGTGGTCGACTGTCTTCTGGTCCTTCCGAGTGAAAGGTAAGCGTCGAGTGAAAGGTACCTCCGAGTGTATATTGTCGAGTGACTTGTATGTCTTGGCGATTTCAGTCGGAGACTTCCTTGTAGCTCTTAAGCTTTCTGGGGCAGTGTCCTTAGGTAGGGCATGTAACCCAGGCCTATGACCCTACCCTAGGTACATATCCCCATCATTAGCCCCCGAATGGATCGGGGTTCGAGTGTAAAAAGTGTAAATGCAGGTTCTGACAAGACACAAAAATTCCGAGTGCATTTTGAGGCTTCTTAGAAATCTGCGTCGATTGGAACATTTTTTATTCGCCCTGATCGATTCTGTCTTGAAGTATTTCCGAGTGAAACTGAGCTCGAGATCAGGTCCAAGTGATCTGCAGAGTCTTCTGATGTGACGGTTCGTTCCATCGGGTCCAGAGTTTACGGGATTCAAAAATTGGATAAACGCGCGCCGAGCGGGGAACACGCAACCGCAAAGGCAAGTGGGGGCACGACGCCTCGATTACCGCGCCGCCAAAATCACCACGTACCGCGCCTCCTCTGGATTCGGGATACCCAGAGATCTGGCGGCCCCGCAGGTCAGTGACCCACACGGGCGGATATAAGGGGCGACGATGCCGGTGCTGGTACAGTATTCTTCCCCCAAATCTGCTCTTCTCCACCTCCTCCTCTGCTCCAACGACCGCCGCCGCCACTTCCCTCCGAATGCAATTGCCTATCTTTCCTGTTTCATAACTTTGTGCGAATGCTTCCTGGGCTGTCCTCCGCATTGGGGTTTGTTTAAACACATATTCTCTGTTAGATCTCAATCCGTCAAGAAAGCCAATCCCAGTGATAGCAAAACCAATGTAATCCAACTGTGTGGTGGCTTAGGGATCCAAAAGAGAGGTAGGAGTGCATTCCCCTCTATGACCTTTCCTGATTCTGTCCGGGGTTGGCATTTGACATGGTTCTATTGCAAGGATGTTGCATCACCAAATATGTCGACTGGACTTCCTCCTTTCATCTTGGATCGACCTGCCACCCCCAAACCACTGTACGTGACAAAGGTAGAGAAAATCCAGGTAGGGATCCTAGTGAACGCTGTATCTGATCTGATTCGCGGCGAAGTGACTGGCTTGGATCTCCTTGAAACGTTTCTCAGTCAACGAATCCAGCCTCTCCAAGCCCGGGATCACACCATGTGGCATTACTCGGGCCCTGAGGATACCACTCGGACTCATCCTGAAGAAGTTTCTGACGAGACCGTTTCTCAGTGGCTCGGGAGCATCACCGGAGCCTATGATATTCCCGAGGGAGCCAAGCGAATTCCGCCCTTCTCTGCTTTGAACCCACCGAAGAACTTGGTGAGTTATATCTCTGTCGATTGTTTTAATATCTGTCGAGTAACTGGATCTTCAGTCGACTGACTTTGAAGCTTGTATCTTGCAGGAATTTACAAACATGTACTCGCCCGTGCCGAACGGAGAACAGCCTGACGAAGAAGAAGGGAGCGTAGATGGCAGCGCAGACGGCGATTACGCCGACGACAGCGAGAGCAGCGATGACGACCTGGAGGAAGGCGAGGTGGAAGCTCAGGTCCCTCTGCGCCCTGGGCGTCGCACCAAGCAGCAGGAAGACCCAGAGGTTGCCCCGAGCAAAACTGTGGCGTCGAGCACAAGGAACCCAAAGCGTGACCGCACCGCAACACCGAGGTCGACTGAAAAAGCTGCGAAACAACTCAAGCCGGACGAGCCAAAACCTCGGAAGGCCCTGCCTCGCATCAAGATTGATGTGCCTGTTGCCTCAACGTAAGTGTTTATTTTCCCGCAATTGTGATTGTGGCACTTCATGTCTCTGCTGACCGAGTGGAGTTTATCCGCCAGAGCTGCTACCTCTGTGACGTCGCCCCAGCGAAATGATGGGGACCATATGGAAGTGGACACTCCTGATGCGGCCACCTCCTAACGAGGTATAACAAACCCACACTCTACTCTGTTTTTTGAAGAATAATCGTCGAGTGACTTGATTAAAATTGCCGATTGATAGCTGACGAAGTCATCGAACTGGAAGATGACGAGGAGCTGCAGCGAGGAACGCAAGATGAAGCTGTGCCTCTGGAGGCTCCACACGTACACACTCGGAGAACATCGTCAGGACAGACGCCCCATGGGCCGACTGCTGCGACGCCTCCAGCCCTTGTGGCCCCGCTGTCGAGTGCTCCGCCAGCCACTTCAATTCTGGTGGCTTCAGCACCTATTGGACAACCTGAAGCACCACCTGCTGCCTCAGTTACAGCACCAAATCATTCGACGCCCGCATACCCTTTGTATCACGTCCCGGAGGACCAAACTGGAGCTGCCAAGGAAGCTATGATTCAGGCTGGGCAGATGATGCTGCGAACAAAGGAGGCGTATGAAGCCAGCAAGTTAGCCTATGATGCCAGCTCAGCGCTTCAAGCCAACGTCCGAGTAAGTGCTATTGTAAGTTCATTTCCGATTGAATTCCTGTCCATCTTGATTTTACACCCACTGGGTGTTTTCTTCGCAAGTAGATCAGGTAGTTTCTGGTCCAGTGGGGGCACGCTGAGTGCACCCACTGGGTGTAGTCCTCGAGACCGCTGTCGAATGACGAAGGCATCGGCAGGGGTCTTAGAGTTGATTTGAAAGTTGCTTGTCACTTGACAGGACGGGCCTGGTCGAGTGATAGTAGGTCCAGTGGGGGCACGCTGAGTGCACCCACTGGGTGTAGTCCCCGAGACCGCCGTCGAGTGCTTGCATCGGCGGGGGTCTGATAGAGACAATGTTCGCCTGCTTGCTTCTTTATTTATACTCTGACAGGCCAGACCTGGTCGAGTGTTTTTGTATCCAGTGGGGGCACGCTGAGTGCACCCACTGGGTGTAGTCCCCGAGACTACTGTCGATCGTTGACGATGGGCAGTAGTCTTAAGAACCATTCTTCAGGTTTCATGGACATCATTTCCATCAACTATGATATGACGCTGTATAGGGTTGTGGGGTGGGGCGGCGGGCCGCCTTTCAGTCGACTGCACTTATGCTTTTCCACTCGGGAGTAGAGAAATATCCATGTCGACTGAACCCCTTTTTTGCTGATTTCAGAAAGCCTGTGGGCTCGGGACCAAGTACGTCGAGATGGAGAAGGAAAAGAATCGACTTCTGCTGGATCTGGAGCTGACGAACAACAACCTGGACCGTGCACAGACCGAATTGAAGACTTTTGGAGGTAATCTTTGTCGATCAATTGCATTATCACTTTCATCTTCCATCCTTTGAACCGAGTGAATCCACTCGAACAGACGTACGTGATGAGAACCGTCGTCTCCGAGCGCGACTCAACAATGTTATTTATTTAGATACCATGAAGAAGGCGCTCGAGGACAAGGACAAATCACTTGCTGATGCTCAGAAGGAAGCGAAGGAGAAAACTGAAGCTGCTGAGAAGAAACTTGCTGCAGCCAGTAAACTGGAAGAAGAGAACGCCAAACTCAAGCAGGAACGATCCGACTGGATCAAAAAACTTGAAGTGCAGACCAAGGGAAAGAGTGCTCTGGAAAAACACTTAGGAGACTTCGCGAAGAAAATGTTTAGCATGCTTGAAGGTGACTTTTTTCTGTCGAATGAATTTCTTTGATTTCTTCAAAACGGTATTGTGATCACCTTTTCCCTTTCTCTTCATGCAGAATTCTGTCAAGACTTTGAGAAGGAAAATGAAGAGATCGAGCCCAATCTGGACCCCACGAAGTCACTCGTCGGGGACGCCGTGGCCATGGATATGTTTCGACTCGAAGCTCGTCTTAAGAGTGTCCAAGGATATGTCACTCGGCTGAAGGCTGCGTTCGAGAAGGTCGACAAGGAGTTGTGGCCTGAAGATTCTCTCAAGACTGACCTCGAGTCTATGATGACTCGCCTCAATGAAACCCCCAGTCGAGTGTAAGCGTGGAAGAAATCTGCTACTCGTTGTGGTGCTGATGTGGCACTTTCACTCGTCAGGGTTCATTGCAAGGAGGCCAGGGAGGACAAACTGAAGGCTCTCCGAGTGATCAACACAAAGAAACTTCAATTTGAAGATTTCATGGAGACTTTCATCGAAGCAGCCACTCGGATCGCCGACGGAATTGACCTGGACACCTTTGTCGAGCCCTCAAGCCCTACTGGAGCTTGAACAAGTGCTTTGCTTTCAGTTAAAACTTTATTTGCCTCGGTATGCCGAGTGATGGTGTAACCGATTAAACTTCGTTCAGGCCTCAAGCCTGAGAACTTCCCTTTGTGCGAACAAGTTCTTGCTGTGCTAGAGATTCTAGTCTTACTCGCATTTTGCTTTCCGACATTTGCTTGGCTGAATTTATTTAATTCTCGAATGGAATGGGTGTTCTGCACTCGTAAGAATTTTAAACTTAGGCGAAGACTGGTTCGCGGCTAAGTTTCCGAGTGTATTGAATGTTATACACTCGGAAGGGTTTTTAACTTAGGCGAAACGGGTTCGCAGCTAAGCCCCCGAGAGAGAGGATCGCTCTTCACTCGAAGAAGTTTTAAACTTAGGCGAAGACTGGTTCGCGGCTAAGTTTCCGAGTGTATTGAATGTTATACACTCGGAAGGGTTTTTAAGTTAGGCAAAACGGGTTCGCAGCTAATCCCCCGAGAGAGAGGATCGCTCTTCACTCGGAGAAGTTTTAGACTTAGGCGAAGACTGGTTCGCGGCTAAGTTTCCGAGTGTATTGAATGTTATACACTCGGAAGGGTTTTTAACTTAGGCGAAACAGGTTCGCAGCTAAGTCCCCGAGAGAGAGGATCGCTCTTCACTCGGAGAAGTTTTAGACTTAGGCGAACACTGGTTCGTGGCTAAGTTTCCGAGTGTATTGAATGTTATACACTCGGAAGGGTTTTTAACTTAGGCGAAACGGGTTCGCAGCTAAGCCCCCGAGAGAGAGGATCGCTCTTCGCTCGGAGAAGTTTTAGACTTAGGCGAAGACTGGTTTGCGGCTAAGTCTCCGAGTGTATTGAATGTTATACACTCGGAAGGGTTTTTAACTTAGGCGAAACGGGTTCGCCGCTAAGCCCCCGAGAGAGAGGATCGCTCTTCACTCGGAGAAGTTTTAGACTTAGGCGAAGACTGGTTCGCGGCTAAGTCCCCGAATGTATTGAATGTTATACACTCGGAAGGGTTTTTAACTTAGGCGAAACGGGTTCGCAGCTAAGCCCCCGAGAGAGAGGATCGCTCTTCACTCGGAGAAGTTTTAGACTTAGGCGAAGACTGGTTCGCGGCTAAGTCTCCGAGTGTATTGAATGTTATACACTCAGAAGGGTTTTTAACTTAGGCGAAACGGATTCGCAGCTAAGCCTCCGATCGCTCTTCCCTCGGAGAAGTTTTAGACTTAGGCGAAGACTGGTTCGCGACTAAGTCCCCGAGTGTATTGAATGTTATACACTCGGAAGGGTTTTTAACTTAGGCGAAACGGGTTCGCAGCTAAGCCCCCGAGAGAGAGGATCGCTCTTCACTCGGAGAAGTTTTAGACTTAGGCGAAGACTGGTTCGCGGCTAAGTCTCCGAGTGTATTGAATGTTATACACTCGGAAGGGTTTTTAACTTAGGCGAAACGGGTTCGCAGCTAAGCCCCCGAGAGAGAGGATCGCTCTTCACTCGGAGAAGTTTTAGACTTAGGCGAAGACTGGTTCGCGACTTAGTCCCCGAGTGTATTGAATGTTATACACTCGGAAGGGTTTTTAACTTAGGCGAAATGGGTTCGCAGCTAAGCCCCCGAGAGAGAGGATCGCTCTTCACTCGGAGAAGCTTTAGACTTAGGCGAAGACTGGTTCGCGGCTAAGTCTCCGAGTGTATTGAATGTTATACACTCGGAAGGGTTTTTAACTTAGGCGAAACGGGTTCGCAGCTAAGCCCCCGAGAGAGAGGATCGCTCTTCACTCGGAGAAGTTTTAGACTTTGGCGAAGACTGGTTCGCGACTAAGTCCCCGAGTGTATTGAATGTTATACACTCGCATGGGTTTTTAAGTTAGGCGAAACGGGTTCACAGCTAAGCCCCCGAGAGAGAGGATCGCTCTTCACTCGGAGAAGCTTTAGACTTAGGCGAAGACTGGTTCGCGACTAAGTCCCCGAGTGTATTGAATGTTATACACTCGGAAGGGTTTTTAACTTAGGCGAAACGGGTTCGCAGCTAAGCCCCCGAGAGAGAGGATCGCTCTTCACTCGGAGAAGTTTTAGACTTAAGCGAAGACAGGTTCGCGACTAAGTCTCCGAGTGTATTGAATGTTATACACTCGGAAGGGTTTTTAACTTAGGCGAAACGGTTTCGCAGCTAAGCCCCCGAGAGAGAGGATCGCTCTTCACTCGGAGAAGTTTTAGACTTAGGCGAAGACTGGTTCGCGGCTAAGTCTCCGAGTGTATTGAATGTTATACACTCAGAAGGGTTTTTAACTTAGGCGAAACGGGTTCGCAGCTAAGCCCCCGAGAGAGAGGATCGCTCTTCACTGTGAGAAGTTTTAGACTTAGGCGAAGACTGGTTCTCGGCTAAGTCTCCGAGTGTATTGAATGTTATACACTCGGAAGGGTTTTTAACTTAGGAGATACGGAATCGCAGCTAAGCTCCCGAGAGAGAGGATCGCTCTTCACTCGGAGAAGTCTTTGAATGCGAAATTGTGCGATCGGAATCGACAATAGACTGCGGAAGTCATTACTTAACAAGCGACATCGTCTGGAGCACTCTTATTACATCAAAATAACTCAGTCATCAAGTATAAAAGCGTCGAAGCAAATCCGCGTTCCAGGGGCGTGGCTCATCAATATTCTTCTTCAAGTTGAAAAGATGGTACGCTCCGTTGTTCAGCACCTTGGTGATGACGAATGGGCCTTCCCACGCTGGGGCCAACTTGTGGGGTCGCTGCTGATCCACTCGGAGCACCAGATCACCTTCGTGGAATGAACGGCTCTTGACGTGCCTCGCATGGAAGCGGCGAAGGTCTTGTTGATATACAGTCGATCGGATTAGGGCCATCTCTCGTTCTTCCTCTAGGAGATCCACTCCATCCTGTCTTGCTTGCTCAGCTTCGTCTTCAGAGTAAAGATCCACTCGGGGAGAATTGTGAAGGACGTCACTTGGCAGAACGGCTTCAGGTCCATACACAAGGAAGAAAGGAGTGTGTCCAGTCGACCGGTTTGGAGTCGTCCTCAAGCCCCACAGAACAGACGGCAATTCAGTGACCCAAGCTCCAGCAGCATGATCAAGATCTCGCATGAGCCGAGGCTTCAGTCCTTGGAGGATAAGGCCGTTCGCTCGCTCAGCTTGACCGTTAGACTGGGGATGTGCAACGGACGCGTAATCCACTCGAGTGCCTTGAGAGGAGCAAAAGTATCTGAACTCTTCCGAGTCAAAATTAGAGCCGTTGTCTGTAATGATACTGTGGGGGACTCCATACCGGAATGTTATCTCTTTCATGAATTTGATAGCAGTGCGGGCGTTCAGCTTCTTGATGGGTTTAGCTTCAATCCACTTAGTGAACTTGTCGACTACAACCAGTAAGTGAGTGAATCCACTCTGGCCTATTCTAAGGGGTCCAACCATATCCAAGCCCCATACAGCAAACGGCTAGACGAGTGGAATAGTCTTCAAGGCAGACGCAGGTTTGTGTGACAAGTTCGAATAGAACTGGCATCCTTCGCAGTGATCAACTATATCTTTAGCCATCTCATTGGCACGTGGCCAAAAGAAACCCGCTCGGTAAGCTTTGGCAACAATTGTCCTAGAGGACGCATGATGACCACAAGTTCCCGAGTGAATCTCCTCCAAAATCAGTCGACCTTCTTCAGGAGAAATACACCGCTGAATCACGCAAGTCACACTTTCTCTGTAGAGTTGTCCATCCATAACAGTAAAAGCCTTGGATCTACGGACTATCTGTCGAGCTTCATCTTCATCATCTGGGAGTTCTCTCCTAAGAATGTACGCAATATAGGATACAGTCCAGTCGGGCATGATCACTAAAATCTCCATGACCAGATCAATGACAGCTGGGACATCGACTTCAGTCGGATCAGAGGCGCTTTTTGCCTGCGGGGGCTCTTCAGTGAAGGGATCTTCCTGCACCGAAGGAGAATGAAGGTGCTCGAGAAATACATTGCTGGGGACAGGCTTCCGAGTGGATCCAATCTTTGCCAACTCATCAGCTGCTTGATTCTTCACTCGGGGAACATGATGGAGTTCCAAACCTTCGAATTTCTTCTCGAGTTTCCTTACTGCATTGCAGTATCTAGTCATAGCGGGGTTCCTGACATCCCACTCTTTCATCACTTGTTTGACCACCAAATCAGAGTCGCCATATACCATCAGGCGCCGGACGCCGAGTGAAATGGCCATACGCAACCCATACAAGAGTGCTTCATATTCAGCTTCGTTGTTGGAGGAATCAAAGTGAATCTGCAAGACGTAACTGAGTTTGTCTCCTTTTGGGGACACCAGTACTACGCCAGCACCAGACCCATTCAGCATCTTCGAGCCATCAAATAACATGGTCCAGTGTGCCGAGTAAACTTGGACCGGCTGCTGCTGTTCAGTCCACTCGGCCAGGAAATCAGCGAGGGCTTGAGACTTGATTGCTTTCTTTGCTTCAAACTTGATGTCAAAATAAAGGAGCTCAATAGCCCATTTGGCCACTCGACCAGACGCATCTCGATTGTGGAGAATTTCAGACAATGGAGCCTCACTGACGACTGAAATTGAGTGATCTTGAAAATAATGTGCCACCTTCTTAGCTGACAAATATATACCGTACACGAGCTTCTGGTAATGTGGATATCTTTGCTTTGAAGGAGTCAACACTTCAGAGATGTAATAAACAGGACGCTGGGCTTTGTAAGATTTACCTTCCTCTTCCCTCTCGACAGTGAGAACTGTACTGACGACCTGATTAGTAGCCGCTATGTACAATAGCAATGGCTCTTTACTGTGCGGAGCAGCAAGCACCGACTGGGTGGAAAGCAGAGCTTTGAGCTCAACAAACGCTGCTTCAGCTTCTGGAGTCCACTCGAATGTATCAGACTTCTTCATCAGTCGGTATAAAGGCAAAGCCTTTTCACCGAGACGAGAAATGAATCGACTCAATGCTGCCAAGCAACCTGTGAGCTTCTGGACATCGTGCACACGCTCAGGGCTTTTCATTCGGGTGATGGCACCGATCTTTTCAGGATTAACGTCGATTCCCTTTTCGGAAACGAGAAAACCGAGTAATTTGCCGCCAGGAACACCGAAAGTGCACTTAGTCGGATTTAGCTTGATATCATATCTCCTCAGATTGGCGAATGTTTCAGCTAAGTCAGACAACAGGTCGGAACCTTTGCGAGACTTGACGACAATGTCATCCATGTACGCTTCAACATTCCGAGGGATCTGATCGAGTAAACATTTTTGAATCATGCGCATGAAAGTAGCGCCAGCGTTCTTCAAACCAAAAGGCATGGTGATATAACAGAAACACCCGAAAGGGGTGATGAAGGCTGTCTTTATTTCATCCGGACCAAATAGACGGATCTGATGGTAGCCAGAGTAAGCATCCAGAAAAGATAGACGCTCACACCCCGCAGTTGAGTCGACAATCTGATCAATGCGGGGGAGTGGAAAATGATCTTTCGGGCAGACCCGATTGATATGTTTGACTTCTTGGGGGTGAACTTAGCTTTGGACTTTCCTTTATTTTTGGCCTGAGCCGCCAGAGCGGCCGCTTCTGCCGGAGCGGGGGGATCAGCCTTGCGCTTCTGCTTTCGATTGGAATTTCCGCCTGCATCATTGTCGACTGCTTTTCCTTTACCACTTCGGAGGCGGTCCTCTTCTTCACCATTGGCGTACCGAGTGGCAATCTCCATCATCTTGCTCAGAGAAATATCACCAGTGCGACCAAATTTCAGATAGAGCTCTCTGTATCTAACACCAGCCTTGAAAGCACAAACAACGTGGTGTTCGGAAACATTCTCCACCATGTGATGCAGGGTGGACCAGCGCTGAATGTGGTCTCGCAAGGTCTCATTGGGTTTCTGAACACAGTGCTACAAATCAATCAAACCAGCCAGACGTTTGCAGGTGCCTTCAAAGGTTCTGAAGAACACTCGGGCCAAATCCTCCCAGCAATAGATACTAGAGGGAGCCAAACGATTCAACCAAGCTCTGGCCGAACCATCTAACATCAGGGACAAATGCTTCATGGCTATGTTGTCGTTTCCTCCACCAATCTGCACGGCCACTCGGTAATCATCTAACCATGTCTCGGGCTTCGTCTCGCCAGAAAACTTGCCAATTCCAGCCGCCAACCTGAAGTTGGGGGGAATCTCTGCAGAGCGAATGGCTCTGCTAAAACACTCGGGACCAGACACAACAGCTCCACTTCCACTCGGATAGTCTCCGTTATAACCATCTCTGTGGGCTCTGCCTCTGTCGACCCGTCTTTGAGCAAGGACATCCCTTGCGTCAAATCCAGGATTCCGCTCATCACCGAATGGGCGCCTATCATCATTGTGCCGGGGTACATATGAACCACTCCGCGGAGGATAAAGCACTCGATGGCGGTCATCGCGGTGATAATGGGGAGCAAACTGATCTCGCCCCTGATCTCTGTACCGATCTTCACGGAAGTCTCCGCCTCTGTGGCGCAGGGGCGACCCAGGGCTGTGGGCCGACTGAATTGTTTCCGCCCTGGGCGAATTGCTATGTAACCTGTTCTACGACTGAGAAACAGCCGCATTCTGCTGCTGCGCTGCTTCGAGCAGCGTTCTGATCTGTTGCAAACCTCTACCAGCTTCCGACCGTGATGGCTGTATAGAATCTGCAATCCTAGCAGCAGCCGCAACATTCAACACTAGAGTACGGAATACCTCGACGTTATTCCGCGATCCACTCGGAAACAACTGTCGCTGATGTCAATTGGGACGCGGCGGACGCTGTCGAGCATGCTCGTCGAGTGCCTTCTGCATCTCTTTGAGTCGAAGGCGAGTCGCCTCCATGGCCTGGGCCTCAGCAGTCGTGCCGACGATGGGAGTACGGAGAACATCCTCATCCCGGTGCTGCTGTTCATTCGACGTTCCACCAATCTCGCGCCTGGCGTGGTTGAAGCCAGGCGGCGGACTCTGATGAGAGCCAGCCATAAAAACTTCAGTCGCAGGATCGCAGCTCTCGCACTCGGAGGGAACGCCAGACCGATCTGACGCCGAGTCGAACACGCCGAGAAGTGACTCGATGGGCTCGATGGCCGCAATCTGCGGGGACGAAGCCTGGCGGGCCGCTGCATGTCGAACCCAACGCTGTAGCCGTGAACGACCGGATCGCTTGCGGCGACGAACAGCATGGAGGGCCGACATGTACGGAGTCGACGGCTGAAGGAGAAGAACACTGCAGGAGCTTGCGCAGAAGTGCGTCGCTCCGCGTATTGGGAGTGCCTCAACATCTAGAGGCGCTTCCTGGAGCCATGCCGAACCGTCGGCGATGAAGGTGAGCGCTCCGAGATGGATCTCGCGGCCCAGGAACAAATCACCGTCGGAAGACATGACGAAGGAAAACAAATGCAACCTCGCCGGAAGTCGCTTAGACGCCTGCCCCACGGTGGGTGCCAACTGTCGTGGGAACGAGTCTGACAGTAGAAGGTAGGGGTACGTAAGGAGAGGGCAGAGTCCTAGCTACGGCGAGGGTGTACACACAGATATATGAGTTCAGGCCCCTCTCGTGGAGGTAATAGCCCTACGTCTCAGGTGCTCGGGAGCTCTTTGTCGAGTGTAATAGGAGTATCGCTACAGGGAGTGCGAACCAACCCTTATAACAGAGGGGAGGGGTGGCTTATATAGAGTGCGCTGCCCCTCATAAGTGTCCGGCATCTAAGGGTCAGATCGTGTCTATAAAGACGTACGTTACTGGTAACGTACAACATAAATGCTATCAATGGTCTTGATGAACGCCTGCCCATTAGCCTCCCTGGGGTGACTTCTGGGCTTCTGTGGTCGACTGTCTTCTGGTCCTTCCGAGTGAAAGGTAAGCGTCGAGTGAAAGGTACCTCCGAGTGTATATTGTCGAGTGACTTGTATGTCTTGGCGATTTCAGTCGGAGACTTCCTTGTAGCTCTTAAGCTTTCTGGGGCAGTGTCCTTAGGTAGGGCATGTAACCCAGGCCTATGACCCTACCCTAGGTACATATCCCCATCAGGAGATAGAACTGCTCATAAGGTATTGCAATCTGGTTTTTATTGGCCTACTCTCTTCAAGGATGCTCGTAAGTTTGTCTTGTCTTGTGATGAATGTCAAAGGATTGGTAATATCAGTAAGCGTCAGGAAATGCCTATGAATTATTCACTTGTTGTTGAACCATTTGACGTTTGGGGTTTTGATTATATGGGGCCTTTCCCTTCCTCCAATGGGTACACTCATATTCTGGTTCCGGTTGATTATGTCACTAAATGGGTAGAAGCTATTCCAACTAGTAGTGCTGATCACCACACCTCCATTAAAATGCTTAAAGAGGTTATCTTCCCGAGGTTCGGAGTCCCTAGATATTTAGTGACCGATGGTGGTTCACATTTTATTCATGGTGCCTTCCGTAAGATGCTTGCTAAATATGATGTTAACCATAGAATTGCATCACCCTATCATCCTCAATCTAGTGGTCAAGTTGAACTTAGCAATAGAGAAATAAAATTAATATTACAAAAAACCGTCAATAGGTCTCGTAAGAATTGGTCTAAGAAATTAGATGATGCACTTTGGGCCTATAGAACAGCTTATAAAAATCCTATGGGTATGTCTCCATACAAAATGGTGTATGGTAAAGCTTGACATTTGCCTCTAGAACTAGAACACAAAGCATTTTGGGCAATTAAAGAACTCAACTATGATTTCAAACTTGCCGGTGAAAAGAGGTTTTTTGATATTAGCTCACTAGATGAATGGAGAACCCAAGCCTATGAAAATGCCAAGATATTCAAAGAAAAAGTAAAAAGATGGCATGACAAAAGAATCCAAAAGCGGGAATTCAAAATAGGAGACTATGTTCTTCTGTTCAACTCTCGTTTAAGATTTTTTGCAGGAAAGCTTCTCTCAAAATGGGAAGGACCGTATATTATCGAAGAGGTTTATTGCTCTGGAGCTATTAAGATTAATAACGCCGAAGGTACTAACCCGAAGGTAGTCAATGGACAAAGAATTAAGCATTATATCTCAGGTACGCCTATTAACGTTGAAAGCAATGTTATCCAAACCATGACACCGGAGGAACACATAAAAGAAACCTTCCGGAACACTCCAGATTATTTAGAAATAGGAGGTACGTGATACGGTAAGTAAACGGACTCTGAAAAATCCGCATAAATATTTTTTGTCAGTTTTGGAATATTTTAGAATTTTGGAAATAAAAAAAATAAACCGGAAGGTGATCGAGGTGAGCACGACACACCAGGGCGCGCCAGGCACCCCAGGGTGCGCCCTGGTGGGTTGTGCCCACCTCGGATGCCTTCCCGACTCCGTTTTCCTTCCAAATACTTGTTTCCCAAGAATAAAATTCTCTATATATACCCCCGACTGTTTTGACGACCGCATCGCAGAAAAATCCTCTGTTCTTGTTTCTTGCTTTTTTCTCGTCAGATCTAGATCTCCATGGCTCCACCAAGCTCCTCCAAGGACAAGTTCTTCGAGAAGGTCATCAACCCGTACTTGCCGGAGGTGATGAAGCACCCTCAAGCCATTGAGATGTGTGAGGGGGTGCTCCACATCCGCGATGTTCAAGGACCCAAGAAGACCGGAAGCGTGGAGGCTAGGCTCGAGGCGGTGGAACAGGAAATCTTCAAGTGCCAGAAGATGGTGGAGCGTGGACTTAGTGCCAATCACTCCATGATCACGGAATTCACCCGTGATCAGACGGTGGATGGCCGGTCTATGAAGGATATCATCTCCACCCTCAACGAGCCAATTAATTTTCTGCAGAGCCAAGTTTATGATCTTCAAAACCAAGTCTTTGAATATGAGGCAAGGTTTAAAGGTATGAGTTTAGCTGCCAGTTGCAGGACTCAGGGGACTCTTGCGTCAACTTATGATGGGGAGCCCTTGCCTGGAAGATGGAGGACAAGCATACTACACCACCACCACCACCTACTTCATCACCTCCACCTTCTTCATCATCACCACCAAAGGAGACTTGAGCACACGGGTATGGGCACTCCCCTTGGCTTAAGCCAAGCTTGGGGGAGGTGCCCCGGTATCGTATCACCACCACTTTTATTCACCTTTACCTACTTTAGTTCGATCTTTAGTTTCCCTTTGCTTTAGTTGAATAAAAGCTTTAGTATGATCTATTTTCGTGTGTTAGTTCCGTGGCCTACCTATCTATGTAATCGAGTGAAAGCTATATAATAAAGTTTACTTTGAGTTTTTGCCTCTCTACTTTCTTGTTGCAATCAAATAAAGAAAGGAAAACAAATGAAAAAAATCATATGCTAATCTTATGGTGAGTAATGACATCACATAAGGAAAAGTATAAGTAGTAAAATTTGTTGGAGATTGACAAACATAGCATTGGTCAATGATGCAATTCATGAAAGAATTAATAAGGGAAGAGAAGATTCACATGCAAATACACTATCTTGGACATCTTTTATGATTGTGAGCCCCCATCAAATATTATATGTCAAAATTGTTGACGTTGGACGAGGAAGACAATGTAATGATTTATGTTTGTTCATATCCACATAGAAGTTATATTGTCATAGATCCTTTAACATGTGGTGCTTGCCCAATATCTTTGCTAGCCAAAAAATTCCGCACTAAGTAGAGATACTACTTGTGCATCCAAAAACCCAAACCAAACTCCTTCTTTGAGTGTCCACCATACCTACCTATGGATCGAGAAAGATCCTTCAAGTAAGTTGTCATCGGTGCAATAAGGCAATAAAAATTGCTTCTAAAGTGTTTTGATAAATTAGTGTAAGAGAAAATTGAGCGTTATATCAACTTATGATGGCAAAGTAATAAAAGTGACGGACTGCATAAATGCTATCGTGGCTATAAAGACGTACGTTACTGGTATCATATCTCCTGCCCGTTAGCCACGAGCAAACAAGACAGGACGGAGTGGATCTCCTAGAGGAAGAACGAGAGATGGCCCTAATCCGATCGACTGTATATCAACAAGACCTTCGCCGCTTCCATGCGAGGCACGTCAAGAACCGTTCATTCCACGAAGGTGATCTGGTGCTCCGAGTGGATCAGCAGCGACCCCACAAGTTGGCCCCAGCGTGGGAAGGCCCATTCATCGTCACCAAGGTGCTGAACAACGGAGCGTACCATCTTTTCAACTTGAAGAAGAATATTGATGAGCCACGCGCCTGGAACGCGGATTTGCTTCGACGCTTTTATACTTGATGACTGAGTTATTTTGATGTAATAAGAGTGCTCCAGACGATGTCGCTTGTTAAGTAATGACTTCCGCAGTCTATTGTCGATTCCGATCGCACAATTTCGCATTCAAAGACTTCTCCGAGTGAAGAGCGATCCTCTCTCTCGGGAGCTTAGCTGCGATTCCGTATCGCCTAAGTTAAAAACCCTTCCGAGTGTATAACATTCAATACACTCGGAGACTTAGCCGCGAACCAGTCTTCGCCTAAGTCTAAAACTTCTCCGAGTAAAGAGCGATCCTCTCTCTCGGGGGATTAGCTGCGAACCCGTTTCGCCTAAGTTAAAAACCCTTCCGAGTGTATAACATTCAATACACTCGGAGACTTAGCCGCGAACCAGTCTTCGCCTAAGTCTAAAACTTCTCCGAGTGAAGAGCGATCCTCTCTCGAGGGGGCTTAGCTGCGAACCCGTTTCGCCTAAGTTAAAAACCCTTCCGAGTGTATAACATTCAATACACTCGGAGACTTAGTCGCGAACCAGTCTTCGCCTAAGTCTAAAACTTCTCCGAGTGAAGTGCGATCCTCTCTCTCGGGGGCTTAGCTGCGAACCCGTTTCGCCTAAGTTAAAAACCCTTCCGAGTGTATAACATTCAATACACTCGGGGACTTAGTCGCGAACCAGTCTTCGCCTAAGTATAAAGCTTCTCCGAGTGAAGAGCGATCCTCTCTCTCGGGGGCTTAGCAGTGACCCCGTTTCGCCTAACTTAAAAACCCTTCCAAGTGTATAACATTCAATACACTCGGGGACTTAGTCGCGAACCAGTCTTCGCCTAAGTCTAAAACTTCTCCGAGTGAAGAGCGATCCTCTCTCTCGGGGGCTTAGCTGCGAACCCGTTTCGCGTAAGTTAAAAACCCTTCCAAGTGTATAACATTCAATACACTCGGAGACTTAGCCGCGAACCAGTCTTCGCCTAAGTGTAAAGCTTCTCCGAGTGAAGAGCGATCCTCTCTCTCGGGGGCTTAGCTGCGAACCCGTTTTGCCTAGGTTAAAAACCCTTCCGAGTGTATAACATTCAATACACTCGGGGACTTAGTCGCGAACCAGTCTTCGCCTAAGTCTAAAACTTCTCCGAGTGAAGAGCGATCCTCTCTCTCGGGGGCTTAGCTGCGAACCCGTTTCGCCTAAGTTAAAAACCCTTCCGAGTGTATAACATTCAATACAATCGGAGACTTAGCCGCGAACCAGTCTTTGCCTAAGTCTAAAACTTCTCCGAGTGAAGAGCGATCCTCTCTCTCGGGGGCTTAGCTGCAAACCCGTTTCGCCTAAGTTAAAAATCCTTCCGATTGTATAACATTCAATACACTCGGGGACTTAGTCGCGAACCAGTCTTCGCCTAAGTCTAAAACTTCTCTGAGGGAAGAGCGATCGGAGGCTTAGCTGCGAACCCGTTTCGCCTAAGTTAAAAACCCTTCCGAGTGTATAACATTCAATACACTCGGAGACTTAGCCGCGAACCAGTCTTCGCCTAAGTCTAAAACTTCTCCGAGCGAAGAGTGATCCTCTCTCTTGGGGGCTTAGCTGCGAACCCGTTTCGCCTAAGTTAAAAACCCTTCGGAGTGTATAACATTCAATACACTCGGGGACTTAGCCGCGAACCAGTATTCGCCTAAGTCTAAAACTTCTCCGAGTGAAGAGCGATCCTCTCTCTCGGGGGCTTAGCTGCGAACCCGTTTCGCCTAAGTTAAAAACCCTTCCGAGTGTATAACATTCAATACACTCGGAGACTTAGCCGCGAACCAGTCTTCGCCTAAGTCTAAAACTTCTCCGAGCGAAGAGCGATCCTCTCTCTCGGGGGCTTAGCTGCGAACCCGTTTCGCCTAAGTTAAAAACCCTTTCGAGTGTATAACATTCAATACACTCGGAAACTTAGCCGCGAACCAGTCTTCGCCTAAGTCTAAAACTTGTCCGAGTGAAGAGCGATCCTCTCTCTTGGGGGCTTAGCTGCGAACCCGTTTCGCCTAAGTTAAAAACCTTTCCGAGTGTATAACATTCAATACACTCGGGGACTTAGCCGCGAACCAGTCTTCGCCTAAGTCTAAAACTTCTCCGAGTGAAGAGCGATCCTCTCTCTCGGGGGCTTAGCTGCGAACCCGTTTCGCCTAAGTTAAAAACCCTTCCGAGTGTATAACATTCAATACACTCGGAGACTTAGCCGCGAACCAGTCTTCGCCTAAGTCTAAAACTTCTCCGAGTGAAGAGTGATCCTCTCTCTCAGGGGCTTAGCTGCGAACCCGTTTCGCCTAAGTTAAAAACCCTTCCGAGTGTATAACATTCAATACACTCGGAAACTTAGCCGCGAACTAGTCTTTGCCTAAGTTTAAAAATTCTCCGAGTGAAGAACGATCCTCTCTCTCGGGGGCTTAGCTGCGAACCCGTTTCGCCTAAGTTAAAAACCCTTCCGAGTGTATAACATTCAATACACTCGGAAACTTAGCCGCGAACCAGTCTTCGCCTAAGTTTAAAATTCTTACGAGTGCAGAACACCCGTTCCATTCGAGAATTAAATTAATTCAGCCAAGCAAATGTCGGAAAGCAAAATGCGAGTAAGACTAGAATCTCTAGCGCAGCAAGAACTTGTTCGCACAAAGGGAAGTTCTCAGGCTTGAGGCCTGAACGAAGTTTAATCGGTTACACCATCACTCGGCATACCGAGGCAAATAAAGTTTTAACTGAAAGCAAAGCACTTGTTCAAGCTCCAGTAGGGCTTGAGGGCTCGACAAAGGTGTCCAGGTCAATTCCGTCGGCGATCCGAGTGGCTGCTTCGATGAAAGTCTCCATGAAATCTTCAAACTGAAGTTTCTTTGTGTTGATCACTCGGAGAGCCTTCAGTTTGTCCTCCCTGGCCTCCTTGCAATGAACCCTGACGAGTGAAAGTGCCACATCAGAACCACAACGAGCAGCGGATTTCTTCCACGCCTGCACTCGACTGGGGGTTTCATTAAGGCGAGTCATCATAGACTCGAGGTCAGTCTGGAGAGAATCTTCAGGCCACAACTCCTTGTCGACCTTCTCGAACGCAATCTTCAGCCGAGTGACATATCCTTGGACACTCTTAAGACGAGCTTCGAGTCGAAACATATCCATGGCCACGGCGTCCCCGACGAGTGACTTCGTGGGGTCCAGATTGGGCTCGATCCCTTCATTTTCCTTCTCAAAGTCTTGACAGAATTCTGCATGAAGAGAAAGGGAAAAGGTGATCACAATACCGTTTTGAAGAAATCAAAGAAATTCATTCGACAGAAAAAAGTCACCTTCAAGCATGCTAAACATTTTCTTCGCGAAGTCTCCAAAGTGTTTTTCCAGAGCACTCTTTCCCTTGGTCTGCACTTCAAGTTTTTTGATCCAGTCGGATCGTTCCTGCTTGAGTTTGGCGTTCTCTTCTTCCAGTTTACTGGCTGCAGCAAGTTTCTTCTCAGCAGCTTCAGTTTTCTCTTCACTTCCTTCTGAGCATCAGCAAGTGATTTGTCCTTGTCCTCGAGCGCCTTCTTCATGGTATCTAAAGAAATAACATTGTTGAGTCATGCTCGGAGACGACGGTTCTCATCACGTACGTCTGTTCGAGTGGATTCACTCGGTTCAAAGGATGGAAGATGAAAGTGATAATGCAATTGATCGACAAAGATTACCTCCAAAAGTCTTCAATTCGGTCTGTGCACGGTCCAGGTTGTTGTTCGTCAGCTCCAGATCCAGCAGAAGTCGATTCTTTTCCTTCTCCAGCTCGACGTACTTGGTCCCGAGCCCACAGGCTTTCCGAAATCAGCAAAAAAGGGGTTCAGTCGACATGGATATTTCTCTACTCCCGAGTGGAAAAGCATAAGTGCAGTCGACTGAAAGGCGGCCCGCTGCCCCACCCCACAACCCTATACAGTGTCATATCATGGTTGATGGAAATGATGTCCATGAAACCTGAAGAATGGTTCTTAAGACTACTGCCCATCGTCAACGATCGACAGTAGTCTCGGGGACTACACCCAGTGGGTGCACTCAGCGTGCCCCCACTGGATACAAAAACACTCGACCAGGTCTGGCCTGTCAGAGTATAAACAAAGAAGCAAGCAGGCGAACATTGTCTCTATCAGACCCCCGCCGATGCAAGCACTCGACGGCGGTCTCGGGGACTACACCCAGTGGGTGCACTCAGCGTGCCCCCACTGGACCTACTATCACTCGACCAGGCCCGTCCTGTCGAGTGACAAGCAACTTTCAAATCAACTCTAAGACCCCTGCCGATGCCTTCGTCATTCGACAGCGGTCTCGGGGACTACACCCAGTGGGTGCACTCAGCGTGCCCCCACTGGACCAGAAACTACCTGATCTACTTGCGAAGAAAACACCCAGTGGGTGTAAAATCAAGATGGACAGGAATTCAATCGGAAATGAACTTACAATAGCACTTACTCGGACGTTGGCTTGAAGCGCTGATTTGGCATCATAGGCTAACTTGTTGGCTTCATACGCCTCCTTTGTTCGCAGCATCATCTGCCCAGCCTGAATCATAGCTTCCTTGGCAGCTCCAGTTTGGTCCTCCGGGACGTGATACAAAGGGTATGCGGGCGTCGAATGATTTGGTGCTGTAACTGAGGCAGCAGGTGGTGCTTCAGGTTGTCCAATAGGTGCTGAAGCCACCAGAATTGAAGTGGCTGGCGGAGCACTCGACAGCGGGGCCACAAGGGCTGGAGGCGTCGCAGCAGTCGGCCCATGGGGCGTCTGTCCTGACGATGTTCTCCGAGTGTGTACGTGTGGAGCCTCCAGAGGCACAGCTTCATCTTGCGTTCCTCGCTGCAGCTCCTCGTCATCTTCCAGTTCGATGACTTCGTCAGCTATCAATCGGCAATTTTAATCAAGTCACTCGACGATTATTCTTCAAAAAACAGAGTAGAGTGTGGGTTTGTTATACCTCGTTGGGAGGTAGCCGCATCAGGAGTGTCCACTTCCATATGGTCCCCATCATTTCGCTGGGGCGACGTCACAGAGGTAGCAGCTCTGGCGGATAAACTCCACTCGGTCAGCAGAGACATGAAGTGCCACAATCACAATTGCGGGAAAATAAACACTTACGTTGAGGTAACAGGCACAGCAATCTTGATGCGAGGCAGGGCCTTCCGAGGTTTTGGCGCGTCCGGCTTGAGTTGTTTCGCAGCTTTTTCAGTCGACCCTGGTGTTGCGGTGCGGTCACGCTTTGGGTTCCTTGTGCTCGACGCCATAGTTTTCTCGGGGCAACCTCTGGGTCTTCCTGCTGCTTGGTGCGACGCCCAGGGCGCAGAGGGACCTGAGCTTCCACCTCGCCTTCCTCCAGGTCGTCATCGCTGCTCTCGCTGTCGTCGGCGTAATCGCCGTCTGCGCTGCCATCTACGCTCCCTTCTTCTTCGTCAGGCTGTTCTCCGTTCAGCACGGGCGAGTACATGTTTGTAAATTCCTGCAAGATACAAGCTTCAAAGTCAGTCGACTGAAGATCCAGTTACTCGACAGATATTAAAACAATCGACAGAGATATAACTCACCAAGTTCTTCGGTGGGTTCAAAGCAGAGAAGGGCGGAATTCGCTTGGCTCCCTCGGGATTATCGCAGGCTCCGGTGATGCTCCTGAGCCACTGAGAGACGGTCTCGTCGGAAACTTCTTCAGGATGAGTCTGAGTGGTATCCTCAGGGCCCGAGTAATGCCACATGGTGTGATCCCGGGCTTGGAGAGGCTGGATTCGTCGACTGAGAAACGTTTTAAGGAGATTCAAGCCAGTCACTCCGCCGCGAATCAGATCAGATACAGCGTTCACTAGGATCCCTACCTGGATTTTCTCTACCTTTGTCGTGTACAGTGGTTTGGGGGTGGTAGGTCGATCCAAGGTGAAAGGAGGAAGTCCAGTCGACATATTTGGTGATGCAACATCCTTGCAATAGAACCATGTCGACTGCCAACCCCGGACAGAATCAGGAAAGGTCATAGAGGGGAATGCACTCCTACCTCTCTTTTGGATCCCTAAGCCACCACACAGTTGGATTACATTGGTTTTGCTATCACTGGGATTGGCTTTCTTGACGGATTGAGATCTAACAGAGAATATGTGTTTAAACAAACCCCAATGCAGAGGACAGCCCAGGAAGCATTCGCACAAAGTTATGAAACAGGAAAGATAGGCAATTGCATTCGGAGGGAAGTGGTGGAGCTGCGCCCCGAAATAGTTCATGAAACTACGGATGAATGGGTGAGGTGGCATGGAGAAACCTCGTTCGACGTGGGTGAGAAGCAGAACTCGCTCGCCGTCGTGTGGCTCTGGCTCGGTCTCCCCCTTCGGCAATCTCCAGGACTCCGCAGCAATCAACCCGTCGTCGACGAGATTTTGCACATCCTCCGCCGTGACCGTCGATTGGAGGAAACCCCCTGGATCCATCCCGGCGGCACCGTCGACCGGGCGCCCGACGGCTTCTTCGTCTTGGCTCCTCCCTTCTTGGTGCGCTCGAGCTTCTCCGTCTTGCCCTTCGTCATGGCGGCGGCGGTCGTTGGAGCAGAGGAGGAGGTGGAGAAGAGCAGATTTGGGGGAAGAATACTGTACCAGCACCGGCGTCGTCGCCCCTTATATCCGCCCGTGTGGGTCACTGACCTGCGGGCCCGCCAGATCTCTGGGTATCCCGAATCCAGAGGAGGCGCGGTATGTGGCGATTTTGGCGGCGCGGTAATCGAGGCGTCGTGCCCCCACTTGCCTTTGCGGTTGCGTCTTCCCCGCTCGGCGCGCGTTTATCCAATTTTCGAATCCCGTAAAATCTGGACCCGACGGAATGAACCGTCACATCAGAAGACTCTGCAGATCACTCGGACCTGATCTCGAGCTCAGTTTCACTCGGAAATACTTCAAGACAGAATCGATCAGGGCGAATAAAAAAGGTTCCAATCGACGCAGATTTCTAAGAAGCCTCAAAATGCACTCGGAATTTTTGTGTCTTGTCAGAACCTGCATTGACACTTTTTACACTCGAACCCCGATCCATTCGGGGGCTAATGATGGGGATATGTACCTAGGGTAGGGTCATAGGCCTGGGTTACATGCCCTACCTAAGGACACTGCCCCAAAAAGCTTAAGAGCTACAAGGAAGTCTCCGACTGAAATCACCAAGACATACAAGTCACTCGACAATATACACTCGGAGGTACCTTTCACTCGACGCTTACCTTTCACTCGGAAGGACCAGAAGACAGTCGACCACAGAAGCCCAGAAGTCACCCCAGGGAGGCTAACGGGCAGGCGTTCATCAAGACCATTGATAGCATTTATGTTGTACGTTACTAGTAACGTACGTCTTTACAGCCACGATCTGACCCTTAGATGCCGGACACTTATGAGGGGAGGAGATCTAGATCTAGATCCGACTTTGGGCCTATAGAACAGCTTATAAAAATCCTATGGGTATGTCTCCATACAAAATGGTGTATGGTAAAGCGTGACATTTGCCTCTAGAACTAGAACACAAATCATTTTGGGCAATTAAAGAACTCAACTATGATTTCAAACTTGCCGGTGAAAAGAGGTTATTTGATATTAGCTCACTAGATGAATGGAGAACCCAAGCCTATGGAAATGCCAAGATATTCAAAGAAAAAGTAAAAAGATGGCATGACAAAAGAATCCAAAAGCGGGAATTCAAAATAGGAGACTATGTTCTTCTGTTCAACTCTCGTTTAAGATTTTTTTGCAGGAAAGCTTCTCTCAAAATGGGAAGGACCGTATATTATCGAAGAGGTTTATTGCTCTGGAGCTATTAAGATTAATAACGCCGAAGGTACTAACCCGAAGGTAGTCAATGGACAAAGAATTAAGCATTATATCTTAGGTACGCCTATTAACGTTGAAAGCAATGTTATCCAAACCATGACACCGGAGGAACACATAAAAGAAACCTTCCGGAACACTCCAGATTATTTAGAAATAGGAGGTACGTGATACGGTAAGTAAACGGACTCTGAAAAATCCGCAAAAATATTTTTTGTCAGTTTTGGAATATTTTAGAATTTTGGAAATAAAAAAAATAAACCGGAAGGTGATCGAGGTGAGCACGACACACCAGGGCGCGCCAGGCACCCCAGGGTGCGCCCTGGTGGGTTGTGCCCACCTCGGATGCCTTCCCGACTCCGTTTTCCTTCCAAATACTTGTTTCCCAAGAATAAAATTCTCTATATATACCCCCGACTGTTTTTTCTCGTCAGATCTAGAATCTCCATGGCTCCACCAAGCTCCTCCAAGGACAAGTTCTTCGAGAAGGTCATCAACCCGTACTTGCCGGAGGTGATGAAGCACCCTCAAGCCATTGAGATGCGTGAGGGGGTGCTCCACATCCGCGATGTTCAAGGACCCAAGAAGACCGGAAGCGTGGAGGCTAGGCTCGAGGCGGTGGAACAGGAAATCTTCAAGTGCCAGAAGATGGTGGAGCGTGGACTTAGTGCCAATCACTCCATGATCACGGAATTCACCCGTGATCAGACGGTGGATGGCTGGTCTATGAAGGACATCATCTCCACCCTCAACGAGCCAATTAATTTTCTGCAGAGCCAAGTTTATGATCTTCAAAACCAAGTCTTTGAATATGAGGCAAGGTTTAAAGGTATGAGTTTAGCTGCCAGTTGCAGGACTCAGGGGACTCTTCCGTCAACTTATGATGGGGAGCCCTTGCCCTGGAAGATAGAGGACAAGCATACTACACCACCACCACCACCTACTTCATCACCTCCACCTTCTTCATCACCACCACCAAAGGAGACTTGAGCACACGGGTATGGGCACTCCCCTTGGCTTAAGCCAAGCTTGGGGGAGGTGCCCCGGTATCGTATCACCACCACTTTTATTCACCTTTACCTACTTTAGTTCGATCTTTAGTTTCCCTTTGCTTTAGTTGAATAAAAGCTTTAGTATGATCTATTTTCATGTGTTAGTTCCGTGGCCTACCTATCTATGTAATCGAGTGAAAGCTATATAATAAAGTTTAGTTTGAGTTTTTTCCTCTCTACTTTCTTGTTGCAATCAAATAAAGAAAGGAAAACAAATGAAAAAATCATATGCTAATCTTATGGTGAGTAATGACATCACATAAGGAAAAGTATAAGTAGTAAAATTTGTTGGAGATTGACAAACATAGCATTGGTCAATGATGCAATTCATGAAAGAATTAATAAGGGAAGAGAAGATTCACATGCAAATACACTATCTTGGACATCTTTTATGATTGTGAGCCCCCATCAAATATTATATGTCAAAATTGTTGACGTTGGACGAGGAAGACAATGTAATGATTTATGTTTGTTCATATCCACATAGAAGTTATATTGTCATAGATCCTTTAACATGTGGTGCTTGCCCAATATCTTTGCTAACCAAAAAATTCCGCACTAAGTAGAGATACTACTTGTGCATCCAAAAACCCAAACCAAACTCCTTCTTTGAGTGTCCACCATACCTACCTATGGATCGAGAAAGATTCTTCAAGTAAGTTGTCATCGGTGCAATAAGGCAATAAAAATTGCTTCTAAAAGTGTTTTGATAAATTAGTGTAAGAGAAAATTGAGCGTTATACGAACTTATGATGGCAAAGTAATAAAAGCGACGGACTGCATAATAAAGGTTGCTATCATAGGGGGGCAATATAGCATGACGTTCTTTTTCATTAAGGGATTGGGCATACAAACCAATAAGCGCATGACAACCTCTAGTTCCCTCTGCGAAGGGCCTATCTTTTACTTTTATGCACTTACTTTTATGCAAAGAGTCAAAGTATTCTTCCCTATTCCTTTTTACTTTTTTCTTTTGCAAGCATCATGTGGTGAGGAAAGATCTAGGCACATATATCCAGTTGGATATGGGTGAGCATGAGTTATTATTGTTGACATCACCCTTGAGGTGAGTGAGTTGGGAGGCAGAACTATAAGCCCCTATCTTCCTACGTGTCCGGTTGAAACTTTTTGTTCATGGGTATGCCGTGAGCGTTAGCAATCATAGAAGACTAAATGATGGTTGAGTATGTGGACTTGTCAAAAGGCTCCTACATGAGACCCTTCCTTAAAATATGATGAATTGTAGTTGCAAAGTTGACCGAGAACATAGTTTGTTGGTTCCCAATAAGGTTTATGCTTCATACTTATATGTTGTGATGAATTGTTACTTGTTCATGAGAAGCTATATGATAAAAATGTATTGAAATAAGTTCCTTTGTTAGAGTTTATTGCTGTTATGATAATAAGCATGATGCTTCTATGTCCGTATTTTGTTTTTATTGACACCTCTCTCCCAAACCATGTGGACATGCTTTTAACTATCGGCTTTCGCTTGAGGACAAGCGAGGTCTAAGCTTGGGGGAGTTGATACGTCCATTTTGCATCATGATTTCCTACTATTATTTACTTTGTTTTGTTGAATAATAATGCTTTGGGGAGTGATTCTAATGCCTTTTCTCTCATAATATGCAAGGTTTACACAAGGAGGGAGAATACCGGCAGCTGGAATTCTGGACCCAAGAAAAGCACGTCAGAGATACCTATTCTGCACAACTCCAATGAAGCTGGAATTTTACAGAGATTATTTTTACATTCAATAAAAAATACTGGAGCTGGAAACTACCGGAGGAGGCCCCCCAGGTGGGCACAACCCACCAGGGCGCGCCAGGCCCTCCTGGGCGCGCCCTGATGGGTTGTGCTCAGCCTGGCCCACCTCCGGTGCCCATCTTCTGGTATAAGATCTCTCTTGACCTAGAAAAAATCAGAGGAGGACTTTCGGGACGAAGCGCCGCCGCCGCGAGGCGAAACTTGGGCAGGAGCACTTTTGCCCTCCGGCGGAGCGATTCCGCCGGGGGAACTTCCCTCCCGGAGGGGGAAATCGAAGCTATCGTCATCACCAACACCCCTCTCATCTTTGGGAGGCCAATCTTCATCAACATCTTCAACAGCACCATCTCCTCTCAAACCCTAGTTCATCTCTTGTGTTCAATCTTTGTACCGGAACCTCAGATTGGTACCTGTGGGTGACTAGTAGTGTTGATTACCTTGCGTAGTTGATTACTATATGGTTTACTTGGTGGAAGATTATATGTTCAGATCCAATATTCTATTCAATACCTCTCTGATCTTGAGCATGTTTATTATTTGTGAGTAGTTACCTTTGTTCTTGAGGTCACGGGAGAAGTCATGTTGCAAGTAATCATGTGAATTTGATATGTGTTCGATATTTTGATGATATGTATGTTGTGATTCCCTTAGTGGTGTCATGTGAACGTCGACTACATGACACTTCACCATTCATGGGCCTAAGGGAATGCATTGTGGAGTAGTTATTAGATGATGGGTTGCTAGAGTGACAGAAGCTTAAACCCTAGTTTATGCGCTACTTCGTAAGGGTCTGATTTGGATCCACATGTTTAATGCTATGGTTAGGCTTTGTCTTAATACTTTTCTCGTAGTTGCGGATGCTTGCGAGGGGGTTAATCATAAGTAGGTTGTTAGTTCAAATAAGAACAGCACCTTAGCACCGGTCCACCCACATATCAAATTATCAAAGTAGCGAACACGAATCAAACCAACATGATAAAAGTGACTAGACGAAATTCCCGTGTACCCTCAAGAACACTTTGCCTATTACTAGTGATTGTTCTGGCCTGTCCTTTGCCTCAAAAGGATTGGGCTACCTTGCTGCACCTTGTTTACCGTTACCGTTACTTGCTTGTTACCAATTATCTTGCTATCAAACTATATGTTACCTACAATTTCAGTGCTTGCAGAAATTACCTTGCTGAAAACCGCTTTTCATTTCCTTCTGCTCCTCGTTGGGTTCGACACTCTTACTTATCGAAAGGACTACGATTGACCCCCTATACTTGTGGGTCATCAATGGACAGCCCGAGTATGTGTAGATTGGGTTCGTTTTCCCATATGCTCTGCTCCGGATCCGATGCAGAATTTCGTCAGTGCCTCCCTGTTGTTCTCCGGGTACACATCCTCTCTGTTTATTGCCGAGATGTGTATCAGGAAAACAGCGGGGAGGTGTTGCCGAAATTCTGCGTCGGATACGGAGCAGAGCATGGGAAAACGAACCCAATCTACACATACTCGGGTGGGATTAGGACATATCTTTACCTATTAGCGTGTAGGTTGCATGGGCGTAACAAAATTGACAAATTTAATTAACTGATGAATATATATGATGAATTATATATATATATTTCTTGTGTGTTTAGTAGGTAGGCAAGATGAGTGATCATGCGTGGATGTACACCGGTCACACTAGTCATAAAGACATGACCAATGAATGGTTAACAAAAACCAAGGGGTTTGTGAGAGCCGCATTTGCAAATGGCCAGGAAAAAACCTGGTGCCCCTGTGTCCGGTGCGACAACTTTAAAAAGAGGACAGAGGGTGAAATGGGTAAACACCTGCAGAAGTGGGGTTTTACGCCTGATTATACGGTGTGGACATTTCATGGTGAGTCTGCCCAACGTGCCAGAGCTGAGGTGGTTCGTCGTCGCACCGACGAGCATGGTACCGGGATCGAAGACATGGTGCAAGACTTTGATGATGCTCGGGATTCAGACGATGAGATGGAGGAATCTGCAAAGGCCTTCTATGAAATGTTGGAGTCTTCAAAACGTCCTCTCCACGAGCACACTGAGCTTTGTTAGATAGATGCCATCGTGCAAGTAATTGCTCTGAAGGCTCAATTCAACCTGGGCAGAGAATGCTACGACGCAATGATGACAATATTTGGACACTTTCTACCCAAAGGCCATGTACTGCCTGCAAACCTGTGCCAGTCGAACAAAATCCTCCGTGTACTTAAGATGCCCTATGAGAAGATAGATGCCTGTGAGAATGGATGTGCCTTATTTAGGCTTGAGTATGCAGACTTGAACTATTGTCCCATTTGCAAGTCTTCCAGGTAGGTTGTGGTAGACAACGGTATGGGTGAGAAGATTCAGACCAAAATCCCCGTTAATGTTCTTCGGTATATGCCAATCATACCAAGACTTCAACGTCTTTTCATGGTCGAAGAGACAGCTAGACAGATGACATGGCACAAATTGGGCAAAAGAACCGAACTAGATGCATATGGGAATCAGATGTTGGTGCACACTTCAGACGCTTTTGCGTGGAAGCACTTCGATGCATTACATAAGGATAAAGTGGCAGATCCAAGGCATCCTCGAGTCGCCATCAGCACGGATGGGTTCAATGTGTTTGGTATGACGGCAACCCAATACAGTTGTTGGCCTGTATTTGTCATTCCACTCAATCTCCCCCCCGGACAGATTATGCAAAGAAAGAACATTTTCCTGACGTTGATAATTCCAGGGCCCAACTATCCGGGGAAGAATATGAATGTGTACATGCAGCCGCTTAAGGATGAATTGCAAGAAGCTTGGGATAATGGGATCAAGACATACGACGCCGCTACAAAACAAAACTTCTCAATGCATGTGTGGTACATGTACTCGATGCATGACTTGCCGGCGTATGCGCTATTCGTTGGCTGGTGTGTGCATGGAAGGTTACCGTGCCCCACATGCAAGGCAGCTCTTCAGTTCCGTTGGCTGCAGGCGGGTCGCAAGTTTTCTTGGTTCGACTTGCATAGACAGTTCCTGGATCCTCGCCATAAGTTCAGAAAAGACAAGAAGAATTTCATCAAAGGTAGAGTTGTCAAAAACTCTGCACCTCCTGCGTTGACAGGCCAACGAACCCTGGATCAGTTAAACGCTCTCGAGCCTGATCCAGAGCGTCCAGGGTATTTCAAAGGGTATAATTCGGAACACGCCTGGACTCACAAGACATGCTTATGGGACCTGCCTTACTTCAAAGACATCCTTTGCCCACACAACATCGACGTGATGCACACTAAAAAGAATATCGTCGAGGCCCTTTTTGGTACATTGTTCGGCATAGAGGGGAAGTCAAAGGATAATCCTAAGGCTAGAGTCGATCAGGAGGCTCTATGTGATAGACCGTTACAAAACATGCGACAACCGAAAGGAAAGCAGAATTGGACGAAGCCAAAGGCATGGTTCAATCTTGGAAGGCCAGCTATGAGGGAAATGATCTTGTGGGTGAAAATGCAGTTGATGTTCCCCGATGGGTATGCAGCGAATCTAAAGAGGGGAGCGAGTCTTGACAAATTGAAAATATTTGGTCTCAAGAGTCATGATTGGCACATATGGCTTGAGCGGGTAATGCCGGTGATGTTGCGTGGCTTTATCCCTGAGGATGAATGGCTAGTACTGGCAGAGCTGAGCTATTTCTTCCATTCTCTTTGTGTGAAAGAACTATCGCCTGGCGTGCTAGATGAAATGGAAGAGTTGGCGCCGGAGTTGATCTGCAAGTTAGAGAAGATCTTTCCACCGGGCTTCTTTAATCCAATGCAACATTTGATTTTGCATCTCCCGACTGAGGCAAGATTGGGGGGCGTGCAAAATCGTTGGTGCTATGCAACTGAGAGGATGCAGAAGACGCTTCGAGCAAAATATAAAAATAAACGTAGAATTGAAGCATCGATGGCCGAGGCATTCATTATCGAGGACGCGGCAAACTTCGTGACAGCACACTACGAAGCCAAAAATCATCATTTCATAATCGAAAGCCTCGGTACAATGCTGGCGACCCTAAAAAAGGTCGATCCAACCTCAGCCTATTCAAAGGGAAGCTCGCACCAGCCGGTGCTTCGAAAGCAATAGCGTTGGATGTTGAAGAATGGCGGACCATTTCGTTGTATATCTTCAACAACCTAACAGAAGTGCGGCCATACGTAAGTTCTCGGTACATTGTTTCGCAACTTCTAATTCCTTTGAACTGCTCTTATTCCCGGATATTTGATACAGTCGATACGTCGCCAAATTCTCGGATGGAGCGGTGATCCAAAAGGATTCCATCGAAGAGTATGAGCTTCTGGCAAAGCATGGAGGCGGCTATCCCGGTTTCATCTCTTGGTTCAAACAAACGGTAATTTCCATTAGACCATTTCATTTCTTCATCTAATTTGCGGCTAATGCAACAATCCTTTTGTATTAAACTTGTAGGCTAATTCAGAGTCTATGGATGCCGAATTGAGACAAGTTGCTAATGGTTTTGACTATAAGGTCCGTTCATTTGACAAATACGACATCAACGGGTATCGCTTTCGTACCTTTGGCAAAGAGCTATCTATGGCCAGCCGAAAATCTACAAATTGTTGTGTCTCCGCTATCGGCGAAGGAGGTACCGAGTATTATGGAAGAGTTGAAGCAATTTATGAACTTCTATTCTATGGTGAAAACCCACCGAACGTCGTAGTCTTCAAATGTTATTGGTTCCAGCCGAAGGAGACTAGAAGGACTCATGAACATATAGGGCTAGTTGAAATCAAACAAAGCACCCATTTAGATGTTCCCGATGTCTATATTATGGCTCAACAGGCGACCCAAGTTTTCTATCTACCGTGGGCCTGCCAAACCGATCCAAATCTGAATGGTTGGGATGTCGTCTATGAAGTGCAGCCACGTTTTAGACCACCTCCCCTCAATGAAGAGGATTATGAACCTCACATTAACCCAGACACATATGAAGGAGAATTCTTCCAAGAAACACGTCTTTCCAAAAAACGTTTCAAGAACCACTCTACTTCACCCCAGAACATTGAAGTAGACAGCGACAGTGAATCCGACTTCACCCCTGAGCCGGAACAAGAAGAGCCGGAAGAAGAAGAGGTTACTGCTGCGGATGACCTGTCAATGCTTGACCGATTACATAAAGGAGGCCTTCCACATGTTGTTCCCGATAGTGATGATGATGATGCATTTATTGATGATAGTGATGATGATGATGCATTTATTGATCCCGGAGCATATATAGACGATCAAGATTATTATTAGTTCATGTCAGGTATTCAATTTTTATTATATACATGATGATGACACACTTAAATTATATACATATTATTATTCATGTCGGTATTCAATTTTTTTATGTTGTACTAATTTCGTTTACTCTTTGTCATGGCAGGTGTTGAAAGATGGTGGACGCGGGTCCAGAGCGATCCGTGGATCCTTCTTCGTCGGCGCGTGGTGGGAGGGGTACTTCCATTCCACCCGATTCTCTCCGGAGAGCGTTGCTCGACAGTTTGTAGACATAGGCGGGTGCTTCTTCGTCGGCGTCGACGCCCACCGGGAGAGGAGGTCAGGGGAAGAAGAGAGGAGGAGGTAGAGGTACACGTGCTCACAGGAGAGGTACGCAGGCTGCTACGCCTTCCTCGCTGCCACCCCCAGCTGATTCACCCGAGCACAAGACTGCTAGGGTGGACCCGTCTAAGGTGGAGGCTACGCGGACTCCTGTCCACGAGCCTCGAGTCGACGAGACTTCGACCCAGGAGACTCCTGTCCCAGACACTTCATCCCACGAGACTCCGGAGCAGAGCAGGGATCAGGCTTCGTCCCAGCAGACCCCATGGGATACCTGGCCGGATCTGCATCAGCAGGAGCCGAGTGGCCATGCTGATGGTGGCGGGGATCGGTTTTCTGATAGCGAGGACGAGGTGGTTGAGGGGGACACCGTCTACCAGCATGGTAGTACACGGCTCTCGCCCGTGCCGGCGACCCGCGAGCAGAGGCCGATGATTAGGCCTGATGGGGAGAAGCAAGTGCATTTACTCTTTTTTAACCTTTTGCCTTCATGTTTCTTCAAATATCTAATGCGTTGGCTTTGTCATACTGCAGGGGTTGGATTCACGCCAAGGATCTCCGTAGGCCCAACACCGTCCTTGGTGTGATTTGATGGCAAAACTTCCCGGGGTTTGTCACGTTGCCCGGTGAGGGTCAGCTTCCAGAGCTAGGATTGACCTGGGAGCACTACTTGGCTGCCCCGGCCCCGTCGGAGGAGATGATTGACGGTGTCTTGTGCCACACGAGGGCCGACATGGTGATCAGACAGTTTTGGGTAATTTCTCCTTTACACAATTAAAAATCAACAATAGCTAGTTATTGTACTAATCAGTGTTGTCTCGTTTGATTGCAGACCTTCTACATGTGTGAGGAGGGATACGAGGAGGCCGCGACAAAGGTTATCGATGGCGAGTGCAGGCGCCTACTACAGAACTTACGGCACGAGGCTCGGCCGCAGGCTGTTCGAGACTACTACGCCTCGCGTGGTGTTAAGAAGGACAAGTCATCGTACCACGGAAAGTTTCTACAGAAGGAGCAGTACATGAAGGTAATTACCTATTCTTAAGGCCTTGTACTTGGTTTCCTTGATTTGATTCGTAGGTGTAGCGCTCGAATTTCTCTTTACTAACTTAGGTGCCCCCGAGATGGTGTGCGGATAAGATGGATTGTTGGGAGGCGTTGGTGGATGAGTGGTGCTCAGACGAATGGCTAGCCATCCACAACAATGCCAAGGAGAGGCGTGCCAAAATGGTTGGTGTGCCACACCATCAAGGCAGCGCCAACTTATATCAGTTCGGGCGGAACTGGGTATGTGGTTTGTTTCATGATTCATGCAATTCATTCTTGATGCTAGCTTGAGCCCTTTACTAATACTTTGTTCCTCTCTTTTAGGCGCACTACAATAACACGGAGGTGCCAGAGGTGTACGACCTCTATGCCATGGCCCATACTGCCTCGTACAAGAAGGCCAAGGCATTCTCTGAGTCTGACCTCGATCATCCCGAGAACTTCACCAACACCTCCTCCCACCACAAGCTCGTGAGTACAGAGATGAGGGGAAGGCAAGGAAAGGGGATGACTTTAACCCGAGCCAGCATCCTATTGATCCAGAGCTGGTGATGATAGCTGGCGGCGGGAGGCCCCATGGCTTGATAGCCATTGGAGATGAACTTATACGGTCTTCTCGCACTCTCCGGGAGATCAAGGCGAGCCAAACGAGCTTCTGTCCTGAGATAAGGCCTCGTCCATGGCCAGTCGAGCTCGCCATCGAGGTTAGTTATACGGACTCGGATATCTTTCCTCCATTACATTGTGTGTGTGAACAAAGATGATTACAATGCTAACAAGGAGTTGTGTTGCAGGCTGCTCTTCAGAAAGAGAGAGAGGCAACCCATGCGCTTCCGGAGGATAGGGACCGGCAGGCGGAGGAGAAGGAGAGGGAGTTCGAGGAGAGGACGGCTAGGTTGTTGAAGGAGGAGAGGGCACGGAACGAGGCGTCTCACCGGGCCATGTACGAGCTCTTCGTGGTATGTTTCTTCTTCATATTAGCCAAATCATGCATGCAATGTTCGTTTCATTAATAACTAATATGATTGACTTGTCAAAACCAAATGTGCAGTCTATGTGCGAGAAGTCCGGCCAGACCCCTCCGCCGATGCCAGTCATTACCGCGGCGGGAACGGTGAGTTTCATTTGAATGGTCATTAGTTACTAGTCTTAACATTTCAGTGTCATCATGCCAACGAGACATTGCAAATGATCTTTGGTGCAGCATAACTCCCGAGCCGCATCACACGACCCTTCTCCGGGGCATCCTTCTCCAGGTGAAACCAGCCCGAGCAACCTCGGTGCTTCACCTCCATGATGACGAGGACGGTAAGCCCTAATATGCCACTTACTTGGCTCATTTTCCCAAAGAAAGACATACTTAGCTAATTATCCTCCAAAATAACATAATTTAGCCTATTTACTTCATTTATGACATAATTAGCTTAGTTAGGTCAAAAATAGCATAATAACCTTGGTTAGGTCATAAATGTCATATACTTAGCTTGTTTTCCTCCAAATTGACATAATAAGCTCAGTTAGCTCAAAAATGGCATAATTACCTTAATAATGACCTAATACTTGCCCTATTTACCTAAGTTAGCTCTTTTTCTTCATCTTCTACTCCTTCTTCTTCTTCTTCTTCTTGTCTTCTCCTTCTTCTTCTTCTTCTTCTAGTCTTCTTCTTCTTCTTCTTCTAGTCTTCTTCTTCTTCTAACTGTCTTAATTACTTCTTTTTTTGCAGATTTGATTCACTTGGAAGCTACCATTGATGGACTGCTAGTGTTTACTTTCAGTTTTCATTGATGGAAGCATGGATATGTTGCTAGCCTATGTGTTTTGATTCACTTGGAAAATATGTATTTTGCTAGCCTATGTGTTCTCTTGTGAAATATTCCATGATGATGTTGGATTACATGTCCTATGCCTCTTTCATGATGATGTTGGATACATGGCCTATGCCTCTTTCTGAAAATGTATATATATCATATATGTGCTGTGCAAATGCAGGGAATTAACAGAAAACAAACAAAAAAGATGCAATACAGGCACTTTTGTCGTCTGCCAGCCGACGGCAAAGACCTTTGCCGTCTGCCAGCCGACGGCAAAGACCTTTGCCGTCTGCCAGCCGACGGCAAAGGTGCCACGTGGCAGCAGCCTATGCAACCTGGGAGCACCAGGTCTGAGCCATTTGGTCACTTTGCCGTCGGCTGGCAGACGGCAAAGTATGACATTTTGCCGTCGGCTGGCAGACGGCAAAGTGTTGCAGTAGCCCATCTGGCCAGCTGGCCCATCTGGCCACTTTGCCGTCTCTGGCAGAAAGCAAAGGAGCTTGACTCTTTGCTGTCTGCGGGCGGACGGCAAACGCTGTCGTTAGCCACCTAACAAGGCTAACCTTACTACTGTGCCGTCCGCTCGCTGTACCGTCTGCAGGTCCTACATGGCAGACGTCAAAGATGTTTGTCGTCCGCTGTTCTAAAGCAGACGGCAAAGTGCCCCTTTACCATGGTTTTCTGTGCCGGAAGTGGGCCCGTCTGTTGGCAGACGGCAAAGGAGTTTGCTGTCCGCGAACCTATCCTTTGTCGTCTGCCATGGTAGACGGCAAAGTACCTTATTCCTGAGTGGAACAATCTTCAATATTAGTGAGACCGAGCACAACACAAAGAGTTTTAGGAATAGTTGAAACACTAGAACCATGGTCACACAAAGCATTGCATTCATATTTATTGATCTTTATTTTGATAGTAGGTTCCCACTCATCATGCAATTTTCTAGGAATAGAAACTTCAAGCTCAAGTTTCTCATCATAAGCTTTTATCATAGCTTCTACTATATGTTCGGTAAAAGCTTTGTTTTGTTCATAAGCATTGGGTGAGCTAATAACGGATTGCAACAAGGAAATACATTCTACTAAAGAGAAATTATCATAATTAAAGTCCTTGTAATCCAAAATAGTGGGTGCATCACTAGTTAAAGTTTTGACCTCTCCAAACCCACATTTTTTAGTTTTAGCATCAAAATCATCACCCTCCAAGAAAACGGGACGCTTCTCTACTAAAGTTGACTCGTCTCTAGTCCCTTTATCATTTATATTCAGAGAGGTAAATAAAGATTCAATATGAGAAAGACCAATCATTTTAAGATCTTCATCATGATTCCGGTAAAAACCGGGTGGAAGAGCCTTTACTAAGAATTCCCGCTTAGCTCTCAACTTAGCGGTCCTCTCCTTACTTTCCTTAATATATATTTGGATAGATTTAATAGCATCATTGAAATCATGCTTGGGTGGCAAAGCATTTTTTTAAGAGTTTCCACATCAAGAGCAATTCTATCCATGTTTTTAGCCAAAATGTCAACTACATGCAATTTTTCTTCTACCATAGTGTTGAAAACCTTTTGAGAATTAATAAATTCTTTAATTGTGTTCTCAAGATCAGAGGGCATCCTATTAGAATTTGTAGAAGAATTTCCATAAGAATTACTGTAAGAATTTCCATAGTTGTTAGAGGAATTACCGGAATACGGTCTAGAATTGAAATTTCCTCTATAAGCATTGTTATTGAAATTATTTCGCGAGACAAAGTTCACATCAATGGCATCATTATTTTTCTCAATCAAAGTAGGTAAGGTAACATCATTGGGATCAACATGAGCATTTTTACTAGCAACCATATTCATAAGAGCATCCAATTTTTCACTCAAAGTAGCGATTTCTTCAACAGAATTTACCATCTTATCGGTTGGAGCCCTTTCGGTATGTGATACGTCTGCAACGTATCTATAATTTTTTCTTGTTCCATGCTATTATATTACCATACTTGGATGTTTTACAATCATTTTATAACAACTTTATATTATTTTTTGGGACTAACCTATTGACATAGTGCCAAAGTGCCAGTTGCTGTTTTTGCTTATTTTTTACTTCGCAAAAAATCAATACCAAACGGAGTCCAATCGCGACGAAACTTTTTGGAGATTTTTTCTGGACCAGAAGACACCCAGTGGGCCAAAGAAGTACCGGAGAAGTGGGCCGAGGAGACCACAACCCACCAGGGCGCGCCAGGGGGGCCCCGGCGCGCCCTGATGGGTTGTGGCCTCCTCGGGACCCCTCTCCACCGCCTCTGATGCCTATAAATTCCCAAATATTCCAAAAACCCTAGGGGAGTCGACGAAACACAATTCCAGCCGCCGCAAGTTCTAGAACCGCGAGATCCAATCTAAACACCATCACGGAGGGGTTCATCTTCTTCATAGGTGCCTCTCCGATGATGCGTGAGTAGTCCACCATAGACCTACGGGTTCGTAGGCAGTAGCTAGATGGCTTCCTGTCTCTCTCTTATGATTCTCAATACAATGGTCTCTTGGAGATCTATTTGATGTAAACTTTTGCGGTGTGTTTGTTGGGATCCGATGAATTTTGAGTTCATGATCAGTTTCTATCCATGAATATTATTTGAGTCTTCTTTGATCTCTTATATGCATGATTTCTTATAGCATCGTATTTCTTCTTCGAATATTTGGTTTAGTTAGGCCGACTAGATCGATTTTTCTTGCCATGGGAAGAGGTGCTTTGTGATGGGTTCGATCTTGCGATGTTCTTTCCCAGTGACAGAAGGGGCAGCAAGACACGCATGTATCGTTACTATTAAGGATCACAAAATGGGGTCTATTCCTACATGAATAGATCTTGTCTACATCATGTCATCGTTCTTATTGCATTACTTTTTTTTCCATGAACTTAATACACTAGATGCATGCTGGATAGCGGTCGATGTGTGGAGTAATAGTGGTAGATGCAGGCAGGAGTCGGTCTACTTATCTTGGACGTGATGCCTATATAATGATCATCGCCTTGGATATCGTCATGACTATTCGATTTTCTATCAATTGCCCAACAGTAATTTGTTCACCCACCGTGCGCTATACTCATGAGAGAAGCCACTAGTGAACCCTACGACCCCCGGGTCTACTTTTCCAACATATTGCTTTCAGATCTTTCTTTTTGCATCTTTGTTTTCAGATCTACAAAACCAAAAACCCAAAAACATATTGCTGCATATTTTATTTGCTCTTTTTATTTTGTGTCCTTGAGAGATCTATCTCTCCTATCTATCACTACCTAATCTATCTTTTTACCGTAGAGAGATTGACAACCTCTCTTTCGCGTCGGGTTGCAAGTATTTGTTGTTTGTGTGCAGGTGTTGCTTATTGGGCGGTGGTGATCCTCCTACTGGTTTGATAACCTTGGTTTCATAAATGAGGGAAATACTTACCGTCGCTGTGCTGCATCATCCCTTCCTCTTTGGGGAAATACCGACGCAGTCTCAAGCCACGTCAAAGGAATTTCTGGCGCCATTGCCGGGGAGGAAGCGGTCTCTTCTACGTGCCGATCGTAGGCGCCGAGGGGACTCCATCATCATCTACCAGGTTCCTAATCATAAATCTCATCTCCTTGCAATTACATTATTTGCCATTTGCCTCTCGTTTTCCTCTCCCCCACTTCACAAAAAATTTCCGTTTTATTCGCCCTCTTTTTCGTTCGCCTTTTTTTCTCGCTGGATCTCTTTTTGTTTGGTTATGTTGCCATGTGCCTTCTATTTGCTTGCATCTTCGCTTGCTAAAAATCTATTGATATGGATCCTCATCCACTTGATAATCTTTTCAAAAAACTAAATTATGATGAACCAATTGCTAGTGACTTGAGTGCACTTGATTATCTCTATGAAGTTTTGTTTGAAAATCATGAATCTAAATTTTTTGATGAAGTGTTGAAAGAAGAAATTTATAAGGCGATTCATGATAGTTCCTTGAATGATGAGCATGATTGCAATGTTGCTAGTATGAATTCTCTAAATATCCATGATTCTAATGATATGCAAATCCACAAGCTTGGGGATGCTATGTTTGATGAAGATGATATTTCTAGTCCCCCAAGTTTAGATGAGCAAATTTATTATGATGATTGCATGCCTCCTATTTATGATGATGGCGATGACACGTATGCTATAACGAGTAATGATAACCAGGAAACTTATCATCATGGTTTTAATTTGCAATGTGGTTATGTCAATCAAGTGTCTCATGATAGTTATTTTGTTGAATTTGCTCCCACTACCATGGATGATAAGGAATTTGCCTACGTGGAGAGTAATGAAAATTATATGCTTGTGCATCATGAAAAGAATGATTTATATGATAGTTATATTATTGAATTCCTTCTAGATGCTACTGAAATTTATTATGAGGGAGGAACATATGCTTGTAGGAATTGCAATAATATCAAGTTTTCTCTCTATGTGTTCAAAGTTTTGAAGTTATGCTTGTTTTGCTTTCCTATGCTAGTTGATTCTTGTTCCCATAAATTGTTTGCTCACAAAATCCCTATGCATAGGAAGTGGGTTATACTTAAATTTGTTTGTCATGCTATTCATCATGCTCTTTTGCATATTTCAATTACTACTTTTTATGTGAGCATCATTGAAATCATTATGCCTAGCTAGGGGCGTAAAACGATAGCGCTTGTTGGGAGGCAACCGAATGAATAAATATTTTTTTGCTTTTTCCTTTCTGTTTTTGAGTGTTGACACAATTATGCCTCTGTTATGATTGTGTTTTTATGGTTTATTTAGTGTTTGTGCCAAGTAAAGCCTTTAGGATGATTCATAGGATGACTAGAAGTGATGTTGAATCTGAAACAGAAACTTTGCGTCCAGTATATGAATTTTCATTTTTTTTCTGGAACGTGATCTTGAGCTGAAATTTTAACACAGTGTTGCTATACAAATTCCTTACGTTTTCCTAATTTTTCAGAATTTTTAGAGTTACAGAAGTATCGTTAGAGTACAGATTACTACAGACTGTTCTGTTTAAGACAGATTCTGTTTTCGTTGCATTGTGTGCTTGTTTTGATGAATCTATGGTTTGTATCGGGGGGTATAAGCCATGGTAAAGTTAAAATACAGTAGGTATAATGCAACAATAAAATATGAATGGGTTTGCAACAGCACCTAAAGTAGTGATTTGCTTTATTATACTAACGGATCTCACGAAGATTTTGTTGAGTTTTGTGTGATTGAAGTTTTCAAGTTTTGGGTGAGATCACGATGGATGAAGGAATAAGGAGTGAAAAGAGCCTAAGATTGGGGATGCTACCGCACCCCCAAGATATATACAAAGAGTAACAAGCAACTAAGCTTGGGGATTCCCCGAGTGGCATCCCCTCTTTCTTCTAACAACCATCAGTATTTTACTTGGAGCTATATTTTTATTCGTCACATATCATGAGTTTTGCTTGGAGCGTCTTGTATCTTTGCTTGCTTTGCTTGTTTGTTTTTAACTTGTATCCTTGTTGTACACATCTATTTGGGAGAGCCAAAATTATGCCATGATTTGTTAGAATTGCTCTCTATGCTTCACTTAAACTTTTTGAGCTATAGAATTGCTCTAGTGCTTCACTTATATCTTTTTTAGCACGGTGTGCTTGGAAATTTTTGTAGAAATACTCTCATGATTCACTTATATTAATTTGAGAGTTAGTAAATTTTGAAGAAATTCTCTCATGCTTCACTTATACTATTTTGAGAGATGAAATCATTATGCTCATGTGCTTCACTTAGATTTGTTTGAGCTTGTCAAAAAGCAATGGCAATATATGAAACTAGTCCCAAAGTGATAGATATCCAAGGAGGATATAATAAAAACTTTCATGAAGATCATTGGGCAAATTAAACTTGATTCCTTGTAATAGTTTTGAAACATGATGATAGTAATATGTGAGTCATGTTAGTGAGTAATTATGCTTGAGTAGGAATATTGGTGTTAAGGTTTGTGATTCCCTATGCAAGTACGAAAGTCAATAGTTATGAAATGAAATTACATCCTACTTGTGGTGCATTATTCGGTGTTAGTTATGCTCAATGCTCACTTATGTGAATTTTTGTTTCTTGGTTTGGTTGCTTCCCAATCTATTTGCTAGCCTCCATTTGAACTAAGTAGAAATACTACTTGTGCATCCAAAATCCTTAAACCAAGTTTTGCCTTATGAGTCCACCATACCTACCTATATGCGGCATTTACATGCCGTTCCAAGCAAATTTGTATGTGCCATCTCTAAATTTTCAAAATAAATTTTCTCTTTGGTGTGCTCGTACCGCTCATGAAACGGTGGGGAGTGTCCAATATTTTTCCATGCTAGACGTGTTATTCTCAAGATGAGTGTTTATTCACTTGTCATTGCACGAGAGTGCGGCGGTAATAGGGATGCCCATTCCCGAAATGAAAAGAAAAAATATTTACTTTATGTTGTCAAATAATAAATTCCTTGGAAAGTGTTGGTATGGAAGACAACCGTGGATACGGCCCGCCATGGAAAGTGAAAAGTTTGGTGGAAAAAGGAATAAACATTATTTTCTGTTTGGGAACCGCCTATGATATATCTAGCATGGAAAGTATTGTGAGCTACTTTGTCCTTTTCGTTGACAGGAAAAGCATGCCACCCAAAATATTTCTCTCTCTCAATTGAAAACTTTGAGCTCTCGCACCTCTACAAATCCCTACTTCCCTCTACGAAGGGCCTATCTATTTACTTTATGCAATTTTTATTTTACTTTGAGTCTCCATCTTCTCTTATAAGCACCAAGTAGGGGGCACTATGAGTGTACTTGAGCATTCGGTATAGCTAATATTTGAGTGTGTTTCATGAATGGATCAATGATTGAGCATGATGGGCTAGGGATAACTTTCTTTAGTGTTGATATTCTGAAAGACATGGTTGCTTGTTGACATGCTTGAGTATTGAAGTCATTATGTTAAAATTAGACTATTGCTTTAAATCTTCTATAAGTCTAAATGTCCATGCTATACAAAAGAAAAGAATATGATGAACATGTTAGGCAGCATTCCACATCAAAAATTCTGTTTTTATCATTTACCTACTCGAGGACGAGTAGGAATTAAGCTTGGGGATGCTGATACGTCTCCAACGTATCTATAATTTTTGCTTGTTCCATGCTGTTATATTATCATTCTTGGATGTTTTACAATCATTTTATAACAACTTTATATCATTTTTTGGGACTAACCTATTGACATAGTGCCAAAGTGCCAGTTGCTGTTTTTGCTTGTTTTTTACTTCGCAGAAAAACAATACCAAACGGAGTCCAATCGCGACGAAACTTTTTGGAGATTTTTTCTGGACCAGAAGACACCCAGTGGGCCAAAGAAGTACCGGAGAAGTGGGCCGAGGAGACCACAACCCACCAGGGCGCGCCAAGGGGGCCCCGACGCGCCCTGATGGGTTGTGCCCTCCTCGGGACCCCTCTCCACCGCCTCTGATTTCTATAAATTCCCAAATATTCCAAAAACCCTAGGGGAGTCGACGAAACACAATTCCAGCCGCCGCAAGTTCCAGTACCGCGAGATCCAATCTAAACACCATCACGGAGGGGTTCATCTTCTTCATAGGTGCCTCTCCGATGATGCGTGAGTAGTCCACCATAGACCTACGGGTCCGTAGGCAGTAGCTAGATGGCTTCCTCTGTCTCTCTCTCTTATGATTCTCAATACAATGGTCTCTTGGAGATCTATTTGATGTAAACTTTTGCGGTGTGTTTGTTGGGATCCGATGAATTTTGAGTTCATGATCAGTTTCTATCCAGGAATATTATTTGAGTCTTCTTTGATCTCTTATATGCATGATTGCTTATAGCATCGTATTTCTTCTTCAAATCTTTGGTTTAGTTAGGCCGACTAGATCGATTTTTCTTGCCATGGGAAGAGGTGCTTTGTGATGGGTTCGATCTTGCGGTGTTCTTTCCCAGTGACAGAAGGGGCAGCAAGACACGCATGTATCGTTGCTATTAAGGATAACAAGATGGGGTCTATTCCTACATGAATAGATCTTGTCTACATCATGTCATCGTTCTTATTGCATTACTCCGTTTTTCCATGAACTTAATACACTAGATGCATGCTGGATAGCGGTCGATGTGTGGAGTAATAGTGGTAGATGCAGGCAGGAGTCGGTCTACTTATCTTGGACGTGATGCCTATATAATGATCATCGCCTTTGATATCGTCATGACTATTCGATTTTCTATCAATTGCCCAACAGTAATTTGTTCACCCACCGTGCGCTATACTCATGAGAGAAGCCACTAGTGAACCCTACGGCCCCCGGGTCTACTTTTCCAACATATTGCTTTCAGATTTATCTTTTTGCATCTTTGTTTTCAGATCTACAAAACCAAAAACCCAAAAACATATTGCTGCATATTTTATTTGCTCTTTTTATTTTGTGTTCTTGAGAGATCTATCTCTCCTATCTATCATTACCTAATCTATCTTTTTACCGTAGAGAGATTGACAACCTCTCTTTCGCGTCGGGTTGCAAGTATTTGTTGTTTGTGTGCAGGTGCTGCCTATTGGGTGGTGGTGATCCTCCTACTGGTTCGATAACCTTGGTTTCATAACTGAGGGAAATACTTACCGTCGTTGTGCTGCATCATCCCTTCCTCTTTGGGGAAATACTGCCCAGTCTCAAGCCACGTCAGTATGACATTGAGAATAATTTGTCATAATGTTGTCCAGAAGTTTTGTGGCCTCTCCTAAGGGCACATCCATAAAGGTACCACCTGCAGCAGAATCTAGAAGATTTCTAGACACAAAGTTTAGTCCAGCATAGAAGTTTTGGATAATCATCCACATATTTAAACCATGAGTTGGACAATTTCTTATCATTAATTTCATTCTCTCCCAAGCTTGTGCAACATGCTCTTGATCTTCCTGTTTAAAATTCATTATTTGATTTCTAAGGGAGATGATCTTAGCAGGAGGAAACTACTTGGCAATAAAAGCATCTTTACACTTATCCCATGTTCCAATACTATTACGAGGTAAAGATGAAAACCAAGCCTTAGCTTTATCTCTTAGTGAAAAAGGAAATAATTTTAATTTGCAATATCATTATCCATATCCTTTTTCTTTTCCATGTCACATAATTCAACAAAGGTATTAAGATGTGACGCGGGATCCTCATTAGGACTTCCCGAAAAAATTGATCTTTCATGACAAGATTTAGCAATGCAGCATTAATATCAAAAGCCTCCGCACTAGTGGCGGGTGGTATAGGTGTACTAATAAAATCATTATTAGTAGTATTTGAGAAATCACACAACTTAGTAGTATCTTGAGACATGGTGACCGAACAAGCAAACTAACAAGCAAGACAAGTAAACTAGCAAGCGAAGAAGTAAACTAGTAACAAACAAAGATAAATATTTTTTTATTTTTGATTTTTATGAGACAAGCTAAATATGATAGCAAATAAAAAGAAGAACAAGTGAATGAAAATTTGTGTGAAGTTACTTGGTAGTTGATGATGATATTCCCCGGCAACGACGCCAGAAATCCTTCCTGATACTTGTGATCTGCGTTGGGTTTTCCGTGAAGAGGAATGGGTAATTGCAGCAAAAAGCGGATAAATATTTCCCTCAGTTATGAAACCAAGGTTTATCGAACCAATAGGAATATCAATCCTCAACCGTCTTCAGCGGCTGCACACAAATGAACAAACAACTTGCACCCAACGCGGGCAAGAGGGCTGTCAATCCCCTTGATCTCGTTATTTGCAAGCAAATGTGTTGTGTAGATAATTGTTGATAAATATAAATTGCAAAATAAAATAAAAGGTAAATAAAGGAAGCGAGGTAATTGTAGCGTTTGTAAATATATAGGTGAATAGACCCGGGGGCCATAGTTTTCCCTAGCGGCATCTCTCATGTAGGCAGCATACGGTGGGTAACAAATTACTGTTGGGCAATTGATAGAAAAGCGGATAGTTATGCGATGTTCACGGCAATGATCATGTATATATAGTCATCACGTCCATAAGCAAATAGGCCGACTCCTGCCTGCACCTATTACTATTACTCCACTCATCGACCGCTATCCAACATGCATCTAGAGTATTAACTAAAACAGAGTAATGCTTGGAGAACGATGACATGATGTAGACAAAGTAAACTCAAACAATATGAATGAACCCCATCGTTTTATCCTTAGTAGCAACAACACAAAGGCACATCTTGTCCCCTACTTTGTCACTGGGATATAGAAACTTGCCAGGTTGAACCTACCACAACGCACCACTCCCACCGATGAAATATCAATCTACTTGGCCAAAGCATATCAATAGATCGAAGAGCATTACGAAGCTATAATGATCATGCAATTAAGAGACAATATATATCAGAGGTATCTCAAATACTTTTCATGAATAATCTAAACATAAACCCACAATTCATCGGATCCCAACAAACGCACCGCACAATAGGATAACATCGGATAGATCAAAGCGAAGATGCGATGATCATTGTATTGAAGATCATAAGAGAGAGATATTGCCATCTAGGTACTAGCTATGGACCCGTAGGTCTGTGGTGAACTACTCACACATCATCATGAGGACAGCAAGGTTGATGAAGAGGCCCTCCGTGATCGATCCCCCCTTCGGCAGGGTGCCGGAACGGAGCTCCAGATGGCTTCATGACGGAACACTGACTTGCGGCGGCGGAAAAAGGGTTTCGGGGCTGCCTTTTGGGTTTTTTCAATATTAGAGAATTTATAGGCCGAAGAGGGGCGTCGGGAGGCGGCTGAGGGGGCCACCACATATCAAGGCACGACCCCCCAGGGCACGCCCTTATGTGTGGTGGGGCCCTCATGCACCTCCTGGTTTCCATCCGAAGCTTCTAGGTCTTCATATAGTCCAGAATAAATCATCAAAAAGTTTCGTGGCAATTGGACTTCGTTTGGTACAGTAAACCTGAAAAGGCAAAAACATGCAGAAAACAGCAACTGGCACTGGACACTGGGTCAATAGGTTAGTGCACAAAAATATTATAAATTGGTAAATAAAGACCCAAAAAGTATCCTAGAATGATAATATATCAGCATGGAACAATAAAAAATTATAGATACGTTGGAGACGTATCAGCCGCACTCCACATTTTCGCTACGCACACACAATCCTCTCCCCTGCATCCTCGCCGTCATTCTCAGTCGTCATCAGCAGCCTCCCCTAAGTGCACCATGGGAGGGAGTGACCATGTTGGGGCCGGCGAAGCACCCGAGCGCAGCGTGAAGCGGGGCACAGAGACTGCCGTCGCCGAAGATGATGTGTCGTGCGGACAGTAGCGCGGCCTTGACGTCGTCCCCGCCGTCGTGCTTCCCCAGCCGGAGCCGGTGGTTCATAGCGACTCCGACGACCTATCCGGCGATGATAACAACTCCGACGGAGAACCGATTGGTCATCTATACCCATTTTTGGTAAATACATCATACATAGGTTTTCTCTGGTTACAGATCGTGTGTACAAATGATTTTGCTAATAATCCGATAGACTAGGGTAAGTGATCGCGCTAATAATTCGTAGCCAGATCTTACAATCCATTTGAATGTCCTACATAGATGACTGCCATTTTTTTTGGAATATGTACTAGTGTTTGCAATCCATTCGTGTAGCCAGATCTCAATTTATGCATTTCTTTCACCAATATCACTTGAGATTTAGGGTTCACATTGTCACATCATATATTATGTTTCATAAACTCTGCCTTGCCGAATTCACATTATAAAATATACTAGCGTCACATTTTTTTACTATATGTATAGGTGCTATCTGACGATGTCGACAGCCAAGATGAAGACATCCAGGAGAGGTTCAAGAGGCAAACCCTCAGGGAGCTTAAGGGTGGAAAGCATAATAGGCGTGTCTGGAAGAATGGGGGCTATGGATGCCCGTTCTGCAACCATAAGATTAACAACACGCATCTAGTGTTCTGGCGCATGCAAGAGGACGAGCAGTTAACTCCTTCAGGCAGAAGTATTCTCGCAGGTTGACGCACGCTGCGTACGCCGAGTTCCTGGAGAATCTTAACGATCAAGCATGATGATGAGATGTTGGATTGAATGTATCTAGTTTGTGTGTATTATATCTGTGCTTGAATGTATATGTTTATCGGTTGTACTACATGTTGATGAGACTATGTCAAGTGAACCAATAGTGCAATGTAATTGCAGTCTTAAGCTGCAATCAGTCTGGTTTATTTGATTTTATGCGTATCTTAGACCAACCTATGATTCACCACAGCGCACACAGCTTATTAGCGTGAATCCTCTCTGTTACTTTCAGTCTTTCCACACAGTTTTATAATAGAAACCGTTTGCTCACAATTCGCACAACTTTGGAACTGTGTGTGATGACTTTCATCACTTGTGTTCTGATTGGCCAGAACGCATCCTCATGGATCGCACGTCTGAACCGCATGATGTACACAGATCGAATGGTTGTCTGTATCTCCATCACATCGGAGTGCTAATTTTTTTAGAGTGATATTTTCGATTTATCACACACTATTGGGTCTGTAAATCTTTGCCTCCGAAGCACATTATATTTTGGGGTGATATTTACGCTTTATCACACACGGTTAGCTCTACGAACCGTTGCCTCGGAAGCACATTATTCTAGGACAGAAAACCCTCAACACCCACACGTCACAAAACCCTCACCCGCCCCTCCCCCTCCCCCTCCCTGTCTCCAGTAGCACGTACAGTACTCCTCCGGGCTTTTGCATGTCACCGCCTATCCCCGCGGCAACCACTTAGCTTGACGCTTGTCGTCACCGCCGGTCGCCGCCAAACGCCACCTCATTTCGCCACTGCCGCTTGCCGCGGCTTATCGGCACTGAGTTTCTCGACGCTGCTCGCCCGATTGGGGAATCTTCGGTACTGGTCCCTCTCCATGGAGAAGCAGGTAACTATAATCTACTTAAATATTTCCGCTCATCTCTTATCCCAGTCCGTCTGCCCCTTTTAATCACCCGGCCGAAATCGTCGTGGATTCACGTTCCTTCTAGCTCCGGGGGTTATCCTCCTTTTCAAAAAATGTTCCTTCTAGCTGATTCGGGGGTTTTCATTCATAGTGTACAGTGCAAGGACACATAAGGGCTATGCGGCCTCGGCCAGACAGCCGAGGAGTTCCATCTCACCATACCAGATGACTTCATGAAGCACACGGTATGTTCAATCTCACACTACCTGGGTTGACATGGCCTATACTTTTTCTAAACATATACTATATATTGCTACATCTGAATAAAAGGTGCCACATGCAGCATATACGTCAAAGGTGATTTCTTCTTCTTCTTCTTCTTCTTCTTCTTCTTCTTCTTCTTCTTCTTCTTCTTATGTCAAGCCCATACGTGACAGAATGGAAAAGGCTCTGCAGAAGCTCAATTTCATTTTGTAACTTCAGCTGACAGACTATTCGGAAGTCCTTATGTCAAGCCCATACATGACATGTAAGTGGCGGATCCCTTTGCAGAAATATTGAAGTTGCGAAACTAGTTGTAATATCAGCATGAACCTCTCATATGTTCATGTTCCGCTGATGAGCGTGGGCGTCTAGAGCTGCATGACAAAGTTTCTGCATAAGCTGAATTTCATTTCTATTATCAGTTTGAACCTTCTAATCTTCGAATTTGAGCCTTGTAATGATGGAATTTTAATCTTTGCACCATTTCTGTCATTTGTGATACAATCATTCAAATGGCATCGTACGAGACTCGTATTTTGATAGTACTATTTTTTCCATAGTATGCAATGGACGATTAATATCTGGACCTTAATATGCAATTGACGATTAATATCTGGACCTTAAGGATCACAACCACGACCGGGGGTATCCTGCGCGGCCCCAATGGCGCTCCCAGCGGCTGCCGACGACGAGCGCCAATTCACCATGCATGTCGTAGTGGACACGCACAGAAGGTTCACGTACGGGGCTCTCGGTGGTGTACACCAACCAATCCGATCTGGGTGGAGAACTCTAACATTATGGACCTGTTTCTTGACGACGACAAGTACAAAATGGTCTGGTTCGACCTCGCGTTCCTCCTGGCGCTCTGCTCTCGCGTCCCTCCGTGTGCTCTCTTCTTGCGCCCCTCCGCACATGCTCTGCCAATGGTTGGGGCCTGCCCACGATCACGTTCGGGGCTCCATATGCATGCAGTTGCGCCACGCGCGTCGCCCCATGCAGTTACGTGCTCCACGACTGAATCACGCACTGCAAAAACTGCCATCCGGACGTGCCGGTTTTCCAGGACGTCCGACCCCCATTTATACCCGCGGCCATTAACCATAATCTCTTCACGCTTTCGATCGCGCCCACAACACAATAAGCACACCCTCGACGACGCATACAAAGAGGATATCCAGCGGCGCTCCAATGGAGTTCGGCGTGCATCTTGTGGAGACCCACATGAGGAAGACGGACCTCACGGTGGTGTACACCAACGACCCGATCATGGTGGAGGACTCCATCAACACTATGGAGCGGTTGCTTGTTGAGGATGACAAGTACAAAGTGGTCGGCTTCGACCTCGCTTACACCGGCGGTCGTGTCAGGCATGATCAGAAGGTTGCCATTGCCCAGTTGTGCGTGTGCCATCACGTCCTCCTCTACCACTACTGCCTGGCCACAGTGCCTTGCGAGCGTTTCACCAGGTTTGTCAACAACCCTGACTACATGTTCGCTATGATGGACACCATCAACGATCCAAAGGTGCTCAAGACTTCGGGCTTGGCCTGCCAGAAGCTTGTCGACATCCGCGGCCACTACAAGATCTGGGGCAGCAAGAAGGACATGGACTCCCATGTTGACCTGGCCGAGGCCATCATCGACCCCTACTACGGAGGCATGAAGGCTGTGTGCAACAAGAATAAGCCTGCCTGGCATAGGGCCTGGGTGAAGAGACTGGATGAACATCACATCCAGACCATGGCCAAGGAAGCGTACACATGCTACGAGATGTTCAGGCAGATCGTTGACATGAGGAACTACCTCTTACCTGAATACGTCGAGGGATCGAGCCACAAGCATAACGGTGGCGGCAAGCGTCACAAGAAGTAGATGATTTGATGATCGTTTTCCCATACTCACTCTGTGCCGAAATATTTATAGTTTTAGTAGGCTAAGTTTATTATGCATGTAATAGTTTATTGAGGTGTGCGTCAATGTTATGTGTGTAGTCATTTATATATTTGGATGCTTAATTAGGTTATGCAATCATGCTGTTATGTGTGTAATTGTTTATTGAGGTGTGCCAATGTTATATGTGTAGTCACTTATGTATTTGAATGTTTAATTTGGTTATGCAATCATGTTCTACAACACAGAGCATAGATGTTTGTGCGCAGACTGAGCAAATCACACCGCATACGGATTAAACTACTAAATCCGTCTGTGATGATTTCATCATTCGCTGACAGTTCTTTACCAGCAACCATTTGCCCACAACACATCCGAGAGTGACCTGTACGTTGTACATCACATACATCTTCATCTGAGCAACCGTTTGTGTTATTTTGTCTCATCGCAAATAGTTCATACAGGCAACGTGTTTGCCGTCTATCTCACACATCTTGATCTGGGTTATCGTTTGTGTTATTTTATGTCATCGCAAACGGTTTGTTCGGCTGACATGTATGCCTTCTATCGCACACATAATCATAAGGCCAATCGTTTGTGTTCTGCTGGATCAGCGCAAACAGTTTATCAGGTTTAACTATATGCCGTACATCGCACGCACTTTTATTTTGTTAACTGTTTGCGTTATTTTGTCCCGTCGCAAACAATTTATCTTGGTGAACTGTTTGCCACCGATCGCATACGTGACTTTTTTCTGAATCGTATTTGATGGATCCGCCATCGCATATAGTTTTAGTTATTGGTGACGGAGCTTGAACTATACCGTTTGCGATTGGTGGACCGCACACAGTTTCGTCGAAGAGTCTCTGATTGATGTGTCGTCTTTGGACCATCCAGCAGTAGTGCACAAATCCTCAAAATTATGTTTGAATGAATCATGCAACTGACAATACATTCGTCCTTGGATTGATGGCTTGACATGATGATCAAGAGTTCTAATATAGTTATTCTTCTGCAACAACTCAAAGATTTGATCACACATGCTTGAATTGAAGGTATACTTTTGATTCTCTAGCCGATCTTGGTGTGAGAACGATTTTGGGACTAAGAAAAAAATTGTTCAGATTTGGCATCTCCCTGTTCAACTATGCATTTTTTTTCATTCTTTTTCCAATGTCATTGGATAAGATATTGTATTAGCATCGATTTTCTCAAAACAATTCAAACTTGGCTTTATGTTTCTGAAATAAAAATAGTTAGAACATACATGTCTCATCTGAGACTAAATGCAAGTTAAGTATGAAACAAACAAAGCTACCCACATAGATATAAAATATAAATAAAACAATGGAGAAAGCTTTGATTGTAATAAATTTTCATTATCGGTCTTTCCGAATGGTACAGTGTGTTGACCGATATGCTTTGTAACAATCTTATTGCTAACAAATAAGTTACCCTTCTTCATTGGTCTCTCAAGATTTCATATAATATTTTTTCTAATAGAAGCATCAACAATGACAATATGACCAAATTGGAATACAGGTAAATTACTTGCTAGACATATCTCTTCAAATATGTCGTGAGAGCACGATTGTTGTGTAACTTGATCTTGCTCCCCTCTTGGATGATTTCCCAACACCTTGTCATCCTCTTTTTCTTGATTCCATGCATCGTCATTTCGAAGATTATTGTCAATTGAACTTTATTCGACTACATGCTCTTGTCCTTGAAGCTCGTCAATTTCTATGGCACGAAACCCATAGGGCAGGAAGTAGGTTCCATTAACTTCAGAAAAATCAAGCATGACTGTTTTGCTATGCTTGCCATGCCCTTTCTTAATGATGCTTGCCTCTTTGGACATATGGAGGAAACAAGCAGGGGGTCGTCTAGGTTTATAACATGTGGAGGAAACATGAGGCAAGAGGGACGAGAGAGAAAGAGTTTTTTTTAGGGTGCCTCTGTGTCTCACTTCACGCGAGATAGATGGAAGCCTCGCCTAAAGGGAGGCGCCAGATGGGCCGGCCAGGCGCATGGGAGGCCACAACCTGTTTTTTTTGCTTTTCCTCTTTTTGGTTTTGTTTATACTTCTAGATATTCTAAATAAATATATTACAAAAACACTTGGTATAAAAACATTTGAAAAAATGTTAACCAAGCATTTAAAAACATTAAATGTGTATAGAGAAAATGTTTCTCATGTATTAAAAAAATACAATGTGTATGAAAAAATTGGTCATGTATTAAAAAATATATCAATCAAGAATTTGAAATAATGCTAAGCAAGTTTTTCAAAAATCTTAATCAAGCATTTGAATAATGTTAAGTTTGGATAGAAAACATAGTGACCATGTTTTAAAAAATTGTTAATCTTGTATTTGAAATATGTTACTCAAGAATTTAAAAAATGTTTAAAATATGTGTATAAAAATGTTCACAATGTATTAAAAAACTATTAATCTTGTATTTGAAAAAATGTAAATGTATACTATAAAATATATTAAATATATAACAAAAATGTACAATGTGTATGAAACAGTAGAGATAAAATATAATTTTTTCAGAAAATTTTAATCATGTATTCCAAAATGTTGAATATGTATATAAAAATATTTCTAATATATAAGGAAAATATTGAAGATGTACTTAAAGAAGTTGATATATGTTGAACAAAAAATAAACTTCTGAAAATCGACAAAGAAACTAAGCAAAATGAAGAAACCAAATAAAAAAAAGGAAAACGAAAGAAAACTGAAAAAAGAAAATAATAACCGAAGAAACCAATACAAAAGAATGGGAACTGAGAAAGCCAAGAAAGAAACAAAGAAAAATGAAAAAAAAACTATGAAACCCAAAAAACAAAGATAAATGAATAAGCAAAATAAAAAAAACGACTGAAAATCGAGAAAGAAACAAAAAAAATGAAGAAAGAAAAGAAGAAACCAGTGAAAACCGTGAAGATAACAAGGTAAAGCAGTGAAAAACGAAAAAAAAACAGAAAAATAAAAAACCCGATGAAGATAAAACAAAAAGATAACAAAAAATAAAACCAAAAAAGAAAGAAGAAGAAGAAGAAAAAAAGGTCCAAACCTGTACATGCATCGCTCGAGACTACAACCAGCGGTGAGCGATCCAAAAAAATATGGTCCGCCCAGCAGGGGAAAAAGAAAGCTTCGGGTGAGAGGTAAGGATCACTCGCGTGAAGCGAGATATAGTCGTGGCGTCTTTTTTTAGGCTAACGGGAGAGAAAGAGTTTTCCCATCTCTTTGTCTGGACCTCAATCCGGGCCGGCTTAGATCGGGTGGCCCTGTTGGCGGTCGCGTCGTATATGTCGCAGTAGGCGAGGTATAGACTCCTTGATCGAGGCGTTCCCGAAATCGCCCTATTCCTCCGCTCTCGGCGACCCGTCCTCCCGCCGGCCGCCGCCTCCACTATCCGTCGGACAGCGGCGGTGCTCCCCTCCCGGCCTCCCCCCACCCCCACACCCCCCGGGCAAGGCCGCAACACGGGGAAATCCGAGGAGGAAGGATGTCGGGGTTCGGCGACGGGTACGTGGGCACGGCGCAGGACGCGGTGAAGATCCGGCGGCTGGAGAAGCAGCGCGAGGCGGAGCGCCGGAAGATCGAGGAGCTCAAGAGCAAGAACGCCGACGGGCAGCCCGGACTCCTCCAGTTCGGCTCCAGCACCTCCGAGGTAAAATCGTCGCCCGCGTCCATCGTGGGTTTGGTGGCCCGCGACCAAATCTTCGTCTGCTTACTGGTCGATTCGCTTACTTAGCATGCATATGGGGTTGAATTTAGATGCTGTTGGACCGATTCGCTTACTGGTTGATCCGGGTGTGCTTTGGCAACAGTAGATATTGTGGGATTTGGCAGCCCTAATGTAAGTTGTTACTTTTGTTGGTGGAGAATTATGTATTGTGGTTGCCATGATATAGTTAGCTTTTCTCGGATAACTGTGCTCAGAAGATGCCAGTTCATAGCCTTGAAGGACATGTATGTGGGTACTTACAGATTTGGTAAAAATGTTTGCTTGATACAGCTCACAGCTAAGTTTGATAGATCCTGATGGGTGTGGGGCCTGTACGCTGTTTGATTTTGGCATTTGAATGATTCGCTTAGGAAGACCCAGAACTAGCAGACTGGGAGTATTGATTCTTTTTGTAGAATTCTATGTATGTATTTTAATTTAAGTCACTGGGTGGATTTATTTTATTGAATCTTTGACATGGCTTCTTCACAGGATTATATAGGTTTTTGCAAGTAAATGGATACCATGGAGCTGTATTTTACAAGCTAACACTAAAAATTGTGATTTTCAGATTCTTGAGACTGCATTCAAGAAGGAAACTGTTGGCCTAGTTACAAGGGAACAGTATGTTGAGAAGGTAATAGACAGACCATTTATGTACATCAGTCTTTGCTTTTCTATTCCTGGGCAAAGTAAATTTTGGTTACTTAATCTTCACCCATTGCCTGCGCAGAGGGTTAACATACGAACTAAGATCGAGGAGGAAGAGAAAGAGAAGCTTCAAAAATTGCAACAAGAGTGAGTTTGAAATACTAGCTTGGCTGAATCAGAATTTTTCTTTAATTTGTTTCCTTATGCCAATTTAAGTTTGTGTTGTTGGTTTCAGAGAAGAAGAATTGCAAATGCAGAAAAGGAAAAAGAGGAGAGTGAGGGGAGATCCACGCTTGTCGTTCTATGATGACATTGGGAACGGAAGTGACGAGGATGAGTTTGAGAACCGTATGATGTTCTAACCTTTTCATTTTTATTTACTCATGTTCTGTTGGCTTTACTGGTGTTACTATTTCTCAAGCATATATCATTCCAGTTTGTATAATCAGGTCATCTGTGACGTCACATTGACTCTGGATTTCCCTTGTTTGACTGTTATTTACTTTTGTGATCAAGATTGTTGCTTGCAGTTTGGACATCGTATTTCTCTTTCATATGCTAGCACAGCTGAGACATTGTAGATGAATTTCATTTAATAATCGGACATATGTTATTCCTTTGTATGTATTGCTCTTGTCTGTTCACAAATCGGTGTTGCGTTTTGGTATTCAAATTAATCCAGTCAGCCGTTCGTTTCAACAACTCATTGTTGACTTCAGTGATGTTTTAGGCCAAGGATCCCCATGTTGCATTTTTTTTCAGCTGCATGTCCTGCTTTGCAATTTACTTTGCTTCAAGTGCAGGCTGCAACGTTACCTTGTTGTTGTCATGTCCTGAGTTTTCACATAGAAAGTTGTGTGCAGATGGCCTTCCATGGAAAGTTGGAAATAACTGAACCTAGACTAGATAAAGCAAATGATCGGTTCCTGGTGACAGCTACAGAACATGATTATGATTATGTTCTGTTTATTTACAGTCTCACTGTTTGTGCTCATAGTGCCCTGGGATATGTATTGGCCTATAGGCACTGTTTCTTAATACCTAGACGCTTTGAACTACTTGTGAATTATCTGAGTGTATGAACATTATGTTCATTATTCATTACAGAAGAAACTCAGAAGAAACAACTTGGAAAGGATCCCACAGTTGAGACAAGTTTTCTACCTGACAGGTATGTCTTTTAGTGTATGATTACTTGGGGTGTTGGTTGTTGTTTTCAAGCTTTGTTTAACCCTCAAGCTGTTTGCTAAGAATGATCCTTCAGAGAGAGGGAGGCAGAGGAACAAGCAGAGCGAGAGCGCTTGAAGATGCAGTGGTCGCGTGAGCAAGAATTGATCAAAAGTACTGCCACATGCTGATAGCATAATACCTTTTAATCTAATGTGTATCTTTCTCTTTCGGATTATTCTTGCATCAGAACTGATTAAACAATCATATCCCTCTTTCAGGTGAACCTCTTTCAATTACATACAGTTACTGGGATGGTACTGGTCACAGGAGAGCTATCCAGGTGCATTTCTAACACTGGAAAAATTGTTCATCTTTTGATTGTTCTAAAGATGTGAACTGTACATTTCAAACAAATCCTTCTACACCCCCAGGTGCGTAAAGGTGACTCTATTGGAGAATTCTTGAGGGCTGTTCAGCAGCAGCTTGCTCCGGAGTTCCGTGAAGTACGGACAACATCAGTTGAGAACCTACTATATGTGAAGGAAGATCTCATTATCCCTCATGTACGTAATGTTTGAGTTTGTTCCCCAATAAGTTGCGCTTTTGTTTTTGTTTTAATAAGTTTTATTCTGTTCCCATTTAATGTTTGTTATTTTGATTTGACAGCAACACAGCTTCTACGAGTTAATTATTAATAAAGCAAGGGGCAAGAGTGGACCGGTAATGCTTGTTCCTTCACTACCACTGGGAATTTTTATTTCTTTAATACTCCCTCCGTCCCAAGAGCTGTAAAGGAGGGAGTATGTTGATTATTCTGGAGTTTTCTCTTAGATTTTAAAACATGGATATATGCAAACTGACACGCATCTCTTATATGTGTGAGTTTCTGGGTTACATCATCGTTATCTTATAACCGCTCACTGTTTTTCTATCACCTATATCATCAAAGAGCAGTAATATATTATGTGCTGTCTTGATATAGTTTAACTCACAGAATGCCGATGGTGAGACTGCAATGTATAAAAGAAAATCACGTAACACTTTTTCATGTTCAACCACACAAGAACCTTTTGGTTTTCCAGATAAACTCTTCATGATCTAAGGAGTTGAGGTATTATTCACTGACGCTGATTTCTGTTCAGCTTTTCCACTTCGATGTTCACGAGGATGTGCGTACCATTGCTGATGCAACAAAAGAGAAGGATGAGGTGACTCACCAATCTCTTATATTTGTGGTGTCCACATGCTGCATTCTAGAATCCAAATGTCTAATAATCTCATGCTTGATGGTTGCAGTCTCATGCGGGGAAGGTTGTGGAGAGGCACTGGTACGAGAAGAACAAACATATATTCCCAGCCTCAAGATGGGAGGTTTGGCACCGACCCTCTTATCCTTTCATACACTTTAGGCCTTGTTCGGTTGAACCTCTCTTGGAGAGGTTTGGAGGGGATTGAGGGGGATTTTGACTTGTAGGGGATTTAATCCTCCCCAACCCCCCTTCAAATCCCTTCCAACCGAACAAGCCTTTAGGATGATCTATCTGCTGAGAAACAAACATGCCTGGTTTGTCAGCAAATTTGTTCAGACAGTAACCACTTGTATTTCCTTGCAGATCTATGACCCGACTAAGAAGTGGGAGCGCTACACGATCCATGGAGATTAAATTTCGCAGCATGATGCAACATAGTTTGAGAAGCGAAGTGTTTCTACTTTGGATTTATGTAGCAACCAGCACAGCAATTTTGCTAATGCGATACCTGAAGATCATCAGTGTTGTTGTCTGCAACGATTTCCCTTACTGAACTGTAGTAAACTGTACACCCTGTACCCTGCTGAAATTTTCATGAAATGTTTCGGGGTACTTGGATATGGTGGTGGCGCATCTTCCTTTCGACGACCATGTTCCGGTTAGTCTCCTTGGTGCTTTTGGTGCCTGCGCAACCGGTCATCGAAAACCCATCTGACTCGATCCCTCATCTCAGTTTGAAATCATATCCCAAGCTGGATTAAGATGCTCTCCACTCCATGCAACGCAACACGCACCTTTCTCCTACTACCACTACACACTACACACTGGAGTTGCTCCACAAACTGAGCTCGCACCAAACCCTCTTCCACCCCCGTTAAAACCCTACACCACCCATCGCCAAGCTCCTCAAACCATCTCACAACCATCGCCATGGCGTCTTCTCACCTTGCGATCCTAGTGCTGCTCTTGCTGCGGTTCTCCGGTGGCGCCGTCTCCTCCAGCTACATCGCAAGGACCACCGAGCAGCAGATCATCGCCTCCGTCGCGCCGGCCGCCTTCGCCGACGCCGACGACGGCGGCCAGGGCGACGCGCAGACGCAGGCGTTGCCTTTCCTCGCGTCCCCCTCCGGGTCGTTCGCCGCGTACCTACGCCGCGCCGCCGTGGGCGACCATGGCGGCAGCGGGGACGTGTGCTACGTCGAGGTCGTCCAGCAGCAGGCCGGCGGCGGCGGGACCAGCAGAGTGTGGGAGTCGGACTGCACGCCCGTGGGCGGCGCCGAGACCTGCGACCTGGCCTTCTCGCCGGTGGGGCTCGAGCTCTTCGCCGGCGGGCACTCGCTGTGGGACACGGCTGTCGACTCCGACCCCGCGATGCTCAGCCTCGACGGCGCCGGCGACATGAGGATCGTCAGCAGGGACGGCGTCACCATGTGGAGGACGAGGGACGAGCCGTGGACGGGGCGGAGGTGCGGCGCCGCGGCCTTGCCGGTGTCGTCCCCTTCGATGGAGGGCGTGCTCCCGCCGCCGTCGGCCACCGGCGCGAAGCTCTTGACGCCTCCGGCGGCGACGTCGACTCTCGCCAGTCCGTGGGGCTCGGGCTTCACTTTCGGAGACCAAACGGCGCCACCACTTGACACGTCGCCCGACCAGATACTGCCGCCGCCACCGCCAGCTGACGACGACGACGATTCGACCGACTCGCCTGACCTTGTGCTGCCACCCCCGCTGCCGCCGTCTGACCCGTCAACGGACTGGCCGGACCTGCAGCTGCCTCCACCGCCGGCGGACATGTACCCGATCCCCGAGACGCCAGACCAGCCTCTGTACTCGTCGCCACCTCCGGCGGACATGCACCCGATCCCCGAGACGCCTGACCAGCCTCTGTACTCGTCGCCACCGCCGGCGGTCACGTACCCGATCCCCGAGTCGCCGGACCAGCCTCTGCACTCGTCACCACCTCCAGCTCCTCCGACCCCCTCTGTCCCGCCCCAGACGCCATCGCCACCCGTCGACACGCCCCCACTCGTGCCATCTTCCGGCGCGGGCATCACCACGCCACCAGCTTCATCGGGCGACGACAACATGCCATTCTCGCCACCGCCTCACGGCACGCCGCACCCGCACCACCTTCCTCTGGGAGCCTCGCCGCCGACGGCGCCGGGCGCGGTGGCGCCGATCAGCGGCGGCCAGGGCCCGCTCCCGTTCGGGCAGGGACAGGGGCAGGGGCAGCATGGGCAAGGGCAGGGCGTGTTCGGGCAGCAGCAGAACCAGCTGCTGAACGGCGGGGGGCAGCCGCTGGAGGACAGCGCCGGCGGGTGGTCGGGCAGGGAGCGCGGCGGGGCGGGCGCGAGCCTGGCTTTGGTCGCTCTGGTGGCTCTGGCTATCGCGTTTTAGTGTTTCATTCATCGTCGTTCGCAAATTTGTATCACATCACTTGTAATTTTGTTTTCTGGGTTGGGCTCGTTCAGGGGAAGACATGTCCTTGTTGCTAAATTAGTTGAGAGAATTTCTTATTTGGCCCTTTCTTAAAGTTTGGTTCCCTATTTGGCCCAAATAAATTTTTCTTCCAATTTGACAGCAAAAATAATTTTTGTTCCTTATATGACACTTTTGCCAATTTTAGACACTAACGGCGTTAAGTGTGAGGTGAAAAGACCATGTTGCCCCTGTAATATTTTTGTACCCAGATCATCATCAATACAAAGAAAGAAACAAAAGGCCTCTTGCTGTGGCCACTAAATCTCGCATGTTGTGTGCCTCCTGTTCTCGCGTGTGTTAGCCGGCGGCTTCGTACGTAACTACTCCCTCTGTAAACTAATATAAGAACGTTTAGGTCACTACTTTAATGATCTAAACACTCTTATATTAGTTTACAGAGTGTACGTGCAGATCGTGTATACGTGCATGCACTAGGTTCACATGGAATCAATCCACGTGGGTGCCTGCCTGGTTGGTGTGCACGTGCACCTTAAAACTCCGGCGGAATCAGCTAGCTCGTCTAGATGGAACCAAGTTACGTACCTGCAGATGACGACGCCCACGGCCGCTCCATCCAAGGCCTTACTCGTGAGCTCGGGCATCGCTGTGCTATGTCCGACTACCGCAGGCGCATCTTTAATTGCGACTGCCACGAACCGCAGGCGACGCCGGCGCCGTCCGCGACTCATTTAGACGCGCCAGCTGATTCCGCGTGGACGCCCAAGGCTGAGCCCGCCTCAGCGCCGTGGAACATATCCACTCTGCAGCCACATTCGCAAATGATGAACTAACCAAAATATTGGAGCATACATCCCTAAAACATGGATAAACTGATTGCCTTTTTACTACATTCAGGATAGTTACACAATACACCAGGGATAAAACGGTCTTTTTGCCTTACGCTTAACACCGTTAATGTCTAAAATGGATGGAAGTGTCATATAAGGAACAAAATTTACTTTAGATGTCAAATAGAGAAGAAAATTTTATTTTGGGCCAAATAGGGAACCAAACTTTAAGAAAGAGCCAAATAAGGAATTCTCTCTAATTAGTTAGGGATTTCTGGTCAGCATGCTTTGTGTTGATTGATGTGTTCCATGTATCAGCACTATGTTCAGGTGTTTTCTATATTTCCTTTTAGCAAATTTTGTTTATCTATCCTTGATGCCTCCCTTGACAGCCACTTTTTCGGCATGACCTGTGTGGGCAGCAAACCGAACAGATTGATAGACCAAAACAAGCCAAACAAACACAATTCACACAAACAAACAATGAATTGACAATTTATAAAAAACAAACAAACAATGAATTGACAAGATTCGATAGAAAGGAGACATCCGAGTCAATGTACTAGAGGACCGATCCAGCGACTATAAGCTAACCTCCAACTTGATGCAACCACAACACGTCTCTAGCAACGCTAGTACTCCCTCCGTCTCATAATATAATACGTTTTTGCTAGCTTGCAAAAACGTCTTATATTATGGGACGGAGGGAGTAATTTTCATTTGCTTTGGATAGCTCATCGCTCACAAAACTTCAGGACAATTCCCCTAAAAAAAATCTTCAGGACATTTACAATCATGGGCACTCTCATGCAATCACCAAGCAGTGTAAGTGTGTAACCGCAAGCGCAATGTCAATTTCAGCATCTTCTAACTATTTTGAAAGGTTTACTGGCAGGGTACTATATATATAGACGGGCACTATTTGTCCACCACGATATTTGTAGCGGCATGTATCAAGCTTGAGTGAGCAGGCCGGCCAGGGAGTTATTTACGCCACATGGACGGAGGCTTATGTCCTTTACCGATGACTTCAGTTTATACATCTGAACCATCCAAAGTACGGAGACAATGATGTGTGTAATGAAGCAATATATTTGAGTTCTCTAGTAAAATGAGACGGCAACACTTAAGTTGGCTAGCCTATATATATGCATATATATAGAATATGTAGGAGCAGTACTGCTCCTACTAGTATGCATGACAAGCTAGGTTCGAGTCACAAGAGGAAGAGGACTCGACTGAGTGATCACACTGATCAGTGATCACCATGTTGATGCTGGTGGTAATCTTTGCACTAGCATCACAAAAGGGAGTATCTTCAATGGGAATGGGTGGTGTTGGGAAAGGGTGTCCAAACACATCACTGAATCTGAGAATTCAGGGTCAGCCGGCGAGGTGGTAGGTTGCAGGGTCCCTCTCCGACAGCTGAGCAGGAAGTGACTAGTATGAATATGATGTTCAAGCCTTCATCAGTTTACACAACCACACGTCTCCTCCTGCTTGCCGCATTCTGGTACATGGCCGTTGCCATGCCTTGTAGCTTTCATCAAATTCATGATGTGCTTCCATAGACCCCTTGAAAACTCTATGTTGGTTTTGCTCTGTAAGTGAGTCCAAGAACTATTGTAATTCAGTCGATCTGGATATAACTAACTTCAAGAAATACTAGCATCACTTACCATCGTTCTCTTTTTTAGAAAATCAGAAGAGGACTTATAATTACCGACCACGGTTGGTCAGCCACCCCTTAGGGCCAATCTTTTCTACTAATATTTAGTATGAATTTGGAGTATGTAGTTCGGAAACTGCTTTAGGCATGTAGTTGGTGCAATTTACTAATCACCGATTTTATGGTCTCTACTTAATTACCTACATTGCCATGGTTGGGGTTAACCCATTGCTGTTACTCATTTTAATGGAAAGAAAGAAGTGCCTGAAACACACAAGGATAAAAGGAATACTCCTACCATATCACGAAAAATAATTAAACATTTCATATAACTACAAAACAAGTTAGCCAAATACGCTAAAGCGAGGACGGGGTAGTTCACTAGTTCAGACAATACATGGTTCAAAATCACCAGCGGTCTTGTCAGGTTCGAAGGGTTGGGCAAGACATTGGTTGCCGGGGAGGTGTACGAGCGCGACATTGTGGTATGCCAGTACAAAGCACGGGCTTGGGTTCATTCCGCAGACAAAGGCGCGGTGGATGCTCTGAAGGAGATCCTAGAGGAACTTGTCATGCAGGTTACTGGGGATGCCAGGACGCTCATCACAAGTCTCAGAAAATGCCTCGAGTCAAAGAGGTGAGTCTACTTGATTTTGGTTGTGTGTATTATCATGTTTCGGCAAGGTTTTTGACAAAAAAAAGAGTACATTCATATTTGTATTTTAATTATATTGATACATTGGTAGTAAATAGCCTTTGGTCTTAAAAGGGGTTACCAGGACTGCTAGAGGCATGTGTGGCTGCATCGTGTTGGATGTCCTTTTCTGACGACTTCAATTTATACATCTGAACTATCCAAAGCACATTGACAGTGATGTGTGCAATGAATCAATATATTTGAGTTCTCTATAAAACTAGACATGAATGCTAAGTTGGCTAGTCTATATATATGTAGGATACTCTCCTGTTCACTTCTCTACCGCTGAGGCATGAGCCACCCAAATTCCTGAGCAGTTTGATTGAAGTGAACACCATGGGGGCTAACAGTAATCTTGATACTAACAATAGCACAAAAGAGAGTATCGAGAATGGGAATAGGTGGCGTTGGAAATAGGCGTCAAACGACAGTATAGGATCAGTCGGTGCAAGGCGAGCCGGCAGGTTCCAGGGGCACGACACTCTCTCCGTGAGAGGACCACAAATTGACGGAGTATCGAGTTATTTACGCCACATGGACGGAGGCTTATGTCCTTTACCGATGACTTCAGTTTATACATCTGAACCATCCAAAGTACGGAGACAATGATGTGTGTAATGAAGCAATATATTTGAGTTCTCTAGTAAAATGAGACGGCAACACTTAAGTTGGCTAGCCTATATATATGCATATATATAGAATATGTAGGAGCAGTACTGCTCCTACTAGTATGCATGACAAGCTAGGTTCGAGTCACAAGAGGAAGAGGACTCGACTGAGTGATCACACTGATCAGTGATCACCATGTTGATGCTGGTGGTAATCTTTGCACTAGCATCACAAAAGGGAGTATCTTCAATGGGAATGGGTGGTGTTGGGAAAGGGTGTCCAAACACATCACTGAATCTGAGAATTCAGGGTCAGCCGGCGAGGTGGTAGGTTGCAGGGTCCCTCTCCGACAGCTGAGCAGGAAGTGACTAGTATGAATATGATGTTCAAGCCTTCATCAGTTTACACAACCACACGTCTCCTCCTGCTTGCCGCATTCTGGTACATGGCCGTTGCCATGCCTTGTAGCTTTCATCAAATTCATGATGTGCTTCCATAGACCCCTTGAAAACTCTATGTTGGTTTTGCTCTGTAAGTGAGTCCAAGAACTATTGTAATTCAGTCGATCTGGATATAACTAACTTCAAGAAATACTAGCATCACTTACCATCGTTCTCTTTTTTAGAAAATCAGAAGAGGACTTATAATTACCGACCACGGTTGGTCAGCCACCCCTTAGGGCCAATCTTTTCTACTAATATTTAGTATGAATTTGGAGTATGTAGTTCGGAAACTGCTTTAGGCATGTAGTTGGTGCAATTTACTAATCACCGATTTTATGGTCTCTACTTAATTACCTACATTGCCATGGTTGGGGTTAACCCATTGCTGTTACTCATTTTAATGGAAAGAAAGAAGTGCCTGAAACACACAAGGATAAAAGGAATACTCCTACCATATCACGAAAAATAATTAAACATTTCATATAACTACAAAACAAGTTAGCCAAATACGCTAAAGCGAGGACGGGGTAGTTCACTAGTTCAGACAATACATGGTTCAAAATCACCAGCGGTCTTGTCAGGTTTGAAGGGTTGGGCAAGACATTGGTTGCCGGGGAGGTGTACGAGCGCGGCATTGTGGTATGCCAGTACAAAGCACGGGCTTGGGTTCATTCCGCAGACAAAGGCGCGGTGGATGCTCTGAAGGAGATCCTAGAGGAACTTGTCATGCAGGTTACTGGGGATGCCAGGACGCTCATCACAAGTCTCAGAAAATGCCTCGAGTCAAAGAGGTGAGTCTACTTGATTTTGGTTGTGTGTATTATCATGTTTCGGCAAGGTTTTTGACAAAAAAAGAGTACATTCATATTTGTATTTTAATTATATTGATACATTGGTAGTAAATAGCCTTTGGTCTTAAAAGGGGTTACCAGGACTGCTAGAGGCATGTGTGGCTGCATCGTGTTGGATGTCCTTTTCTGACGACTTCAATTTATACATCTGAACTATCCAAAGCACATTGACAGTGATGTGTGCAATGAATCAATATATTTGAGTTCTCTATAAAACTAGACATGAATGCTAAGTTGGCTAGTCTATATATATGTAGGATACTCTCCTGTTCACTTCTCTACCGCTGAGGCATGAGCCACCCAAATTCCTGAGCAGTTTGATTGAAGTGAACACCATGGGGGCTAACAGTAATCTTGATACTAACAATAGCACAAAAGAGAGTATCGAGAATGGGAATAGGTGGCGTTGGAAATAGGCGTCAAACGACAGTATAGGATCAGTCGGTGCAAGGCGAGCCGGCAGGTTCCAGGGGCACGACACTCTCTCCGTGAGAGGACCACAAATTGACGGAGTATCGAGTTATTTACGCCACATGGACGGAGGCTTATGTCCTTTACCGATGACTTCAGTTTATACATCTGAACCATCCAAAGTACGGAGACAATGATGTGTGTAATGAAGCAATATATTTGAGTTCTCTAGTAAAATGAGACGGCAACACTTAAGTTGGCTAGCCTATATATATGCATATATATAGAATATGTAGGAGCAGTACTGCTCCTACTAGTATGCATGACAGGCTAGGTTCGAGTCACAAGAGGAAGAGGACTCGACTGAGTGATCACACTGATCAGTGATCACCATGTTGATGCTGGTGGTAATCTTTGCACTAGCATCACAAAAGGGAGTATCTTCAATGGGAATGGGTGGTGTTGGGAAAGGGTGTCCAAACACATCACTGAATCTGAGAATTCAGGGTCAGCCGGCGAGGTGGTAGGTTGCAGGGTCCCTCTCCGACAGCTGAGCAGGAAGTGACTAGTATGAATATGATGTTCAAGCCTTCATCAGTTTACACAACCACACGTCTCCTCCTGCTTGCCGCATTCTGGTACATGGCCGTTGCCATGCCTTGTAGCTTTCATCAAATTCATGATGTGCTTCCATAGACCCCTTGAAAACTCTATGTTGGTTTTGCTCTGTAAGTGAGTCCAAGAACTATTGTAATTCAGTCGATCTGGATATAACTAACTTCAAGAAATACTAGCATCACTTACCATCGTTCTCTTTTTTAGAAAATCAGAAGAGGACTTATAATTACCGACCACGGTTGGTCAGCCACCCCTTAGGGCCAATCTTTTCTACTAATATTTAGTATGAATTTGGAGTATGTAGTTCGGAAACTGCTTTAGGCATGTAGTTGGTGCAATTTACTAATCACCGATTTTATGGTCTCTACTTAATTACCTACATTGCCATGGTTGGGGTTAACCCATTGCTGTTACTCATTTTAATGGAAAGAAAGAAGTGCCTGAAACACACAAGGATAAAAGGAATACTCCTACCATATCACGAAAAATAATTAAACATTTCATATAACTACAAAACAAGTTAGCCAAATACGCTAAAGCGAGGACGGGGTAGTTCACTAGTTCAGACAATACATGGTTCAAAATCACCAGCGGTCTTGTCAGGTTCGAAGGGTTGGGCAAGACATTGGTTGCCGGGGAGGTGTACGAGCGCGACATTGTGGTATGCCAGTACAAAGCACGGGCTTGGGTTCATTCCGCAGACAAAGGCGCGGTGGATGCTCTGAAGGAGATCCTAGAGGAACTTGTCATGCAGGTTACTGGGGATGCCAGGACGCTCATCACAAGTCTCAGAAAATGCCTCGAGTCAAAGAGGTGAGTCTACTTGATTTTGGTTGTGTGTATTATCATGTTTCGGCAAGGTTTTTGACAAAAAAAAGAGTACATTCATATTTGTATTTTAATTATATTGATACATTGGTAGTAAATAGCCTTTGGTCTTAAAAGGGGTTACCAGGACTGCTAGAGGCATGTGTGGCTGCATCGTGTTGGATGTCCTTTTCTGACGACTTCAATTTATACATCTGAACTATCCAAAGCACATTGACAGTGATGTGTGCAATGAATCAATATATTTGAGTTCTCTATAAAACTAGACATGAATGCTAAGTTGGCTAGTCTATATATATGTAGGATACTCTCCTGTTCACTTCTCTACCGCTGAGGCATGAGCCACCCAAATTCCTGAGCAGTTTGATTGAAGTGAACACCATGGGGGCTAACAGTAATCTTGATACTAACAATAGCACAAAAGAGAGTATCGAGAATGGGAATAGGTGGCGTTGGAAATAGGCGTCAAACGACAGTATAGGATCAGTCGGTGCAAGGCGAGCCGGCAGGTTCCAGGGGCACGACACTCTCTCCGTGAGAGGACCACAAATTGACTGTTGTGAATATGATGTTTGAGCCTTCACCGGCCTTGCTCTGCTATCTGGTCGTTACAACGCCTTGTAGTTCTTGCTGTGCTCCGCTACACCCCTTGAGAAGTCTATTTTGGTTTTGCATTGTAAATGAATCCACAAAACTTTAAGATATACTGGCATGTCTTCTCATTGTTCTTCTGTTTACAAAATCTGAACAGAAACCGTCGACCCTCCCCCCCCCCCCCCCCCCCCCCCCCCCCCCCCCCCCCCCCCCCCAATGGTCAACCAACCCTTCAGGCCCACCTTTCTGTTCTAATATTTAGCGTGAACTAGGAGCATGTAGTCCGTAAAATGTCACCATCGATTACGTGGTCTCAACTCAACTAGGTACATCACAATGATTGTGGTTAACCATTTCCCTTACTCGATTTGATAGAAAGAGGTATCTGAAACAGAGAAGGATAAAATAAGATTGGTCCCTAAATATTAAATTTTACATATGAGTACTAAAAAACAACCTCGGCCAAATACGCTAAAACAAGGACCACAAGTAGTACTAGACAGAAAGGCGCGCTCCGCCGCCCTGGCTATAGCAACATTTTCCAAGTACAATTTTAGGCATGCTTGGGTAGTACTGTTGGGGCTTGATGCCTGGGAAAATTCTCGTGGACAAACTCATTTTGGCAATCTCTCTTCTCGGTTTTTGCCTCTGCGCAGTGGGGCTTGATGGCGACGATGCCGTGCCCGTTCGCCGCTTGGTGCCGGTCGAATGCATAGGGGTTTTGCGTGCTCGGCCTCTCTCCGTTCATGGCCCTTTCCAGATCACGTGCACCTGAATGCCTGCTCTGCTTTTTTTATTCTGCTGGGGCTGGCTGGTTGTCGTGGTTTTGAGCACTAGCCCTGTTTTTGACGCTACGGGGTCTGGTCGGCTCTGTTGCGGTCGTCCTGCCCCTCCGGTTTTCTATAAAGAGTATATATTAATACCGTGAAAGTACCAATTACATCCAGCCTTTACAACAACGCAATGCCCTAATGGCATGAAGGATGCACACAACCAAAAAAAAAAAAAAAGAAGCTAAAAAAAGAAAAGTCCCGCTACAGGGTTCCAGACCTTGCAACAGCAGCACAACCACCACCAAGACAACACCTGATGTCCAAGTTCTCCAAAAGCGACGCCTCCAAGAAGGAAAAAGTGCACCAGCGCCGTCGTCGCCTGATCGTAGATCTTGGGTTCTCACCCCGGAGATAATCCCCGCTCCCAAAACAATGCCTTCAACAAGGCCATTGCCAGGCACAACCAACTAAGGCCAGACCTTAGATTTTTACCCTGAAAAGGAAGACTTTGAACTTCACATATGTTGTCGCCCCCACTTACATACCGCTGCCATGAAACCCGAAACTCGGAGCAAGTTCCTCAACGCCGTAGGCTCCAATCACCATTACTAGTCCTCCAATCTCGGCTTCCATGACATTCTTCGCCTCTGACTTCACCATGGAGCTAAACATATCTCCTGATGGCAACAGATAGCAGAGCTTTGCGCCGCTCGCTCCTTAACGGAGAACCAATGGGCACGACCTAATCCCCCCCCGATCCAGCAATCTCCAGGCATAACACGCCCATGGGAGTTCGTCGACGGAGCCTTCCGGAACCCGCCACTTCGGCCAGATCACGAAGGACAGGCGTCCGACAAATCTTCGTCTTGGCAAAAGAGGAACCTTAGGACCGCCGCCTTTATCCGAGCACACCAGCAGCCCCCCACACCGCCGGTCGGAGCATCATCGAAGAAGGCGGCCGTAGCACACGACCACAAACCGTCCATGGCAGGGGGCGATCCAGATCAGGCCCTTAGGCCCAGATCTGACCCACCACCGCGCCGCCGGAGATTGGTGCCGACGCTGCGCACCGCCCGCCGCAAAGATGCCGCTCCGGCTTCAGGCCACGACTACAGCCCGCGTCGCCCTTGAACCGCCGCCACCACTCCATAACCGCCCATGGAGCCGCGGCCACGGTGCACTCTCCTTCCCTCCGTCTTTAGATGAGAAGGGCACCGCCAACGGCGCCGCTGGCGGCGCCGGCCAGGGGCACATCGATGAAGAGGGTTGTACTGGATGGGGAGGATCCTCTGGAGTTGCCCGGGCGTAGGCGAACCGGGAGGCGGCTAGGTTTCAGATTGGGAGTGGACGGGGAGCCTGCTGGACAGACCACGTACACCTCTCCTTCTTGACCGATTGGTGTAAGGTTTGTGTGTGTTTTATAGTCATAGTTTTAAATACATCAACAACAAATGGATAGCTAATATACACGACAGAAATTCTACGAGGAGAAAGAAAATAGCAAACCAAAAGATCCAACGCGATCCAAGATCCACTGAAACCGAATGGCGAGAAGAAGGCTGCAACACCTCCATGGGCCTTTGCTCACGAAGACAGTGTCCTCCTTTGACCAAGGAACGACATGAAGAAGCTCGCAAAACCACGACGATCGCAACCACCTCCCCGGCCTTTTCCTGAAGGAAACGGAAACAGCCGCCAGCTACCCCGTCTTTCCATGCCCTCGCCTACTTTGAGCGCTCAACGATGGCCACCTCGACAATAGACACCGCGCTCACACCGACACACACGAAGACTGGCGAAGAAGCTCGCGGAGGGAGCGAAGCGAGAGGAACCTCGCGTGCTTCGGCTAGAAGAGGAGGATATGGAAGGCCGCGCCAAACATGCCAGCACATGAGGCACTTTTATGGACGCACCGGGGAGGACATCCAACCTTACACGTCCCATCCCATGACAACCGGTCACAACCAGCGATGGTCAGGGTCCGGAGGCCAAGCCCCTCTACGTTCGGGCAGGACAGCCCCTACAGGTCCAGGTAGACCAAGCCCCTTCGTGGCCAGGCAGGCCACCCTCAAAGCCGTTTGGCCTACTGTCGTGACCTAGCCAGCTAGCCCGAGAACCAACCACGCGCGTGGGTCATCCTGGCATGATCGTACCAGCCCGCCGACGGGCGAAGATGTCGACATGTGGGTCCGGCCTCCCCTTCGCGCGCAAGGCAACACATGAGGCACCCCACGCGTGTGCGGATGAAACTACCCCATGACGGTGGCCCCACAGATACCGGTGGTCCACCAGTCATGGACCCAAGCTGGGTCGCCCGGGTGCGTGCCATCCAAGCAGATCGGACGACTAAGAGCCCCCAAGAGCCCCCACGGCACGCCAATGGACGGCGTGGAGGGCACTCTCGCACGCGAAGCACCTAAGGAGGCTGGTACTTCAACATCCTTTATAGGGGTAATTACTTTTGTAGCATATCTTCAGGTTCCATTTGTCAAACCATGCATTATGAAGATATGTAAGTCGGTTGCTATTGCTTGTAGATTACGGTTAGGTAGTTAGGTATAGAGATACATCTGTTTAAATCTCTCTCTCTCTCTCTCTTATCTATCCTAACCTCTCCTGTAATCTCTCTGGCCGTGCTCAGCACGATTCCTTCTGTAACCCTACGAGGACTCCCCTCGACCGCATCAATATAACCATCGCGGGCTCTCTGTTCGAGAGTTGAGACGCTTCACCAATCGCTTTACACCATTAAGTAGAAGTAGTATTTAAGAAACTAACTTTAGGTTAAGCATCAGGAGTTGTGGTTCACAAAACACTTAGCTATTTCAAATGAGCATTTCAGAACCATCATTAACTTAATAATCAGGTTTTAGCCAGAAAGTTCTCTGGCGGAGACCACTAAGATCAACTTACACTAGTAGAAAACAGGGCATTGGTCTTGGTTCTGCAACCGGGACTAAGCAATCGGGACTAAAAACCCTCACTTTTAGTCCCGGTTGTGTTACGAACCGGGACTAAAGGCGCTCCACGTGGTCGCTGTCGGGCGCCCAGGCAGGAGGACCTTTAGTCCCGGTTGGTAACACCAACCGGGACTAAAAAGTAGCCAGGCGTCAGCACCAGCCAAGCACTGGTTTTTTTTTAAAGGAGGGGTTTAGCGTTTAGGGGTTTCATATTGTGTTTCCCCCTTTTCTTTTTGTGTTTAACATTTAATTCTTTTACATTTAGGGTTTTCATTTTTATTTTATGTTTTCAATTCAACTCGACGCTAGCTACTACATATAGCAATGAAGGAACCATTACACAAATCGTGTCATGAATATAGAGAGAAGTGACCTCTCTTTCTCCGTGCTTGCTCGAACAACAAGTTTTCGTATATCTATTCGACGCTAGTACGTATAGTACACGTTCATTCATATATACAATGTAACATCTCTTACGATCCCTATCTAATTACCAATATTCATTATCCATTCTCGATGGTATTCTCCGGTTTTAGCTATGATCTCTTCAAGGAATAATCCCGCCAATTCCTCTTGAATTGCTCGTATGCGAGCCTTTGGTACGAGTGCGTCCTGTCTCCGTTCGATCTAATTTAAAGAAGGGGGTCAATATATATATATATATATATATATGACAAATGTTTGGTACGACCGGGTGTAGTTACTCCCACTTTTGTTTCGTATGTTATAGGTAGTATCTATCATTTCAAAATGTATATATGCGTAATATGTAGTATATAAGAATGTTTAGGTAGTATATATACTACTTTCTAGGTAGTATGTCTCATATTTTAAGGATACGTTTTTTACGTACAAATATGTACGTATTTTATAAATATAATAAAAATACGAGTGTACTTGCAATTTTTTCATATAACTCACTTTGAAGTATCTTAGATATAGTATACAAACATACTAAAAATAATAAAGTTGTATATATACTACCACATGGTAGTATATGAGATATGGGAGTAACTACACCCGGTAGTATGATATATTTTCCCTATATATATATATATATATATATATATATAATGAAAATCAACACAATTGATGGTAATAAAATAAATTTGTGAATGTTGTTTACGTACTTCAAGTTGTTCTAAAAGCCTGCCCGTCTCAAAGGTCGTCTGGCGAATGAACTCGCAAACGTAGTATTCACATAAGTTATTCCCGGATCCCTGCCTCGAGCACTTTACGAGAATAGAGTTCAGTCAAAATAATAATCAAGCATGATAGTGGTATATATTGAAACTACAATCAAAGAGATGCGAGGACCTAGCTAGTACTACTTATAGTGAGTTGTTCAAATCGCAGCTCCTCTCTCCCTAGACCCTTAGCCTGCTTGGTGAACTTTTTCCAAACCCTGCCCGGCAAAGAAAATGAATAAAGAAGTTATTTTTACTTGATATCGGGAAATGAACGAAAGTTGCCGATATAGTGTGATAATGATTGAAATTACCTCTGGAGCATTTCTCTGAGGTTCGCCCACGACTCCATGTCTTTACGTAACGAGTCCATGACAAGTACTTTTCCTTTGTCAAGCTGAATGACTAGCAGAATAAAGTGGAACCTACGCACGCATAGCTCATCAATTACACTTAACATCGAGTAATCGAAACAGAATGATGTGTACAAGACAGTATAACACTCACTTGAAGTTGTAAGGAAATAGTATTTCCCTTTTGGTTTGTTGTTCAATTAACGCTCTTAGCAAGATCTTCTCTACATCCTTGGCGTTTTTTCTATCGTAACTTCATGAATAGTATTTGGGTTAATGAACCCAATGTCCCAGCAGATTCCTCCTCTTTTGCATTCGAGGATCTTCTTTCTGCATAATATATATAGTGAGGATAATTATACATGCAATGAACGAGCGGAGCTAGATACTTAATTACAGAAATGATACTTACAAACAAAAGCAACTGGCGATAGATTTGTCGATGGCATTTTGATTGTATAACTGAAATAATTCTTCAAATTGAACGAAAATCTCCTCCTCTCCGTTGAAGTAATGCTCATCTTTAACCCCCGCAATGATATAGTCGGCCCCTTGCTTTGAGGCTTCCAAGTACCATTCATGCAATTTTCGCATTTGTGTTGGTAGATTGCGGAGCTCCTCAGGTCTCACGAGAGGCTTCCGGTGCTCGAATCTGGCCACCACCTTAGCCATTTCGAACTGTACCTCATTGCCTAAGTAATCACCAAGAGTGAAACCGGGAGCAGCGGCCGCTACCTACGGATCATTAGCGATATTGGCAAACACCTTCAGCGGGGGGCACGATTGGTTTTTCTGTTCGCCCAGCTGGGGAATTGTTTTCCCCTTTGCACTACTGCTAGTACTTGCTGACCGCTGTTCTGGATCTCTATATGACTTTACAATAGAGCGGTCATAGTTTGATAGCGGCGGAGGCGGCGGTGGTTTCGTAAGTTTTTTCAGACAGCGCCTCGCTTTTACCGGATCTATTTTCTCCTTTGGAACTGGACGTTTGGGTGCAAGCTGGCGTTTCATGTCGGCAGCCACGCTCTCGTTCAATTCGTCATCAGTCATGTCGTATGGTAACTTGGCAGGAGCCTTCTTGACGCTACCTGCTCTGGATTTCTTCGCTGCCGTACTACTAGCCGCCGGAGCGGCGACGGATCTCTTCCGCTGCTGCTGAGGCGGCGGAGGAGGCGGAGTCAGCTGACGCGGCGGCGGAGGAGGCGGAGTCAGCTGACGCGGCGGATTCTGCTGGGGGGGGGGCTCCTCCGTCGGAGTCCGCTGACGCGGCGGAGACAGCTGAGGCGGCAGAGGATTCTGTTGGGCCTCCTCCGGCGGAGTCCGCTGACGCGGCGGAGACAGCTAAGGCGGCGGAGTGTGCTGACGCGGCGGAGACGACTGATGCAGCACAGGTAGAGCTGGACTGTGAGGAGTCTGCTGAGGGGCCTCCTCCGGCTGAGTCTGCTGACGCAACGTCCATTGTGGAAGCACAATGTTTTCCTTTCTCCATAGAATGGTAGTCCTTAGGGCATCTCCCAAACGAGTCTCCCCTTCACCTGTAGGGTACTCAAGGTCCAGCCTCTCAAATCCGTTGGTAACTTCATCCACCCCGACAACAGCATAGCCATCTGGAATCAGATTGCAATGGAAAGTTCCATGAGGTCCAGGAGGTAAGACATAGCCGACTGCCACCTTCAAGGTTATGTTCATGCATTTCGCAATTAGCTCACAATGTTCCCTCTCCGTGATATCATCCACGGGGTAGCGAGGAGCCGTGATATCAGGCCGAACGAGCTCCGTGGAAGCCATGCTGCTTTTCCGCTGAGATGGTGGGGTAGCTTCGTGGGCAGTATGGAATGAAGGATCTTCGTGCTGCTGAGATGGTGGGCCGATAGCTCGCTGACTGCTAAGTGCCTCTAATTTCTTCTCCTGCATCGCTAATCTTTCTTCTACCTTTTGAATCCGGTCTGCTTCCTCTTTCTTCTTTCTCCCACGGCTTCTATAACCAGTGCTGTCGGGAAACCCATGCACCCACGGAACGGAGCCTGATGTGCCTCGTGTTCGTCCAGGGTGTTCAGGATTCCCGAGGGCGCGTGACGGTACGTCCTTCTCTCTGTCGGGATGGAACCTCCCTTCCTGCACGTCCTTTATTGCATCTTGAATGGCTTTGATGGGTGTTTTAAGTTGAGCTTTCATGTAAACACACTTCCCTGTTTCTGGGTGCAAAGTTCCCCCATGCCCGAAGAACCAAGTCCTTGCCCGTTCGGGCTAGTTCAATGTCTCTAGTTCGATCTCTTTAGCAAGCAGGTCATTCTCAGCTTTGTCCCACGTAGGCCGGGCAACCTTGTAGCCACCTGACCCCGTAACATGGTGATATTGCTTCTTTGCAACATTTTGCTTATTTATCTGTGACCTTTTCTTAGCTTTCTCCGATTTCTTGTACACCACAAATGCGGGCCAGTGATCTTTTATCTTCGCATATTGACCGGTGAATTCTGGAGTTTTGTCTTTCTCGACAAACTGTTCATTCAATCTTTTCTTCCAATTCTTGAATTGTTCTGCCATCTTCTTAAGAGCCCACACCTTGACTTTTTGCTGTATAACTGGGTTATTTGGATCCTCCTCTGGCGGTAGGCTGAAATTTGTCATGAGCGAGTTCCAAAGCTCATCTTTGCATCTATCGTCGACATAAGAATCTCCATTTTCCTTCTTCTTATTCCATTCTTGGATGCTGATCGGGATGCTGTCCCTAACAATAACTCCGCAGTGATGTATAAATCGGTCTTGGGTCCTCTTGGGAAGAGTCGGTTTGCCATCTGGAGCGACTTCTTCGATCGTGAACCTTTCATTCTCGCCCAACTTTTTCTTCGGGCCTCGTCTCCTTATAGAAGGTTGGCTCGATCCGGAGGGCTAAAAGAAGAAAGAAGCATTAATATATGTACATACAAAACAATTAATGCATCTAGTCAGCAGAGGCTTAATTAATATATATACCACGCCGGACTTTGCAACAGTTAAGGCTTCAACACCGGCGGAGCCGTCATCTCCTCCCTCCACTCGATCACCGGAGTCGTCATCCTCTCTTCCCTCACCATCAGTGTCGTTGAGGAACGACAAGGTGATATCAACATCTCCCTCGTGGATCATTTCCCCCAACATCTCTTCTTTTTCTAAGTCTCTGACGTGTTCCATAGTTTCTGCAAATATTAAAAAATGCCAATATACAACCATGAGAGATGGATTAGTGGCAAACATAGACCTAATCACAATAAGGAATCATATGCATATGAGCAATGGATTAGTGACAAACATCATGCAAAGTTGACAAGTTTTATAACAGTCAGTTTCAGACGATCGTCGAGGACTCCTCCCCCCCTCATGTCAAAGTTATACCGAAATTATCGGGGCTTTCTGTTTTAACAATCCCCCTCATGTCGAAGTCAATGAACAACATGAAAATTTCTAAGTGATTGCTAAACTTTTATGCTTCATTTATATGAAGATCAATTATCCAATATAACTATGTTCGCGATATGAGGCATTGGACATTATCTAGAATCATATCTGATGATTCGTCCTATCTTTCGGGAGAGGATACTTTGTGGACCGCCTCTCTCATGCCCGTCCGACGTGCAAATCATGTTTTCATATGCCTCAAAATCAAAGTTATCGGGGTTATGTTTTAACGACCCCCCCTCATGTCGAAGTTACGACGATATTTGTACAAGATGAATACAAGATTTATACACAAGATGAATACAAAATGAATACAAGATGAATACAAGATTTATACACAAGATGAATACACAACTCAACAAATGAACCAACCATCATCCTAGGAACAAAACTCAACATACAACAAATGGACACCTTTTGTCGAACAGCGGAGGGACGATCAGGGACCAACTCCACCGAGATGCAACACCACAACCTGTAATTCCACCGAGTGAAAAAAAATCTCAACATACAACCTTTGAGTAAAGTAAAATTAGGCAAACCCAAGTATGCCACTGGATAGAATGAAAGATTTTAGTTGAAATGAACCTAAAGATCATGGCAAACGTATGCACGGAACTCAAATGGTGATCAAAGCAATATGCAATGCAAATCTGTCCATTATAGCTAGATACCAATTTGAAAGCAAGATTTGAACATGCTACAGAATTTATACATGGAAAAAAATGGCATGACATGAATGTACATGTAACACATGGCAAAACATGCTTACTGAACTAATTCAAATGACCCCTAGATCAATGGCAATCATCATGACAAGTTGACAAGTATTAACAGATTTTCAGACTTAGTGATATTTGCATAGAGTGGCATAAAACAGATTCATGATGCAACCTTTGAGGCAAGTAAAATATATGCTACATCAGTTTTTCATGGCAACAAAGAGCATGTCAAGCATGTACTAATTACCCTCAACAAAACACCCTTACTGATCAAGATCCAAAGATGCACAGATTTGTTGCAAACCTCAAGGCAAAATGCAAAGTATTAATACTGCCAGTTTCAGACTTAGAGAAAAATAGCATGGCACTACAAACTAGGTTACACATAAAGCATTGACACTTCAAACTAGCTATCACATTGAGTATATGTATCTAAAAACCTAGTAAAACTACACAAAACAAACAAAAAATTGAGCATTTCTCTAAGTCTCGTGCATTGGCCACGGCGACGGATCGAGGCAGGAAACAGAGGGGGAAAGAGCGATGCTCACCAAGGAGCACACAAAGGCTCTTTGAGGGACTAGTAGCAGCAGACGTCAGCGGGATCGACGGAGAACGGCGGCGGCCATAGGAGGAAGCAGTGGAGCTCGACGGGGGCGGGATCAACGGAGAACGGTACCGGTCCTCGTAGTCGAAGCAGCGGAGCTCGACGGGGACAGCGATGGCGAGGAGGCCCGACGACGAGGCCGAGCAGGCTCGGAGGGGACAGCGATCTCCAGCGGAGCAGCCTGGCGGCATCGTGCTGCGGTTCGACATCGGGGGAGAGAATGGGAGAGATTGGGGAAAATTCTCTAAGTGCTGCTTATATACCCCACCCTTTAGTCCCGGTTGGTGGCTCCAACCGGGACTAGAGGCCCCCCTTTAGTCCCGGTCTGAGCCACCAACCGGGACTAAAGGTGAATTTCACCAGCCCAAAGGGCGCGAAACCCAGGCCTTTAGTCCCGGTTGGTGGCTCGGACCGAGACTAAAGGGGGGGCCTTTAGTCCCGTTTGGAGCCACCAACCGGGACTAAAGGGTTGGTCCTAGCACAGCCGAGGGGCGGTGGGAGTTTAGTCCCACCTCGCCAAGCGAGAGGCGCTCGCACCGGTTTATAAGCCCGCCTGCGTCTACCTTTGCAAGTTCCTCTCATAGCAGACAGCTCATCGTCTAATCTGGCCCGTCTCTGCCCTATGGGGCCTACTGACAGCTGTTATTCGTGCCCCGCGGGCCTGCATCCTGGCCCATATATAGTTGGGTTTCTAGTCGTATGCTGGCCGTGGTGTGTGAATTATCCTGCTAGTAGGCGGGCATTTTGTTATTTTTTGCATATGTTATGTCAATTTTTTGACCTTCTTCAAATCACATCCTAATTTTTATACATACTCACTTATGTGTAATACACATGATTATCAAAGAATTTCAACAAAATATATGAAATTCTAAAAAATGCAAAACTTTCATATTCTTTCCGTGTTAATGAAAGAGATTAACATGCCTATTTTTGTTTTTAATTCTAAAGTTTTCTTTTAAACAGATGCATACATGCCTAGTTTTCATTTAACTCTTTTTTGCTATTAAAGTTTTTAACAAAAAATACTTTATGAAAATTTTAGTTGCATAAATTTTATATAATTTTAAGTTAATATTATTTTGATCATAACTAGAGTTTTATAACCCAACATACTCATGGTGTGGGGTTTGAACTCCTGATGTAAGATAATATAAAGGTGCCTGGATGTTCATGAGAATGGCCATCTGATATGTTGTCCTCATCTGGACTTGGCTCGGCATGAGGGGTCCTCCGATCAGAGAAACCACATAGTACCTCCAACTTTATGTCATACAACGTTTCTCTCTTATCGTCTCCGATGCTTCTGCTATATTCATCTATGTCAAGACGTTTAAGCCATGTCTATATTAACCTTGTTATTTTATATGGAGCCACCAACCGGGACTAACCGCGTATGATCAACCTTGCAAAACTTGGGACTGAAAGGATAGGAATAATTGAAATTTCATAACTTAATAAATAATTATTCTAAAATCATGTTTCAAATGCCAAAATGCCCTAGCTAGCTCTTACAAAGATTCCCTCTGGTTTGTCCGAAGTGGCACTTTCCAGCTATAAGTCCGGAAACTCACACTAGAGAGAAAGTGATGGCGGTGAAGCCGGTCACATCCTAGAGTGGGATCTTGGGGTATAAAACTATTTTTTCGCGTGTGTCCCTTGCTTATTATGCCGTAACCATGGATAATCTTCATCATTTAAAAGGATGCTTGGGTCAGTCTTCACTCTGAAGGGAGGAATTTCATGAAACTTTTCATAATCTTCTGACATGTCTGTCTTGTCCTCCACTCCCACGATGTTTCTTTTCCCTGAAAGAACTATGTGGCGCTTTGGCTCATCGTCTGATGTATTCGCTTCCTTATCTTTTCTTTTTCTCGGTTTGGTAGACATGTCCTTCACACAGAAAACCTGCGCCACATCATTGGCTAGGACGAATGGTTAGTCTGTATACCCAAGATTGTTGAGATCCACTGTTGTCATTCCGTACTGTGGTTCTACCTGTACCCCGCCTCCTGACAGATTGACCCATTTGCACCGAAACAAAGGAACCTTAAAATCACGTCCATAGTCAAGTTCCCATATGTCCTCTATGTAACCACAATATGTGTCCTTTGCCCTATTGGTGTTTGCTGCATCAAAGCGGAGACCACTATTTTGGTTGGTGCTCTTTTTATCTTGGGCGATCATGTAAAATGTATTCCCATTTATCTCGTACCCTTTGAAAGTCAATACAGTCAAAGATGGTGTCCTGGCCAACAAGTACAGATCATCTCCAACAATGGTGTTACCCATGAGATGTGTTTGCAACCAACCACCGAAAGTCCCCATGTGTTCACGTGTAATCCTGTCGTCAGACTGCTCTGGTTGTTTGGAGCGTAGAATATTCTTGTGTTCATTGATATATGGGGCCACCAAGGTAGAATTTTGTAGAACTGTGTAGTGTGCTTGCGCCCAAGAATGCCCGTCCCTACATATTATTGAGTTCGGTCCTAGCGTGCCTTTTCCACCCAGTCTCCCCTCATGCCGCGATTCAGGAACACCAATCGGCTTAAGGTTAGGAATAAAGTCAACACAAAACTCAATAACCTCCTCTGTTTCATGGCCCTTGGAGATGCTTCCTTCTGGCCTAGCATAGTTACAAACATATTTCTTTAAGACTCCCATGAACCTCTCAAAGGGGAACATATTGTGTAGAAATACAGGACCCAGAATGGCAATCTCGTCGACTAGGTGGACTAGGACGTGCGTCATAATATTGAAGAAGGATGGTGGGAACACCAACTCGAAACTGACAAGACATTGGACCAAATCATTTTGTAACCTTGGTAGGTTTTCTGGATCGATTACCTTCTGAGAAATTGCATTGAGGAATGCACATAGCTTCACAATGGCTAATCGAACATTTTCTGGTAGAAGCCCCCTCAATGCAACCGGAAGCAGTTGCGTCATAATCACGTGGCAGTCATGAGACTTTAGGTTCTGGAATTTTTTCTCTGCCATATTTATTATTCCCTTTATATTCGACGAGAAGCCAGACGGGGATTTGATACTGAGCAGGCATTCAAAAAAGATTTCCTTTTCTTTTTTGGTAAGAGCGTAGCTGGCAGTACCTTGATACTACTTTGGATGCTTGCCGTCTTTTTCGTTCATACGTTGCTGGTCCTCCCGTGCCTCCGGTGTATCTTTTGTCTTCCCATACACGCCCAGGAAGCCTAGCAGGTTCACGCAAAGATTCTTCGTCACGTGCATCATGTCGATTGCAGAGTGGACCTCTAGGACTTTCCAATATTCTAGCTCCCAAAATATAGATTTCTTCTTCCACATGGGTGCATGTCCGCCAGCGTCATTCGGAACAGATTTTCCGCCAGGAGCATTTCCAAAGATTACTTGTAAATCCTTGACCATACCAAGTATATCATCACCAGTAAGGAGGACATGCTTCTTTCGGTGATCTGCCTCACTTTTGAAATGCTTACCTTTCTTTCTTAAGGCATGCTTGGTCGGAAGAAATCGACGATGTCCCAGGTACACATTCTTCTTGCATTTGTCCAAATATATACTTGCAGTCTCATCTAAATAGTGCATGCATGCGTGATATCCCTTGTTTGTCTGTCCTGAAAGGTTACTAAGAGCAGGCCAATCATTGATGGTTACAAACAGCAACGCTCGTAGGTCAAATTCCTACTGTTTGTGCTCATCCCACACACGTACACCTTTTTTATTCCACAGCTGTAAAAGTTCATCAACTAATGGCCTTAGGTACACATCAATGTCGTTGCCGGGTTGCTTAGGGCCTTGGATGAGCACTGGCATCATAATGAACTTCCGCTTCATGCACAACCAAGGAGGAAGGTTATAGACACATAGAGTCACAGGCCAGGTGCTATGGTTGCTGCTCTGCTCCCCAAAAGGATTAATGCCATTTGCACTTAAACCAAACCATAAGTTCCTTGTGTTACCTGCAAAGTCCGGCCACTTTCTCTCGATTTTTCTCCAGTGCGACCCATCAGCGGGTACTCTCAACTTCCCGTATTTCTTACGGTCTTCTTTGTGCCATCGCAACAACTTGGCATGCTCTTTGTTTCTGAACAGACGTTTCAACCGTGGTATTATAGGAGCATACCACATCACCTTGGCAGGAACCCTCTTCCTGGGGCGCTCGCCCTCAACATCACCAGGGTCATCTCGTCTGATCTTATACCGCAATGCACCGCATACCGCGCATGCATTCAAATTCTCGTACTCCTCACCGCGGTAGAGGATGCAATCATTAGGGCATGCATGTATCTTCTGCACCTCTAATCCTAGAGGGCAGAGAACCTTCTTTGCTTCGTACGTACTGTCAGGCAATTCGTTATCCTTTGGAAGCTTCTTCTTCATTATTTTCAGTAGCTTCCCAAATCCCTTGTCAGATACACCATTCTCTGCCTTCCATTGCAGCAATTCCAGTGCGGTACTGAGCTTTGTGTTGCCATCTTCGCAATTTGGGTACAACCCTTTTTTGTGATCCTCTAACATGTTATCGAACTTCAACTTCTCCCTTTCACTTTCGCATCCTCTCTGTGCATCAACAATGACCCGGCGAAGATCATCATCGGGCACATCTGGTGCCTCTTGATCTTCAGCTTCCCCCGTTGCAGTATCACCGTATTCAGGGAACATAGGATAGTCGTCATCATCCTCTTCTTCTTCGTTGTCTTCCATCATAACCCCTCTTTCTCCGTGCTTGGTCCAAACATTATAGTGTGGCATGAAACCCTTCTCAAGCAGGTGGAAGTGAAGGGTTTTTGAGGAAGAGTAATCCTTCGTATTCCCACAGACAGTACATGGATAATACATAAAACCATTCTGCTTGTTTCCCTCAGCCACTTCGAGAAAATTATGCAGGCCCGTAATGTAGTCGGAGGTGCGTCGATCACCGTACATCCATTGCCGGTTCATCTGCGTGCATTATATAATTAAGTATATCAAAAACCATTACAGAACATCATGAATAGAGAAATGACCAAATTAATACAAGTTCATCATCACATTAAAACCAAAGTACAGTAGTGATCAAATGTTATTACTGGAAAAATAAATACATAAAGTTCATACATAGTTCTCATAGAACAACATACAACTCTCTAGAGCATCTAATTAAAACATACATTGAAACTAACATACAACTATGTAAAACATTTAAATGCAACAACAAATGCGATCAAAATCGCAACTAAGGTAACAATTGATCCAACAACATAATGATACCAAGCCTCATTATCAATGGCATATTTTCTAATCTTTCTAATCTTCAAGCGCATTGCATCCATCTGGATCTTGTGTAGATCGACGACATCGGCAACATGCAACTCCAATTTCATCTTCTCTTCTTCAACTCTTTTCAATTTTTCTTTCAAATAATTGTTTTCTTTTTCAACTAAATTTAACCTCTCGACAAGAGGGTCGGTTGGAATTTCCGGTTCACATACCTCCTAGATAAAGACATCTATGTCAAGTTGGTCGGCATAATTGTCAAAAACACTAAATGAAACAAATAGTTATAAAAGATAATATACCACATCCAAATCATAGACCGGACGAGAGCCGACGGGCGCGGATACCAAAACCATGGCACTATATAATAACAAACAATAATACAAGTAAGAAAATTATACAAGTAGCTATATAAATCATACAAGTAAGAATTTTTTCTTAAAAAAGATAAGAACAAGAGGCTCACCACGGTGGTGCCGGCGACGAGATCGGTGCGGGCGATCGACGGCGGTGAGGACGGGGACGGGGACGGGACGGCACCCTACACATGTGCAAACTAAGAAGTTAATTTGAGCTCAAATTGTGCATCTAAATCAAATAAACTCACACATACACTCCTCCACTAAGACCCACAAACCACACTACTTCTAGAGCATTTGAAATGAGCTAAACTAGCAGTGAGAGATGAAAGGATGAAGTTGCTAACCTTTTTCGAACACTTGGATAGTTGGTGCACCGCCAAACCTAGACAAATCTTGGGGAAAATGGAGCTTGGAGGTCGAGCTTGGAGGAAGAACAGAGGAGAAAGCTTAAGTGTGGCTCGGGCATTCCATCGAACACCTCATGTGCATAGGAAGTGAGAACAGAGCACATCACACACCTCCCACCACCTACGGCCAAAAAACAGAGGAGAGGGCGCGGGCAAGGCGTATATATAGGAATCTTTTTAGTCCCGGTTGGTGCCTAGAACCGGGACTGAAGAATGACCTTTAGTCCCGGTTGCAGACACCAACCGGGACTAAAGGGGCTGCGCCAGGAGCGAGGCCCTTTAGTCCCGATTGGTGTCTGGAACCGGGACTAAAGGTCCCAGCCGAACCGGGACTGATTCCTGCCGAGGCCCGGCCGACATCCTGGCCGCTCGAACCGGGACTAAAGGTCCCAGCCGAACCGGGACTGATTCCTGCCGAGGCCCGGCCGACATCCTGGCCGCTCGAACCGGGACTGATGCTCCCATTAGTCCCGGTTCGTAGCACGACCGGGACTGTTGCTCTGATCTGGCGAGAACCAAAGCCCTGTTTTCTACTAGTGTTAATTTGTTATATCATCTGTTGCTTTAGGATCTCAATCTGAAACTAAACATATTTTTCTGTCATCTGATTAACAAGCGAGGACTGCTAAAACTATTTTAACCATGACATAGAAATGGTAGCATAGGATTCATAAGGCCTCTTTTGGTTCAAAGGATAGGATTATCGTAGGAATAGGAAACTTGTAGGAAATGAGATGACATGCATCTCAAATCCTATGAGTAGAATTAGGAAAAGAGATGTCATTTGGTTCACATCATAGGAATTTTTCCATTGAGTCTAGTCTCTTTTTCATTTTTTTCTTTAAAATGTAAAGGATAGGAATCAATCCTATGTAGGAATAGGAATGCATTCCTATGAACCAAAGGGCTCTAAAAGAAAAATTCCTACAAGAATCCTATCCTATATAATTTCTGTGAAATTCTTCCAAACCAAAGGAGGCCCACCTGAATAACAACTGCACAGATATGAGCCTGCCACCAGTACACCACTAAAATAATTAGAGAATGTGCACATAGATACTCAACAGAAAGCAGTAGAAGAAATAAGTTTAATTAATTGTTCTCTTTTTCTAGCAACTGTACCTAAGTGCTAGTTAATTACGACATGATGTCTGACGACCAATAAACCTTTCAGAATACTTAGGAGGAGCTAAAATTGACCCTACGCCTACAGTTACACTGATTGGTGCTTGCAGAAGAAGGTGCCAATCATTTTAAATGTCCAAAAGTTTTGTAAGCGAGGAGCTATCCAAACCAAATGAATCTAATTAGAATCAGTAAACCACGGGCAGGGCGGAGCAGGCCACCGGCGGCCCGATCGAGGCGGGGCGGCACCAGAGAAGAGCGGGGCAGGGGTGGGGGAGCTCGCGCGGCCACGATGACGAACGCGCGCGCGGCGACGGGCAGTGCCGGGCTCAAATCGGGGACGGGCGGGCGCGCCAGGGAGCGCGCGGTCGGGGCGGGCGGCGCAGGGCTCCTCCACTGCATGCGTGGCCCGAAACGGGCGGCGCCGAGACGAGGCGGGGGCGAGGCGGGCGGCGCTGGGGCAAGCCGGGGCGCCAGGGCGAGGCACACCGTGGCCGGAGACGGGCTCGCCAGGACGGGAGGAAAAAAGAAAAAAAGAAAAAAATGGGCTATAGTGGGATACGGTTTTATTTACGGGGTCTGTTCTGTCCGAGGCAATTTCGCACCGTAAAAATGTTTTACAGTGTCCCTTGTACGCGTTTTTAAGGGTCAACTTTTACGAAGTCTGCTAGAGATGCTCTAAGCAATGTCGTTTAGTGCATGTAAATCATAAAAGAAAAAAGTCCACGTCAGATTTTAATTGTGTGTGCTCCGATTTCTCGACACGGTGTTTGACAAAAAAAATGCAGTCAGATTTGTATTTGCATAATATTGATACACTGGTAATTACTAGCGCTGCTAGAGGCATGTGTGGCTGCATCATGTTGGAGTATGTCCTTTTCGACGACTTTGATTTATACATCCGAACCATCCAAAGTACAGAGACAGTAGTGTGTGCAATGAGGCAATATATATTTGCCAACAAAAAAAGAGGCAGTATATATATATTCGAGTTTTCTAGTAAAACCAGACGTGGACACTAAGTTGCCCAGCCTATATATATGTAGTAGGATACTCTCCTGATCACCTCTCTCTAGCACTATTAGGCGTTAGCGGGGATGAGCTACCCAAATTTCATAGCAGTATGACAACCTAGGTTTAAGTCATAAGAGGAAGAGAGTTCGACTGAAGGATCACCATGGTGGCTAACGGCAATCTTGACACAAGCATCACAAACGAGAGTATCTGGAATAGGAATGGGTGGTGTTGGGAACAGGTATCAAACCACATTCACCCATATGTCGATCCAGCGCGAGACCGTGAGGCAGTAGGTTGCCAAGGCCCTTTCCCAAACAAGAATTCATTGTCGAAGTTGAGCCTTCACCAGTTGATGCTCTTCATTTTAGGTCAATCACGCCTTTTAATCGAGCAACTACCTGATTCAACTACGCAGTCAGTTGTTGCTTCCTAGAGTCGCGCCTTGTAGTTTTTTTAGGTCTACACCACCTTGTGGTTTTTTTTTTTTAATCTTATTTTATTATTTTGGTTTTGCATTGTGAACTGAATCCCCATAATGTTGTAATCCGACTGATCTGAACTTAATTAACTGTAAGAAATAGCATGTCTTCATATTGTTCTTCATTTGAGAAAATCTGAAGAGAACTTGCACCAAAGGTCAATCACCCTTTAGGCCTTTCTGTTCTAATAATATTTAGTGTGAACCGGGAATATGTAGTTGGTCTCAACTCGATTGGCTTCAGACCATTTTCTTGCATACCACAATAGGCATCCACCTAACCATTTGTCAAATAGATAGTATTACTCCTGTAGCATATCTTCAGGTTTCACTAAGTGGAGTTAATATTTATAGGAAACTAACTTTAGGTTAAGCATCAGGAGTTGTGGTTCACAAAACACTTTGCTATTTTAAATGAGCATTTCAGAACCATGATTAACTCAATAATCAGGTTTAGCCTACAAGTTCTTTGGCGGAGACCATTAAAGATCAACTTAACCTGTTATTTGATTCGTTGCTTCAGGATCTCAACCTCATATTCTTCGACTACTAAGCCAGGACCGCTAAAACTAATTTAACTATGACACAGAAATGGTCGCCTGGGAATAGGATTCCCATTTAGCACCTGAATCATGACTGAACAGACATGAGCCTGCCACTAGGACACCATTACAATAATTAGAGAAATGTGCACATAGACACTCAATCGAAACCAGTAGAAGAACTATAAGATTAATTAATTGTTCTCTTCTTCTATCAACTGTACCTAAGTGCTAGTTATGATATGGTGTCCGACTGTCAATAAACCTTTCAGAATATACTTAGGAGATGCTAAAGTTGACCCTAATTGCTAGTTACACTGATTGGTGATTTCACAAGGTGCCCATCATTGTAAATGTCCGGAAGTTCTGTAAGCAAGGAGCTACCCAAACCAAATGAATCTGATTAGAATCAGTAAGCAATGTTGCGTAGTTCATGTAAATCATAAAAGAAAAAAGATCCATGTCCGATTTTAATTGTGTGTGCTCCAATTTCTCAACAAGGTTTTCGACAACAAAAAAGAGGTTATGCAGTCAGATTTGTATTTACATTGGTAATAAATAACCTTTGTCTTAATGAAATTACTATTTACTAGCGTTGCTAGAGGCATATGTGGCTGCATCATGTTGGAGTATGTCCTTTCCTGACGACATTGATTTATACATCCGAACCATCCAAAGTACATAGACGGTAATATGTGCAATGAAGCAATATATATTCGAGTTCACTAGTAAAACCAGACAGGAACTAACGCCAAGTTGGCCAGCCTATGTATATGTAGTAGGATACTGTCCCGATCACCTCTCTAGCACTATTAGGCGTTAGCAGGCAAGAGCCACCCAAATTCTAGAGCAGTATGACAACCTACTTTTAAGTCATAAGAGGAAGAGGGTTGGATTGAAGGATCACCATGGTAGCTGACAGTACTCTTGGCACAAGCATCACAAACGGGAGTCTCTGGGATAGGAATGGGTGGTGTTGGGAATAGGTATCAAGCCGTGTTCTCGCATTTGTCGATCCAGGGCGAGCGGACAAGGCGGCAGGTAGCCAGGGCCCTCTCCAAAACATGTCTTGACTGTTGAAGTTGAGCCTTCACCGGTTGACGCTCTTCATTTTAGGTCAACGACGCCTTGTAGTTGAGCCGATGCTTGAAAATAACTGGTACCCAATTGTTGATTCGTGCAGCCATGCCTTTGTAGTTTTTTTAGATACGAGGCACACTTTGTAGTTCTTAGTCTTCTTTTTACTATTTTGGTTTTGCATTGTGAACTGAATCACCAATAATGTTGTAATCCGACCAATCTGGAGTTAATCAACTTTAAGAAATAGCATGCCTTGATATTGTTCTTTGTTTTACAAAATCTGAAGAGAACTTAATTACCACCAGTGGTCAGTCACACCCTTCAGGACTTTCTGTTCTAATATTGTGAACTAGGAATGTGTAGTTGGTACAATGTCACCGTGGAATCTGTGGCCTCAACTCAATTGTCTACGTTGCAATGTTTGTGGTTACACATTTCTGTTACTCGGTTTAAAAGAAAGAAACGTCTGAAGCATAGAAAGATAGAAAGGAACAGCCCTCCTGTGTCACGAAAAATATATTAAATCTCACATATTACTAAGAAACAAGTAGTTCAGAGTTCACAAAATACATGGGTCAAAATCCCCCAGACCATGAGGACATAGCGCAGGCATGAAGTTGGTCGTTAGATCACATTATAACACTAGTGCCATGCGGACGAAACCACCAGGGGCCTATTCTTCCATCCGAGGTATAACACCCCGTCCCTCTCGGTGAGCTTGTAGTTCGACGAGTAGTACTGCAGCAGCGTCCTGAGGTTGTCTTTCACCCGGGAGCCCAACGGCGACGGTCTGAAGCCGGCCATCATGAGTCGCGCCTTCCACTTGCCGAAGACCTCGTGGCGCTCCACTCTCTCCGCACCCTCACAGGTGACGATGTTCACAATCTCCCTCGCCAGGCAGTGCTGCTCCATTTTGGTCCTCTCCTTGGGTTCCCTTGGGCCGTCCACGTCGATGGACTCGAAAATGGCGGTGTAGTAGTCGAGTGTCTCCGCGAACCTCTGCGTGAAGGGGCCCGTGTTCGTGTTGAGTTCCTGTTCCACAATGGTGACCACCTTGGGCGACATCAGCTTCACTAGCCTAAGGATCCTGTCTCGGTGGTTCGCCGCGCTCACGCTCTCATCAGGGATCTGGTGCAGCGTCAGGTTGAAGTTCACTGCCACAGCTTCCCCAGGGATGACTCCAAGATGCCCTTCTTCCACTTCTCTGACAGAGATGTCGAGTGCACGGAACTCGAAGGGCAACCCGAACTCGCGAGCGATGTCTGACAACCTACTCCCCACTATCTCTAGCCCACCCCCTCGTGCGTAAGTTGATTCAGAATCATCAATGCATGTGATCCTTACAGTTGGTGGTCCACCAGGCCTGGCCGCAAGAGCCTGGATGAGAGAAATCCATTGAACTCCCTGAGAGATACGGAAGTCAATTATGTGAATCATGTCTTCTCCTCTGACGGCCTCTTCAATTGCACCGTTTGCCGACACATAGCCGAACTTTAAGTAGGGGCAGACGGCATACAAGTCACGCTGGTAAGACATCACTTCAGAGACATTTGGCTTTTGCCACTTCAGAGTTTTATAGATTGAGTGACCAGAGGAGGCAAGTCTGGCAACAAGCCCTTCAACCATGTACTCTCCAAGTCTCTGGAGTGGCTTGCCAGATACTGAAACATTTCTTCCCAACTCTGGAACCGTCATATCGATTGCCAAGATGTCCTTCTCATCCACAGCTCTAGCACAAGACATTAGTAGCTTCTTCAAGTATCCATCTCGGTCTTCCTCCACGACCTCATCTTGTTCATTTTTATCATGTGTGATCCCATCACCATCAAAAGTATAATCCACCAACTGCACAATGATCCTAGGATTGCTCGGATGATTGCTAATGGCAGTTGCTAAGGCAGACTCTGCATCAGCACATGCACCCCCGATTTTTGCATAGATCTCTTTAAGGCCTGGCAAGTGGCCAATGCTAATAGCCTTACTAGCACCATGCTGGTCCATGCGGGGTCTTGGGGCATTGAAACCTAGTTTGAGCTTCCAGAGATTAGGCATTGAGTTCGCCTCAAACTTCAGGCAAGGTACACTGCACCTGAGCTTGAAGTACCTGAGGACTGAGAACCCCACCTTGTCAAAGACAATCCCTTCAATAGCAGCCGTCTGCAAATACAGAGACAGATCAGTGAGAGCAGGCAAACCGCTGAGAGCATCAATGCCATCCCTCGTAAGTTCCCTTGCTGCAATCTTCAAAATGCGGAGCTTGCCAAGTTTCCCGATCCACTTTGGAATACGGGAGAGTATATATGCAGCTGTGTAGCGACCACTCAAAGACCTCGAGAAGTGGGGGAGGTACCAAGCCATCCCAGGAGACGGTTACTTTTGAAGCACCACGAACCACGGCATTTCTGTGACAGGGGCCATTAACGAGAGCTAGTGTTTTCAGGTTGCCATGTCCCGAGAGTAGAGAGCCCAGAGCTTCCATGCTTCTCTTCAGATGGTGTGAAGACCGTACAGAACAGGTCAGATGAAGATCTCGCAGGTTGTTCAGCTTGCCAACGAACCTCATGCTGCCAACCCAATCCAACAGATTTGTCATAACAAGCAGACTCAGGTGCGACAAGCTTGGTAGGTGAATAATATCCCATGGAACAGCAGTAGCTTCACTATCCATAACCAATGTTTCCAAACATTGTAGCCCTAGCATATGGTCTGGTAGTTGTATGCAGGTATCACATGCAATCTTTAAATATCTCAGCTGGAACAGATCTGAAATCCCAGTGAGGTTTACGTTGTCGCTGCCACCATAACCGGATAATTGAAGGTTTAGCACACGAAGAAGCTTAAACTCTGAAATAGTAGGAATACACTCAAATAATCCAAAAAAAGAAAGCGACCGAACTTGTGACCTTCTAATGTTTTCTGGTGTCTTCGCATATTTTGCATCACCAAAGAGGAGAGATAGGCGCCGAACCTTATGAGAAAGTGCCACATTCTTTCGACTAGAATCTATTACCACATTGAAATTTTCTTCTGAAGACTTGTCTGAAATAAGATCATGTACCACGTCATGAATAGTACAGGACGACACGTCATTGTTGTATTTGATACATAGAGGTTCGATGAATCTTCTCCTGATAAGTTCATCGAAATAGCTTGCTGCAACTTTGTCCATGTCTTGCCCTTCTGTTGTATGGATAAAACCTTCAGCGACCAACTGCTTCACCACATCATCCTTCCAGATTGTGTGGCCTTCTGGATACATATTAAGACACAGCAGACATATCTTCAAATAGTCAGGAAGATTACTGTAGCTAAGGTTCAATACTTGTCTTGTTCCTTCTGAAGGAGATGTCCACAAATAGGAGTTTAACGAATCACACAAGTACGTCAAAAGATCCATTATAATGACAGGCTGGCTTGATAAAAGACTAGCTACGCTGATTGTTGCTAGTGGCAAACCACACTACCAGACTAACGCACGTTGCCGACGGCCTCAGGCCGTCGGCCTAGGCCAGAAAACCGTCGGGATAGACCTATCCCGACGGTGGCCGTCGGCGTACGTCCGTCGGCAACTCGAACGTCGGCGTACCGCCGGGCGGCCGTCGGCATAGAAACACCGTCGGGATAAGTAGGTATCCCGACGGCTTCCGTACGGCCCTCGGCATAAATAGGCCGTCGGCAACGAATTGTGTCTGACGGCGAGGCCACCCATTCAGGGCACGCCACGTGGCAGCTCCTGGTCGTCCTCTATGCCGACGGTGTTGCCGTCGGGATACCTCAATTTAATTAATTAATTTTTTTTCAAAAAAAAAATTCAATTTTTTTTTTCATTTTTTTTTTCAAATTGCTCCTGGTCGTCCTCTATGCCGACGGTGTTGCCGTCGGGATACCTCAATTTAATTAATTAATTTTTTTTCAATTTTTTTTTTCAATTTTGTTTTTCATTTTTTTTTTCAAATTGCTCCTGGTCGTCCTCTATGCCGACGGTGTTGCCGTCGGGATACCTCAATTTAATTAATTAATTTTTTTTCAAAAAAAAAATTTCAATTTTTTTTTTCAAATTTTTTGATTTGTTTTTAATTTTCTTCTCACTGCTCCAGAATTTAATCTCTAGTCTCTAATCAGCACTCATTCCAAATCGTCTAACTTCCCGGCCGGTCACCCATCCTCTCACTACTCTAGCCCCAGCACGCTTAACTTTCATGTTCTATCTCCCCTAGTTTCCAAGTCTGCACTTGTTGTTTTCCTGATAATCTTAAGCTATCAATCCTATTAACCCTTAGGTCTTGATGTCACATGATTTAATTTTTTGAATTCTAAATAATTATTAAAATAAACAAAATAAGTACTAATAATATTGAATTTCAATGAAAATAAAATAAGTAATAATATTATTTTATTAATTTTTTTTGCCATTTATTCATTTAATATGACATAATTAATATCTTTAAATCTGTAAATCGAAATTCGACAAATAATATATCCATTATTATCAGAAAAATGTGAGGAATCCAAATATGACATCATTTATTTATTTTTAAACAAAATTAATTTTTAAAATTATTAAAATTATTATTTTTTGATTTGAAATAACTTTTTTTACTTTTGGAATTTTGAGAATCTGAGAAAACTTCACCGGACGGGATACCTCAATTTAATTAATTAATTTTTTTTCAAAAAAAAAATTTCAATTTTTTTTCAATTTTTTTTTCAAATTACTCCTGGTCGTCCTCTATGCCGACGGTGTTGCCGTCGGGATACCTCAATTTAATTAATTAATTTTTTTTCAAAAAAAAAATTTCAATTTTTTTTTTCAAAATTTTTCAAAAATGTGAGGAATCCAAATATGACATCATTTATTTATTTTTAAATAAAATTAATTATTCAAATTATTATTTTTTGATTGGAAATAACTTTTTTTACTTTTGGAATTTTGAGAATCTGAGAAAACTTCACCGGACGGGATACCTCAATTTAATTAATTATTTTTTTTTCAAAAAAAAAATTTCAATTTTTTTTTCAATTTTTTTTTTCAAATTACTCCTGGTCGTCCTCTATGCCGACGGTGTTGCCGTCAAGATACCTCAATTTAATTAATTAATTTTTTTTCAATTTATTGTTTCAAATTGCTCCTGGTCGTCCTTTATGCCGACGGTGTTGCCGTCGGGATACCTCAATTTAATTAATTAAATTTTTTTCAAAAAAAAAATTTCAATTTTTTTTTCAATTTTTTTTTTCAAATTGCTCCTAGTCGTCCTCTATGCATAGACGGTTGATGGTTTAACTTCGACCAAACCATAGGATTAAAACTCTATGCATAGACTGATCTAGCCCTTTGACTTTCGCCGGACGGGCTTTGACCAGTTGACTCTTCCACCTGGTTGCGATAGGTCAGCCCATAGGAACAACCCCGAACACGGTCTGGACCCAACCAACCACTAGATTCCCTCCGGTTCTACCCGACGCGCACGATTCCCCCCTCCAGGTGACGGCGGCACTTCCGTCCGTGGAGGGGGGGCACACCCCGGGGCCCCAAGACGGGCGTCTACGCATGCCACGTCACTTTCACGCATGCAAGAGGGCCCGGTGCGGTGTTTCTGTGGCATTGCTACCCCCGGAAGCCCCACCGACCGGACTAACCCTAGCCCCGTTGAACACGAGATCTAGCCCTTTGACTTTCGTCGGACGGGCTTTGACCAGTTGACTCTTCCACCTGGTTGCGATAGGTCAGCCCATAGGAACAACCCCGAACACGGTCTGGACCCAACCAACCACTAGATTCCCTCCGGTTCTACCCGACGCGCACGATTCCCCCCTCCAGGTGACGGCGGCACTTCCGTCCGTGGAGGGGGGCACACCCCGGGGCCCGAAGACGGGCGTCTACGCATGCCACGTCGCTTTCACACATGCAAGAGGGCCCAGTGCGGTGTTTCTGTGGCATTGCTACCCCCGGAAGCCCCACCGACCGGACTAACCCTAGCCCCGTTGAACACGAGATCTAGCCCTTTGACTTTCGCCGGACGGGTTTTGACCAGTTGACTCTTCCACCTGGTTGCGATAGGTCAGCCCATAGGAAGACAACCCCGAACACGGTCTGGACCCAACCAACCACTAGATTCCCTCCGGTTCTACCCGACGGGCACGATTCCCCCCTCAAGTTGAAAAACACTACAAATGAACTCTAAAAATGTTGAAAGTTGGCATGGTTTCATCATTTCACCCACATAGCATGTGCTAAAAATTTGAGACGGTTACGGCAAAAACTGGATGCACTTCATGTACAAAATGGACAATCTCTTTCGAAGTATCAGGGTTTCAGACGAAAACTCGTCTATTACAAAGGCATTTCAATTTTTTAAACTTATTTCAAACTCCAGACTTTTTGTGTGTTCAGTATGCACCATTCGAAGCAACGTCATCAATTTTCAACCCTTTCTGACTTCATTTGCTATTTTTCATGCATTTACTCACTATATAAGCAAAACAGTAGTGTTTTAATTAAAATCCTAATTTAAATTATTCTAAAAATAACCAAATAAATCTTATTGTGACAATAATCTAACATGTGACTAGGAGCAAAAAGAATTAAATTAAAAGCTATTTTTAAACTCAAGTTATTCACAATCTAGGGTTTGAAGCAAATTTGAAAATAATTCATATTTAAACCATTCAAATTTGAAAAATAATGGCACAAACAGAAACTAGACAAAATTTTGAATCTAATGCAAAAAGAATCACTCAAAAACATCAAATATCCTAAAAGATATAAGCAATTTGAAACATCAAATAAAAAAAATATCTACGCCGACAGTCAGAATGGATCTACGCCGACGGTTACACCGTCGGCATAGATATGGACCCGGTCGGCAGCTCCCTCGGATCGATGACGCGGCACCGCCGCGGATCGATGACGTGGCAAGTGAGCCTATGCCGACGGTGTCCGTCAGGACCGTCGGCGTAGCTTTGACGGCGTCAAACGGACGTCACCCGTCGAGTGGCCGGTCCCACATATATGCCGACGGTGTTTGTACGCCGACGGTGGCCGTCGGCATAGGTTCTCTTACGCCGACGGTGTTTGTACGCCGACGGTGGCCGTTGGCATAGGTTTGTCTACGCCGACGGTGTTTCGTACGCCGACGGCTAGACGCCGGTGGTCGGCGTAGGGTTATATACGCCGACGGCCACCGTCGGCGTAGATTAAGCCGTCGGCGTCGGCCCCGATTCTGGTAGTGCCACCACATAATTCAACAATTTTGTTTGTAACTTCTTTGACTTCTTCAGGACAGTCACTTTCAGAGCCAAAAAGCCTATTAAAGAACAGCTTTCTTGAGTGATCATGATCCAGAGGCTTCATCTCAAAAATATGCTCTGATTGATAACAACAACATGTTAATGCAACCTCTTCCATTTGTGTAGTTGTTATAACTCTGCTGCCACATTTATCATCAGGAAAAGCATCACTAATAATATCCCATGCTGATGCAGCCCATATATCGTCCATAATAATTAAGTACCTGAATGTGAAAAATTCATGCATGTCAAATATATTATGTTAAGATACTAATCATACTATCAAGATTGGTTAAAATGGGGCTGGATTAAAATAAATTAGGAAAATAGTATAGCAAGCATGCAACTCACTAGTACAACTAGTAGTCTAGTATACACAATGAAGCCCACAAAGGACCATATCATCTCCAGAGTCCAGATAGCTCAGGGTGTGAGACTGTGAGCCAACTTTAGCTCGATCTAACCAGGTGGCATCATGTGATGGATTAGTTTGATCAACATAGTTTTGTAAATTTCTGACACAAAATAGATGTCGTTTTAGACACTGGCAAGGTCTCCAACAGACTTTTTTTTCATCTTTCTGTATATGCATATGTTAGTTGGAAGTATACTTTTGACAAATATAATAATTCTATTTTCACATTATAACTCGGTATAATTGTTTATATATAAGCAGTCAAAGTTAGAAGGGATTGGCTTCACCTTTTGTAGGAGGGTATGTGCCAATAAACAGAGGTCGTACCTTTTATCTTGTAGATGTTCCCTGATACAGTTAGCAAGGTCAAGTTGTCAAGTTCCTTGGAATCCTCAGTGGGCTGCTGCCCCTGGACTTGCGTGAGTATCTCGCGGAAAAGTCTCACCACATCAGGCCTTTTGGACACCCGGACGAAAGCTGTACAATCAAATTGCCTTGCAAATTTGTTGTGCAAAACGTGTGCAAGTGCAGTTTTACCAAGACATCCAGGTCCAAGAACAGATACCACCTTGAGCTGTTGATCCCCGTCATTACCCAATGAGTCGATGTAATCGCTCACCCGGCCATCAATTACCATGTCAGCAATTCCTCCGTACGTCGTCGGAAGCATACGACCCGCAGGCACGAATCTACGCCTGGAGGTGCTGCAGCAGTGGAGCTCATACCTCTCATGCCGTTCAATCGCTTCTTGGATGTACACCCTGAAATCTGATATGAGTTCCATGATATGCTTGTACCACCTGAGCCTCCTGGGAAGACGAGCGATGGCAACACGAATGGCTTTGCAGACTGATCTGGTCTTCCCACCATGTTCTGCTGGCACTTGAGCTGTGTAGGAAATCTGTTTGAGGCCCTTGGGAAGTCTTCTTTTGGAGAAGAGCCTTTGGGGAATCTTAACATGGCCGATTTTGCAGATGAATCTGGTGGTCTTGATGGCAGGCCGCACACACATGTCCATGTTATCCTCGATTTCATAGGCCAACTCACGCGCCTCTTTCATCCAGCGCTTGGCCGTCAGTGGGAGCTCCTCTGCCTCTGCCATCTCCACAAGGTACGCGCTCAAATCTTCAACGTCGTCTTTGAGGAGATGCATCATGTCCTTAACCCGGCTTGACAGCCTGCATCCCTGAGGAGCTAGCAGCATGCCAAGCTTCCCAAGAAGGGATCCCATGCCGAAGGGGGCCTCCATTGTATTTTGGCCACACCTTTGATAATTTGGGAAATCATCACTTCTGCAGGGACTAATCAATCGGTGTGTCCAATCGCAGTGCCGACACTTCCATAAACCTTGGCAAAGAAATTTTCAAAGCCAAGTTTAGAATCAATTTGACAGAATACAGTGAGCGCCAACTGTTTAGCAAAAAGATCCTCCGAATTGCATCAGGCGAGAATGGAAGCATAGAAGCTCTCACCTTTGGTTGGGTCGAAGAAGACACTTGTATGCTGCCCAAGCACATCCCCCTCTGTTGGGAAGGAGGTGGAAGAAAATCTAGAATCGTAGATGCTTCTGTGGGTCAAGTCTTTTTCTAGATCCGCTAGATCCGCAAGGGAGGTAACCTGCCCAGGATGCTCCTCGGCCAGAAAAGAAGTGTGCTCTGCCCCCCTTTCTTGCAGCGCCGAACTCCACTCTTCCCCTTTCAGGGCGATTTGATTTCCAGCCACTGCTTACTTTGGACTTTGACAATTTGCCACTGCTTAGATTGTAATTGATCTTTTGCCACTCCTTACTTTGTCATTTGATCTTTTGCCACTTTTTAACACAAACACAATACTTACAAATGATATGCATATTATATGGACAATACAGTGGACAAGTATACCCTTGTGTGCCTGTTTGCCACGCACGGGACGCACTTGATTTCCATCTCTTGTTGCACGGCAGTCGACGGCGACGCTCCGGTGGCAGGCGACGGCGACGCTCCTGTACACGCAGCGGGCAAAGGCTCGCGCCAGCTAGCCAACTGCCTGACTGGCAGCAGCAATGCACAACGGCGGGAAGCAGCGGTAAGGCAGTAAAGGCGGCGGCGACCAGGTCCAAGGCAAGTTGGCGCGTCGAGGCTGCCGTGGTTGGCCGTTTGCCGGCTCACCACCGTCCACTACCTCTCTGGCAGCACAGATACGGATGAACTCCGCGGCCATGAACACCAACTGAAGCAACGTGCTTGATGTATTCATGTGTGTTGTGCGTGCTTGATGTATGCCGATGCTTGACGTGCATGCTTGATGTATGTGTGGTCTGTGCGTGCTCAACAGCAACGTGCAGCGGCCGGAAGCAGCAGCAAGTTGCGGCGACAGCGGGCAGTAGCAAGGGCCGGTCCCCGGGCTTCCTCCGACGTGAGTTGCCCAGCTCAAGGCGTCCCTGGCTGTCGCTCTGCTCCTCGCCAGAGCTGATGGCCACGGACGAGCAGCAGAGGCCGAGCTCCGAGGTCGGGCTGCATGCCGCGCGCCGCGCCTTGAGCGGTCATCCATCGGGGCCAGCCTCGGCCTCGAGCGTGCGTCTGACGTGGGCCAGCGCACAGCTGAGTTGCATGTAGGCGGCGGCGCTTGGCAGCATCTCGGCGGCATACATCTCCGCGAGGATGTGGAGGGAGCGGGCGGCGTCGGTGAGGAGCGCAGTGCAGGCGTGGATGTCGGGCGCGAGCAGCGGCAGCGCACTAGCGAGCGGTGGCCGGCGGTAGAGCACAGGCCACTTAGCGAGAGGAAGGGGATGAGGCTGAGTTCCTCTCTCACGTTCGCGGTCAATCTGTAGGGCAGGGTATTCTGGTCATTTTGCGTGGGACCCATTTGATAGAGGGCAAAAGATCAAAGTTCCAACTAAAGAATGGCAATAGATCAATTACAATGTAAGGAGTGGCAAATTGTCAATGTGCAAAGTAAGTCGTGGCAAAAAATCAAAAAGCCCCTTTCTTCTTGAACGCCCATAGATTCTTCCCCACCTCCATCAGTCAAAAATGTAGCTCCCCCCTCCTCACAATTGTTTTCTCTGTCCTCTCGCCTCATGGACACGAGGTTTCGACTTGAGTAGAAGCACACGGGAGCAAACCGTAATTCTCCCCCGTGTAGTTTATATCCGGGTCCGCGGCCGCGATACGGGTCAAAACCCTATCCTCCGCCGCCGCGATTCCTCATTCCCCCTGTGATTTCTCGCCGCCGGTGACGTAAATCCGCCGCCCCGCCCACCGATCCGCCACGATGTGGGGCGGGATGTTGAGCTCTGGCCGGCGCGGTGGCGACGACCCTGAGTGGAAGCGCTGCATCGCCACCGACGCGATGAGGAAGCGGTCCGCCCGACGGTACACCAACCAAGGCCTTGAGCCAACGGCGTCCCTCATCCGCCGGGAGACAGAGGAGTACGGCTGGCGGTAGGCTCATCTCGCCTACGGCACGGGTAGCTCCCCTGGTGTATGCAGCTCGCGCACGCCGCTGCCGCCGGTCAAGAGGAAGGCGGAGGAGCACCCGCCGCTCCGTGCGGTGAAGAGGGAGCACGAGGCGGAGAGGCAGCTCGTCGGCGTCACCGGTCCGGAGGGCTACCTCCCCCCTCCGAGGCGGACGCCATCGAGGCAATGATTCTCGCGCGCAGTGCACGGGAGGAGGAGATGGCGCAGCGCCGCCGCCGGGACGAGGATGTCAACGACGTCCTGCTCGAGCAGAGCCTCGCCAGGCGCACGGGAGGAGGAGGTGGCGCAGCGCTGCCGTCGGGACGAGGAGGTCAACGACGTCCTGCTTGAGAAGAGCCTCGCCAGGCGCGCGGGAGTTCGAGGAGAAGGAGGAGACGTGGCGCCGCGAAGCCGAAGCACAGGACTCCATGTACATCGACCTCACCTCCGACAACGACGACGAGTGATCGCCGCCGCACCCGCAGGGCTCGTACGAGCCCATGGCCAGTTTAGGGTTAGGGTAGGCCGACTCGCAATATGTAATCGATGAACTTTATGTATGTATGTATGAATGATCATCTCTATTATATGTATGTATGAATGATCATCTCTACTGTTTCTTTTTCATTTCTGGCACGGAACATTTTTTCAAATTTTACAGTTTCATATAAGGTTTCTGCTCGGCCCCAACCAAATTCGCCCCTTATAGGAGGGCAAACATGAACCGTAAACCCCTTATAAGGGCTAGCCTTATAAGGGGTCTGGTAGAGATGCTCTAAGAGCATTCGCCTTGACAAAACCGATCCCTCAAACACCCGCGGATGTGTCTGAGCGCGTCTGCCGACAGTGAAGACAGTGACCGATCAAGTCTCAAATTTGCTTCTTTGCATCCGACTATCCCATATGACAAATCTTAGATCCATACAAAAGCATACAAACGATGTACTACATATATCAACTAACCTAAACTATCCTAGTCCTCGTCGGAGATGTCCACTATCTCCGTAGCTCCGGGTACATGGGCGGCTGCCACACCTCCGCATCCGCGTGTGTCGTCGGTCGCTCCTGCCGGATGAACTGCCAGTTGGCCTCCATGTAGGCCTCATCTTGGATGGACTGTTGCTCCGCCATCTCGGTCGATTGGGCGACAGAGAACCCCGCTTCCGCCTCCCCCATGTTGTAGCCCAGAGCCTGAGGCAGCTCCTCCTCCTCCTCCTCCGGCTCCGGCGAGTTCGGAGGCAGGCCGGCAGCTACGCGTGCGGCGCGCCTCGCCTGGATCTGCTCCTCAATCTGGAAGCGGCGCTTTGGCGTGAGCACAACGTAGGTAGTCTTCTTCTGCCAGGCCATGGCAAAGCCGGACGGCGTGGGACGAGCGATGGAGCTGGAGAGAGGAGGTGGATGGGCTCAGGCTGGCGGCGTTGAGAGGGAGGAGGTGGATTTGGCTAGGATTGGGGGACGTCAGCCGACTTAAATAGCTGGATTTGGCATCGGGCGGCGAGCTGGAGCGGCACCACGCGGCGTTCACAACCCCGCCGGAGGGGACATACATCGGACCGCCGTATTTCTAGGCGATTCCAGGTGGGACTCCGTTGTCAGTCCAACGTGGCGGACGCGCCCCCGGGTGCCCCATATCCGCCCTAGATTTGGGCTGGATATGAGGGGTGCGGGTCACCCCGGGCGTTTGAGGCCCACTTGAGGAGCCCGTATGGGTCACTCTTTTAAGATCGGGCCACCCACTCGGGCGTTTGAGGCGGGTTTGGGGCGCCTGACTGTAGATGCTCTAAGGACAACTCCAATGCATTTAGTCTGCACGGGTCTGTTTGAGTTAAAACGGACAAAAACACCGGCCCAACACATCGACGCAAACCCAAATCGCGTGCGCTCGGCCCAAATTTGTGCCTGATTTGCATCCACACGGACACGAGATAGACGCCTCGAGCCCGCATGGCAGCTGATGACCCACAAATATAGGGGATCAATCGTATTCCTTTCGATAAGTAAGAGTGTCGAACCCAACGAGGAGCAAAAGGAAATGACAAGCGGTTTTCAGCAAGGTATTCTCTGCAAGTGCTGTAAGTAATGATGGTAGATAGTTTTGTAGCAAGATAATTCGTAGCAAGTAACAAGTGACAATAGTAACAAGGGTGCAGCAAGGTAGCCCAATCCTTTTTATAGCAAAGGACAGGCCTAGAAGTACTCTTATATTAAGCAAGCGCTCCCGAGGACACATGGGAATTTCTGTCTAGTCATATTCATCATGTTGAGTTGATTCGCGTTCGCTACTTTGATGATTTGATATGTGGGTGGACCGGTGCTAAGGTGTTGTTCTTACTTGAACTAAAAACCTACTTATGATTACCCCATCTCGCAAACATCCGCAACTATGAAAGAAGAATTAAGATAAAATCTAACCATAGCATGAAACATGTGGATCCAAATCAGCCCCTTATGAAGCAACGCATAAACTGGGGTTTAAGTTTCTGTCACTCTAGCAACCCATCATCTACTTGTTACTCCACAATGACTTCCCTTAGGCCCATAACATGGTGAAGTGTCATGTAGTCGACGTTCACATGACACCACTAAGAGAAGTAACAACATACATATCATCAAAATATCGAACGAATACCAACTTCACATGATTACTTATAACAAGACTTCTCCCATGTCCTCAGGAACAATAGTAACTACTCACACCTCGTCAACATGTTCAAGATCAGAGGTGTAATAATAATGATTAAGGATCTAAACATAATATCTTCCACCAAGTAATCCAACAAACATCAACTACAAGATGTAATCAACACAACTAGTAACCCACAGGTACCAATCTGAGGTTTTGAGACAAAGATTGAATACACGAGATGAGATAGGGTTGGAGATGAGATGGTGTTGGTGAAGATGTTGATAAGGATTGGTCCTCCCACGAAGGAGGAAGCATTGGTGATGACGATGGCTTCGATCTCGCCCTCCCGGAGAGGAATTTCCCCGGCAGAATCTGACTATCGGAGTGCAAAAGGGCCTCTACCCAGGTTTCCGCCTTGAGACGGTGGCGCTTCATCCCGAAAGGTTGCTTATGAATTTTTATAGGGTAAAACACACCATATAGGAGAAGCGGGACGTCGGGAGGCCATCAGGGGGCCCACAAGCCATCAGGGCGCAGCCTGGGGTGGCGACATGTTGGCTTGTGGCCAGATGGTGGCCCCCCTGATATATTTTTGGCCTAGAAATTCTTAAATATTCAATAAAAATTCTCCGTGAAGTTTCAGGTCATTTGGAGTCTGGTGATTTTTCTGCCTTTTCCTCGGTTTTCAATCCAGAATTCCAGTTTTCAGATATTTCCCTCTTTGCGATGTACCTTGCATATTCAGAGAGAAAGAGCATAAGAATTGTATGATAATAAGGAATAATGGACAAGAATAACATAAATATGAATAATAAATCATGATGCAGAATGGACGTATCAACTCCCCCAAGCTTAGACCTCGCTTGTCCTCAAGCGAAAGCCGAGCTCGAGAATAATGACCACATAATTTGAGAGTGAGGTGTCGATAAAAACAGAATACAGACATGAGAGCATCATGAATATCATTATAGCAGCAAGCATTTCATCATATAACTTCTCATAAACAAGTAAAGATCTATTCACAATTATCGAAGTATGAAACATAAACCTTATTGACAACCAACAAACGGGGCTTTTAGTCATGGAGATAATCATACATCATATTCAAGAGAAGAGTCTATATAAGAACTTTCATTCTAGCAAATCCACATACTCAACTAGCACTTAGCCATCTATGATTGTTGACACTCATGGCATATTTTTGGAGCTAATGTTTTTGCCGGACACATAGGAAGATAGGGGCTTTATTTGCCACCCAACTCATTTACCTCAAGGATAATGTCAACAATAATGAATCATAGTTTCTTACATTCAACTGGATATATATATCTGGATCTTTCCTCAACATGTGATCCTTGCCAACTAAGAGAGTTTATAAATTAAAAGAAGCTCTTGTGTGAAAGCAAAAACTTTATGAAAGTAAAAGATAGGCCCTTCGCAGAGGGAGGCAGAGGTTGTCATGCGCTTTTATTTGTTTAGATGTGCAATCTCTTAATGCAAAGGAACGCCACTTTATATTGCCCCTTGTGATAGAGAACTTTGTTATGCACTCCGTCGCTTTTATTTCTTCATCATCACAAGATCGTACAAAGCTTATTTTCCCTTTCAATAAAAGATCATACATGATTATAGGCAATTTTTATTGCTTGTGCAGCGATGACAACTTAGAGCATCTCGAACAGGCGCGCTATAAAAAATTTGCAGCGCCAAAACACACTTTTTTAGCGCGCGGCAAGGCGCCCGATCTAGCAGGCGCCGCAAAATGGGGCGCGGCATTGCCGCTCCAGCAGGCGCTGCAAAATGCACCGCGCGCGAGCAGGCAAACGCTATGAAATATTTCAAATGTAAAATAAAATCAAGAAGATCAAACAGAGAAAAATAAATCAATAATAAAATAGTTCAATTATTATTACAACTCAAACAAATAATTTATTTTGGAATACAACAAATAGTTCAACAATACAACATGAAACATACAACATCAAACTAATTTTGGCGGCCATGCCATGCCCACCACTCCTCGATTAGATCCTTCTAAAAATCATCATGCATTTCGGCACGTCAAATGGCATGATATGAGGCAACAAATTGGGCTACCCTCGCAGCACTCCTCCGCACTCGCACGGGATGTCCCATCAATTCATACTGAGAATAGTCTAAATCTTGCCCACGCTCATTCTCGATGATCATGTTATGCATGATCACGCAAGCTTACATGATGTACCAAAGGATCTTTTGATCCCAAAATCTAGCTGGTCCTCTCACAATAGCAAATTGGGCTTAAATCCCAAAACCTCTCTCCTCATCTTTCCTAGCCACCAACTGAGCATTGTGGAAATCTAGATTTTTCTTACCTTGTGGTTTCGACAACGGCTTCACAAATGTTTGCCACCTTGGGTAGATGTCATCCGCAAGATGGTAGCCATAATTGTATGTATGGCCATTTGCTACAAACTCCACTGGTGTAGTTTCACCATTTGCAATCTTATTCATGAGTGGTGACTGATTAAGAACGTTGATGTCATTCAAAGATCCAGGCGTTCCAAAAAAGCATGCCATATCCAAGTCTCCTGATCGGCCACTGCTTCAAGGATTATAGTGGAACCTTTTTTGGCCGTGGAATTGACCATGCCATTCCCTAGGGCAGTTCTTCCAATTCCAATGCATGCAATCTATTGAGCCAAGCATACCTGGGAACCCGCGAGCTTTGTTCATCTCCAAAATCCTTGCGGTGTCTTCAACATTGGAAGCTCTCAAATATTCCGGACCAAACACTTGCACAATTCTGACTGCGAAGCGCTTCACACATGATTGCTTGACTCTCACCCATGGCATGTTGGTCATCAACGAGATCTGCCGGAATACCGTATGCCAACATACGCAAAGCGGCAGTCGCCTTTTGAAATGTGCTATGCCCGAGTTCTCCGGCGGTATTCCTCCTTTGCTGAAAAAACCGATCATGGCTCGCCAGTTTCTCTGCAACGCGTTTGAACAGCTCGATGCTCATCCTGAAACGGCGTCGAAAGTAGGACTCTGGGTATGTGGCATTCTCCGCAAAATAGTTCCTTATCAATATGTTGTGGGAATCGATCTTATCCCTCCACAATTTCTGACGACCCATAACCGAACCACCGTGCCTCGGTTTTTTATTGACGTGCATAGCTACGATATTGCGAGGTCCTCCTCCTCTTGAATATCAAATTCTTCGTCGGAAGAATCATAAGATGAACTCATCTACCATATTGTATTTAAACTAGTTTAAAACTACGAACGAAATGCATGAAATTCATCCACAAAATATAAAGTTGAAGTATACATACCTTGCAAGCGTTTTGTCGAACACCTTGTGGGCGCCGATCTCCAAACGGTCGCCGGGCGCTGTTCCTCGGAAGGATGGTGCGCTCGAGCGGCGACGGCGAGCGGGGGAGCTGGAGAAAACTCCGACAGCACGCGGGGAAGGGCGGGGAAAGAGGCGGCGGCGCGCCGGAGCAAGGAGGAAAGTATCCGGGCGGCGGCAGCAGCGCCTGCGAGTGAGATCTGTCGGTGTGGATTTGGTGGAGGAGAGTCTCGTGCGCGTCGTCGCTGTCCAGCGCGCGGTAGCGGGCGCACCAAATACACCGCGCGTGATGCGGTTTTGTCCCGCGCGCTGGAACGCTTTTAGCGCGCGCGCAATTTTGCGGCGCCTCCTGGAGCGCCCAACCCGGCACCGCGCGCGCTAAAAGCCGGTTTTTGCAGCGCGCCGCTAAAATGGCGCGCCTGTTGGAGATGCTCTTACTTGAAGGATCTTATTCAATCCATAGGTAGGTATGATGGACTCTCACGGAAAGAAACTGGGTTTAAGGTGTCTGTGTCAAAACCGGCGGATCTCGGCTAGGGGGTCCCGAGCTGTGGATCTAGAATCGATGGGTAACAGGGGACGAAGGAGACGATGTTTACCCAGGTTCAGGCCCTCCTATGGAGGTAAAACCCTACGTCCTGCTTGGTTGTATTGAGGTGTATGAAGATTACAGAGTCGATCTACCTCGAGATCAAGTAGCTAAACCCTAGATGAGTTCTTCTAGCCTCTACGATCTACACCCTCCGGTTTATATAGACACCGGGGGTATCTAGGGTTTACACATGATAAGTCTCCAGCCGGCAGTAAAGACGCTGATCCCCTCATCTTGACTTGGAGTGCACGCCGCGTCTTCGGAGGTTTCCTTCTAGAATACGGGGTCGTCATATATCCCGGCCCTTCCTGCGATAATAAGAGAGCGGCCCACCAAGCCGGCCTATGAGAGATAGGCCGGCGGCACGAGGACCCCTTAGTCCAGGACTCCCTCAGTAGCCCCCAAACTAGCCCCCAACGCCAGGGGTCATGACACTAGCAGCTTCGCGTGATCAGAGTTTCCGGCTTGCGGGGTGAGTTCTTTTCCCCCTTTATGATTGGCTGGCTCTAGTCCGGCCGCCAATGACATGTATTTATCCGAACATGTAGTTATCCGGACGCCATAAGTCGCTTAACCTCGAAGGCTGAACGTCAAAGTGTGAACAGTATTTCCTGACAACCTTTCTGACGAAGGGTCGCGGCCTATCACGACCGCTGAACCGGTTACAAAAACTCGATTCGCGGTTCGAGGCCGTTTCTCCATTGGCACGTCTTATCAACGTGTAGATCGTGTCTCGTTTCTTACGGGATATGATTAGTGCCCTGGGTTATCCCACACGCGCATAACGACACGATTGTTTCGGGAAGTGGCGAGGCCTGCGGCGCAGTAAAAGGGAGGCTCTTGGTATTACGGCACCCCATAAAAGGGAGAAAACCCCCAAGGCCCATCTACGCTCCAAATTCACACCCTTTGCCTCCTCAACCTTCCCAAGCTCCGAGAGCCCAGATCTAGTTCTTCCTCAATCTTTCCTCCGAGTTCGGCCATGGCTGGTTCAGGCTCCATGGGCAGGTGGGAGGCCTCCTCCGTCACCGACAACGACATTCGGGAGCTAAAGCGTGCCGGCTACCTCTCCGCCAACATCGCCCACCGCGCTCCAGAGGCGAATCAGGTGGTTCCCACACCGAAGCCAGGCGAGAGGGTGGTGTTCGTCCCCCATTTCATCCGGGGACTGGGCTTTCCGCTCCACCCCTTCGTCAGGGGTCTCATGTTCTTTTACGGGTTAGATTTCCATGACCTCCCCCCAAACTCCTTCATGCACATCTCGGCGTTCATCATCGTCTGCGAAGCCTTCCTGCGAGTACAGCCGCACTTCGGCCTGTGGCTCAAAGTGTTCAACGTCAAGCCGAAGACAGTTGCGGGCGCGCATGCGGATTGTGGAGGGGCAGTAATCAGCAAGCTCCCCCGTGTCGAGTGGCCGGACGACACCTTTATCGACACGATCAAGATCTGGCAAAACGAATGGTTCTACATCACCGAACCAAGGAGCATGGACTGGGTGGCACCTGCCGAGTTCAGATCCGGACCCCCCACGAGGCTAACCTCGTGGCTCAAGAAAGGCCTTGACTGGGGGTCGGCCGCAGAGGTAAAATCGCTGCAGAAGCGCATCTCCGCGATGATTGAGGCCAAAATCGAGCTGGTCAACGTGATCCAGGTCATGCTCCACCGCCGTCTCCTCCCCTGCCAGCACCGGGCCTCCCCAATGTGGGCTTACCAGCTCGAGGACCCGGCCATCGTGCGTCAATTCTTCCGCACTACCCACGAGAAATTGTGGAAAGTGCTATTCAAGCCTCAGAAGAGCTGGCCGGCCGAGGAGGAGGACACCGGTCTTGACGCCGAAACCCCTCCTGCCAAGGTATGATAAAACTTTAATTCTCTGGCTCTGTTTTTTGACAAAGAGCTGAACCCCTTCTCCCTCATCTTTCACATAAATGGCTGAGCAAGGTCATGCAAATTGACTGTCTGGCCCCGCAGCCCGAAGACCCTCAGTCGGATCTGTTGACGGAGATGCTCGCCGTGGCGCCGTATTCGGCGCCAGAGAAGAAGGAGAAGAAGAAGAAAGGGGAGAAGAAGGAGGCCCGAGAGGGTCTTCGTCTAAGGGGTCTTTCGGACACTAAGTCCGAGGAGACCCATGCCTCTTTCACTCACGAGGAAGAGCACGAGGACGAAGGGGAGTGCGACTCCCCCCTCACAAGGAAAAGGGCGACTCCTCCTGCCCTGAAGAGGACATGCCGGACAAAGGCAGTCCTGGCCGATGATAACTCAGACTCCGATAAGGAGTCTGAGGCTTTTGAAAAGGTTCCCCGAAGGAACCCAAGGGTTAAGCCCCTAGCCCAGAGGTATGAATCCGAGGACCCTCTGGGTTACTTATACAGAGCTTTTAATGCTAAATGGGAAACGTCTTTCAATTTGCAGCCCACCACGCGATCTCCCCACCGACCAAATCTCAGACGGGGAGTCTCTGCCCGCCGACCTGGCGGAAAGTGGGACTGCGTCACATCCTACGCCTCCTGAGGTCTCGAAGGAGGCCGCGGAGGTGTTATCGCGCCAGGCTCCTTCTGAGCAGAACACCGGCGGCGGGGGTGACGACGTTATGGCTGAGGTTAATACCTCGGCCGCCGAAGACCAGGAGGAGGAACATCTCGTGGCAACTAAAGAGGGGGGGGGGCAAAGTCCGGTCCAGTCCCCTCCGAGGACATCTCCGGAGCGCTTTATGCCTCAGGAGCTGCCAGCCCAATCCCCCACCGGAGGGAGGGTTGGCAGGTCTCCACCGGCGCCACCCATAACTAGGTGGCCGGCCGTGATGGAGGAAGATTTATCCGGCTCCTCCATCGCCGAATATCACCGCGCCCTTATGGGTGCGGTTTTGCAAGGCATTAAGTCCGTTGATAGCGGACTGAAAGAGGCCTTCAACGGTCTCTTGATGGGCTTCAAGGTGAGCCACGTAATACTCTTTTTTCCAGAAAAAGTTAATTTACCAAGTTTATACAATCCTTATAAGTGTAGTAGCCCCCGAGCCTTGGGTGAGTTTGAAAAACCCACCCGGGGGTCAAATGTCCGAAAAGTAGTAACGATGCTCAAGGCACCCTTTGTCCCTCGATATTCTAAGAGCTCTGGAGAGTACTTAGCAGAGGGTCTGAATCCGACAGCTCGGGAGTTTTAATGCACATGAGTTGTTTTGTAGGCCTCGTCATCGGCGGTGGCCGCCAACGCAGTGGAGCTTGCCGAGCTAAACCGGAAGCTCAAGAGCTCCGATGAGGAGTTCGATCGCCTGAACAAGAGATTTGACAAGACGCAAGGTGAGTCCGAATTGTATCATTCGGGCTATTGTCTATCCTCATTGATTGAGATATCCGGATTGTTATCCCTAAGTGTTATTTACTCATTGTTACCATAGCTGTGGCCACGGAGGTCGAGAACCTCAAGGCCGAGTTGGAAAAGGTGAGGCAGGAGGCCGCGGATGAGAAGGCGGAGGCCGAACAAGCGGCAGCCGAACTGTCGGCGTTCAAAGCCGTGAGCGACAAGCACGAGGCCCGGGTGGCAGAGGTGCAGCTGGAGCTCAAGGATGCCAGCACGAAGTGCAAGGCCCTAGAGAAAAAGAACGAAGACCAGGCCACCGAACTATCCACGCTGAAATCCAAGCTCAAAGTGGAGCGAGTTGATAGGCGGTTCTTTGAAGAAGAACTCCACCAAGTCAAGGCGATCGCGGATGGTAAGCCATACTTACTGCAATGTGCCTTTGGTGGTAACAGGTTTGCATTGCTCACCCGGGTGTGGCGTTCCTCAGGCGCCTTTACGGACCTCCCGAGGAGTGCAGCGGACGCGAACAAATACTTCACCTCTCGGGATGGGGATGTTGAGCCTCGGCTGTTCTGGGCGCAATTTCAAGCCCCCGAGCATCCTCCCCTCCTGAGCAAGCAGTTGAAACAATTGATGGAGCTACACAGGATGGCGGAGCCGGCCATGAAGGACCTCTGCATCCGGCTGTGGCTGCAGATCCATTGCCGAGCAGTTACTTTGGCTTGGTGCAGAAACTGTGCAATGCTGCGCCTCGGATTGACGCTCTAAAGCGTTCTACGTGCATCGAGGGAGCTCGGATGGCTTTTGCAAGGACCATGATGCACTGGCCGAGGCTAAAGCCGACCGAGATGGCCACCGCGCCTCCACCCCCTGGGAAGGAGCATAGGCACCCCGAGCAATACTTTTCCACCGTGATGGATTTTGCTCGGGCGATAGAAGCCCAATGCCCTAAGGATGTAATTTATGAATGAGTGTTTTGTCATGTATCCGATGACTGTTCTGCTTTATAATGTGGTTGCATGGTTTATCATGTCTTTAAGCTTTGTATTATTTTGACTCCTATGTGGCCGTTTTATCTGAAAGTTGCGAGTCATCGGCTTTAGCTCCATGTAGATACTACACGAGGTGTTTCTACCTCCACACTATGACCCTTAGCCGATGTATCGGTGCCCAAAGGCGGTAGTGTGAGGGGAACAAGGCAATCGGACTATGATGCTTTAGTGCTTTCACTTAGCCGTAGGAGCTTGACTGCGGGGGCTAATGACTAGCCCCCAGTGTTTTGTGATATTCGGATACACCAAGGTTGAAACCAGTATCACATGGTTTGCAATCGTACAAACCCCTCGTATAACACGGAATAACCTATATCGATTTTTAGTTTGACACTTATGCTCGGATTGCAGACCGGTTCTCGCTTATTATGACAGTCAGTTTTCGGCTTTCTCCACTGAGGTACTTGACCAGGCGAGCTGGAAGCACAATCGCAGTGGTTCTCCCTTTACCCTTTTAGCCGAACGAGCAGAACGTAAAAGGGCAAACACAGGAGCCGGGCAACCCAACCATTGACCCAAGACATAATTCGGAACCGATTCATATAACGCAACATCCGAAACGCCGAACACATAGACAATAGTGCCGGGGTGATGCTTGGGGCGATTTTTATAGTCAAGCCCCCGGTCTATTAGCCGATCGCATCGTAATATGTACCGAACAGCTTTGCTGTCGGCGTCGGTGAGTAGAGAACAGAGTATGTGACATAAAATACAGCGAGGAGGCCGTAAAGGATGGTCTTTATTTCTGATGAATTCTTATAACTCAAACTGCCGAAGCAACTGTTACAGGTATTTTGAAATGAAAACTAAGGTTTACAAAGGAGAGGTTTTACCCGGGGTCTTCGATGGGTGGCTTGACGTCCTCAATGTGCCCTATCGCATGTCTGCTCCTTTGCTCCCAAGGGGGTTGCGTTCCTTTAAAGGTGATTGCTATCGGTGAACGGACCTTGGGAAGAAGATCTTGAGAAGTCGCCGCAGTGTAGATGAGCTTTACGCTTGGAAAGTCCTAGATGGTACCTGTGGTTTGTCCGAAGACATGTGTTGGCAGTAGTTCGGTCCAGCCGAACACTTTCCCTTTGATAGTGGGTCCCCACCGCTGCCCATGGTATTTTGAGCGCGAAGTTGTACCTTCTTGGCACATATTTTACTGGAACTAGGGCTGTGCTGTGGGAGGCGTGTCCCTATTTTTGTTGGGCGGAAGATGATTCTGGCAGTTCGGGTTAAGGCCGAGCTCGTTTACTAACCTGACGTGCCTTTATGTCTGATTTGGGCGTCGGCCTATCGTCGCCGTACTGGAATTCGGCTGCCAGGGCCGCTGTGTGTTCCTCAGTTCGGAGGGAGCGCTCTGTGTTGCCATTGACAGTAATGACCCCCTTGGGCCCGGGCATCTTGAGCTTCAGGTACGCGTAGTGGGGGACGGCGTTAAAGCGAGCGAATGCTGTGCGGCCGAGTAGGGCGTGATAACCGCTGCAAAAAGGGACAATGTCGAAGATCAAGTCTTCGCTGCGGAAGTTGTCGGGTGAGCCGAACACTACTTCCAGATTCACGGTGCCCGAGCAGCGGGCTTCGATGCCTGGGATCACTCCTTTAAAGGTAGTGTTGCTAGGTTTGATCCTTGACGGATCTATACCCATCTTTTTCACCGTGTCTGAGTAAATCAGATTAAGGCTACTTCCTCCGTCCATTAGGACTCTAGTGAGGTGATACCCATAGTTAATGGGGTCTAGGACGAGGACTGCCGAACCTCCATGACGGATACTGGTCGGATGGTCCCGTTGGTCGAAGGTGATCGGGCAAGCCGACCATGGGTTATACTTCGGGGCTACGGGATCTATGGCATAGACCTCCCGAAGGGCATGCTTCCTCTCCTTTTTTGGTATGTGAGTGGCATATATCATGTTCACAGTTTTTACCTCTGGAGGGAACTGCTTTTGTCCTCCATTGCTTGGACCGCGGGGCTCGTCATCGTCCTCGCTGCGTGGGCCCTTTTCTTGCTCGTCGGCTGTGAGTTTGCCAGCTTGTTTGAATACCCCACAATTACGGTTGGTGTGGGTAGCGGGCTTGTCTTGGGTGCCGTGGATCTGGCAGGGCCTATCCATAATTTTGTCCAGCATGGTAGGTCCGTCTCGATTTCCTTTAGAAGGTTTCTTCCACTGTCCGGATTTTGGGTTGCGGAAACCGGCGTTAACGGCCGTGTCCTCAGCATCGCCGTTGTTGTTACGGCGTTTGTTTTTGTTACGTCGTGGTTTCCCATTTCCATCCCGGACTTCGGAGGTGCCGGGGTCTTCGGGGTTATGGCCTCGTCGGGCTAGCCAGTTATCCTCACCCGCGCAAAAGCGGGTCATAAGTGAGGTAAGGGCGGACATTGTCCTCGGCTTGTCCTGGCCGAGCTGACGAGCTAGCCACTCGTCCCTGATATTATGTCTGAAGGAGGCTATTGCCTCGGCGTCCGGGCAGTCAACGATCTGGTTTTTCTTGGCCAGGAACCGATTCCAGAATTGCCGAGCCAATTCACCTGCTTTCTGGACAACATTGGTCAGGTCGGAGGAGTCCGGTGGCCGGACATAAGTGCCCTGGAAGTTAGATCGGAAGGCATCCTTGAGCTCTTCCCAGCTCCCGATGGAATTCTCGGGGAGACTGTTTAACCAGTGTCGAGCTGGCCCCTTAAGTTTTAGGGGCAGGTACTTGATGGCATGGAGATCATCTCCTCGTGCCATATGAATGTGGAGGAGGAAGTCCTCAATCCACACGGCTGGGTCTGTTGTCCCGTCGTATTGCTCTATGTTAACAGGTTTAAACCCTTCAGGGAACTGATGCTGCATCACCTCGTCTGTGAAGCACAGTGGGTGGGCGGCGCCTCTGACCCGAGCTATGTCATGCCTACGATCGACGGTCGATCGGGCCCGGTTTTGTTCCCGACCTCTATTGTTGCGGTCGAGCCAAGACTGGTACCCGTGCCGCCTAGCGGGGGAGTACCCTCTAGATCCGTATATGGATCTTGTGTGGCCTGCTCTATAATCCAGGTCCTGTCGTAAGTCATACCTATCCTCAGGCTCTACTGGCTCTTTTCCTCTCCTGCGGGGTACCGCAGGTCTGTACTCGGTTTCCCCGGCCGTCCTATCCCGTCCTCGGGGAGGGCGGTCCGGCTGGTCGTACGGAGTATGCCTGGGGGCGATGTTTCAAGGACCTCGTCATTGAACTGCGGCAGCAGCCACCGGCGTGGGTAGCTCTTGGGTTGGTCCGTTAGATTGGTACCGTACCCTTCTTCGGCTGCCAAGACCCTCGTCCATCTATCATTGAGGGTGTCTTGTTTGGCTTTGAGCTGCTGTTGTTTTGCCTTCAGGCTTCGCGCGGTGGCTAAAAGTTGCCGCCTAAACTATTCCTGATCCGCAGGGTTTTCGGGGACGGTGAAGTCTTCGGCTTCCAGGCTGTCCTCCTCCTCGACAGGGGGAAGGTAGTTGTCGTCCTCGGAATCATTAAGATCCTCGGTGTCGCGCCGATCTTCGGGCCTTTCCTGGTCCTCCAGTGGCTATTCGGGGACTTCAGGGTCGCCGAGGTCTTCCGGGGTGTCGTTTTCCCCGGTGCCTGCAATGGCTTCCCTTCCCTTGTTTGCCTTAGATCGTTTGCGCTGTTTCCGGCGCCTTGACGGCTCCTCACCGGATTTATCGCCATTCTTCTTGATCGCCCTTATCGTCGGGGGTGTCTACCATGTAGACGTCGTAGGTGGAGGTGGCAGTCCATCACCCAGTGTTGACAGGGGCGGGGGCGCCGTCCTCTTCATCCATGTCTTCTGCCTCCTCGGAGGCGTAGTCTAGCATATCGGTTAAGTCTTCGATAGTGGCTACCAAGTGGGTGGTGTGTGGGTCGAAAAAATTCCCATGACCCACCTTCAGACCGATCTGAGCATGGGTCGAGGTCGGGTCGTCTGTGATTTTTATTGATAGGATCCGATCCAGCGCCTCGTTGATCGTCGAGAGCTCGACCGGATCGATCTGCCTAGGACTTTCGGAATTAACCTCCAACGTGTCCGTACAAAGAGTGTGTTCGGCAGGGGCCGACCCCTAGCCCTCAGGTACTGTAACCGGATCTGGACTAAGAGCCAGATCATCGGCAGGGATAGACCCGAGGACGGAGTCAAGAAGGAGATCCGAAGTTAAGGCTTCAGAGACTTCGGGCTCGTCAGATGAGATTGCGAGCCCAACAAATGAAAGATTGCCCTGGGAGTCTACGGAGAACTCTAAGTTCCCGAATCTGATCTCTTGATCGGGGGCGAGACTCCCGATCCGACCAGGGAGGCCGGTCGGGTCGGCGTGCAGCACGATGCTGCTGAAAGCGAAAATCTGTCCGGGGGTGAAGGAGTCCCCGTTACGGACTTCATTGCTAATGATTAGGCGAGCCATCAATTCCTCTTGCGATCCCACAACGGAACTCTCAATGAAAGCACCAATGTCGGTGTCAAAACCGGCGGATCTCGGGTAGGGGGTTCCGAGTTGTGGATCTAGAATCGATGGGTAACAGGGGACGAAGGAGACGATGTTTACCCAGGTTCAGGTCCTCCTATGGAGGTAAAACCCTACGTCCTGCTTGGTTGTATTGAGGTGTATGAAGATTACAGAGTCGATCTACCTCGAGATCAAGTAGCTAAACCCTAGATGAGTTCTTCTAGCCTCTACGATCTTCACCCTCCGGTTTATATAGACACCGGGGGTATCTAGGGTTTACACATGATAAGTCTCCAACTGGCAGTAAAGACGCTGATCCCCTCATCTTGACTTGGAGTGCACGCCGCGTATTCGGAGGTTTCCTTCTAGAATACGGGGTCGTCATATATCCCGGCCCTTCCTGCGATAATCAGAGAGTGGCCCACCAAGCCGGCCTATGAGAGATAGGCCGGCGGCAGGAGGACCCCTTAGTTCTGGACTCCCTCATAAGGGGTTATGGATGCACAAGTATTATCTCTACTTGGTGCGGAAATTTTGGCTAGCAAAAGATCTGAAAAAAACATCACATGTTAAAAGATCCATGACTATATAACTTCTATGCAAATGTAAGCAATCATAAACATTAAGTTGTCTTCCATGTCCAACTTCAACACTTGATCATTATTTAATATTTGGTGAGGGTTCGAAATAATAGATGATGTCCAAGATAGTGTATTTGTATGTGGATCTTCTCTTCTCTATCATAGTCTTGCATAGATTATAACAGTGACTAAGGCTATGTTTGTTTTATTCCCAACCATTTTCATCGCTCATACTTTCTTTTTATGTGAAGTCATTACTCCTCATGAGATAAGCACATGATCTTTCTATTTTTCTTATATCCTTACTATGGTGTAGGATGCAATGAGGGTAAGGCACACGAACCAACTAACTTTATTATATAACTCTCACACTCGGTTACAAGGATAGATAGAACTCAAAGCAAAATACTAAGCAAAGCAAATCTTGAAACTTTATTTCTCTAAACCATGAAATAACTAAGGATCGAACTAAGACAAAAGATAATGGTGATACGATACCGGGGCGCCTCCCCCAAGCTTGGAACAAGCTAGGGGTGGTGCCCATACCCATGTACTCAAGTGTTCTTCGGTGATGGTGGTGGTGTGAGGTGATCCTCCATCTTCCAAGGCATAGGTTCCCCATCATAGAAAGAAGCTCTTGTCTCGAGAATCCTGAAATCAACAGCGAGGCTCATCCTTTTAAACCTAGATTCATACTCACAGTTTTGGGCTTGAAGTTCATATATTTGATCTTGGAGGTGCTCGATCCGCTCTTGAAGCTTGAAGAGAGATTCTCCCACGCTCTTTGTGTCCATCTAGTTTTCACGGATGAAGTTCGTGATCATAGAGTGATTAGCACTCAGACCATGTTCAACCATCCCTTGGCACTTCAAGATCTCCTGCTCCACAGCTGCAAGCCTGGCCTTCTCACTTCCCTCCTTCTTGGGACCTTGGACATCCTGGATGTGGAGCACCCCCTCACGCATCTCAATGGCTTGAGGGTGCTTCATCACCTCCGGAAGGTAGGGATTGATGACCTTCTCGAAGAACTTGTCTTTGGATGGGCTTGGGGAAGTCATGGCGATCTAGATCTGCCAGAAAAATAGCTCGAAACAAGAACAGAGGAGAAACTCGTGATGCGGAGGTCAAAACATACGGGAGTATGTATAATGATTTTTTCTAGGTCAAAATACGTGCTCGGGAAGAAATCGGAGTCCGGGAGGCACACGAGGGCTCCACAAGCCATCAGGGTGCGCCCCAGGGGGGACGCCCTGTTGTCTTGTGCCTCCCTCGTGGGTCCCCTGACTCCGTTTTATTTTTGGAATTTTTTCTAAAATACCAAAACCAACAGAAATTGTTTTTTTTTTGGAATTTTGGAGTCGGTTTACTTACTGTACCACAGACCTATCCCTTTTTCAGGTTTCTGTAGTGTTCCGGAAGGCCTCCCGTATATGTTCTTCCGGTGTTATAACTTGAATGATATTAGTCTCCTCATTAATGGGTGTACCTGAAATATACTACTTGATTCTTTGCCCATTCACCACTCTCGAGTTTTTGCCTTCAAAGTTATTAATTTTTATAGCACCGGAGCGATAGACCTCTTCGATAACATATGGACCTTCCCATTTGGATAAGAGTTTTCCTGCAAAAAATCTGAAACGGGAATTGTACAAAAGCACAAGGTCTTCTACATTGAATTCCCGTTTTTGAATCGTTTTGTCATGCCATCTTTTAACCTTTTCTTTAAGGGTCTTTTACATCTGTGTCCCTAACTCGAACCACCTACTCAGCCCCTAATTTCGAAGCCTGCTCAAATTTGCCTCTGTTCCATTAGTTCACCTTATAAAAATGCCCTTCTATGTCGTTACCGTCCGGTCAAAGGGCTTGACCATCTATGGGGCGTTTATTGGACATTTTGCCCCTGCCTCCATGTGTCACTTACATGTGGGACCCACTTAGAAATAAATAAAAAAGAAAAACGCTCTCTCACCTCTCTTCTGTATCACTTACATGTGGGCCTAGAAAAAGAAAAGGAAAAAACTCTCTCCCACATCTCTCTCACTTACATGTGGGGCCTAACAAAAAATAAACCAAAGAAAAAAGTTGTCTCCCTCTCCCGACCACACGGTCTTTCTCATCTCACGCGAACTACATGCGATGGCCGGCGTCTCGGTCCTCGCGCCGCCACTGCCGCTGGGTCGCCATGCTCCTCCACCAGGCCACCGCGCTCCGCCGCCAGATCACCGTGCTCCGCCGCCCTCTTCCTCTCTCTCTCTCTCTCTCTCTCTCTCTTTCTCTCTCTCTCTCTCTCTCTCTCTCTCTTGCCAGGGAATGGCAAAGCAATACCATCGTCGGCATTGACTTGCGCACACGACCAATGGCAGCGCAGAGCTCAAATAAAATGTCTGATAGCCCCATCGCTCTCCGATTCGTCTTCCTATGCGATTAATTGGATTGAAATGGCCCATAGTGATGGATCCTTTCTCGTCTTCCCCAGCTCTGGTGTCACGCCGCCGCTGCCCGATCTCCTCCACCCGTGAGCACCGCCGGCTTACCTCGGGTTCTTGAGCTCCGATATCTCCTCCTGAACATCCTCCGCCAGCTCCTGATTATCCTCGCCTCTCCTAGCACAGAGACGAAGGCAACAGCGACCATGGAGCTATGCGGAGGTGAGAGAGAGAGAGGCCATGAGTGAGTGAGGGAGGGAGGGATGGAGAGGGAGGAAGGGAGAGGGGGGGGGAGGGAGGGATCGATGGAGAGAGGGGAGCTAGCTGCCGCAGCGCATGGTCCTTGGGCAGCCCGCGCTCGCCGGAGTTGAGAGAGAGAGAGGTCGGGAGGCAGAGGGAGAGAGGTGGGAGGTGAGAGAGAGGCCGTGAGGGGCCCACATGTAAGTGAGAGGGAGAGAGGGGGTGAGAGAAAGAGTTTTTCCTTTTTATTTTTTCTGAGTGGGTCCCACATGTAAGTGACACTTGGAGGCAGGGGCAAAATGTCCAATAAACGACCAATAGACGGTCAAAGCCCTTTGACTGAACAGTAACGACACATAAGGGCATTTTTATAAGGTGAACTAACAGTAGAGGGGCAAATTTGAGCAGGCTTCGAAATTAGGGGCAAATATGAGTAGGTGGTTCGAGTTAGGGACAGAAATGCAAATGGCCCTTTCTTTAAACAATTTAGCATTTTCATAGGCTTGTGTCCTCCATTCATCTAATGAGCTTATATCAAATAACCTCTTCTCTCCCGCAAGCTTAAAATCATAGTTAAGTTCTTTAATTTCCCAATAAGCCTTATGTTCTAACTCGAGAGGTAAATGACAAGCTTTTCCATACACCATTTTATATGGGGACATCCCCATGGGGTTCTTACAAGCAGTCCTATAAGCCCAAAGAGCATCGTCTAGTTTCTTAGACCAATTCTTCCTGGATCTATTGACAGTCTTTTGCAAAATTAATTTTATTTCTCGATTGCTCAATTTAACTTGGCCACTAGACTGAGGATGATAAGGTGATGCGATTATATGGTTGACATCATATTTAGCTAGAAGTTTACGGAAAGCACCATGAATAAAATGTGAACCACCATCAGTCATTATAAGTATATAGGGACTCCAAACCTCGAAAAAATAATTTCCTTAAGCATTTTATTAGAAGTGTTATGATCAACACTAATAGTTGGAATAGCCTCTACCCACTTAGTAACGTAATCAACAGCAACTAAAATATGAGTATATCCATTTGAGGAAGGAAAAGGTCCCATGAAGTCAAAACCCCAAACATCAAATAGTTCAATGGCAAGTGAATAGTTCATAGGCATTTCCTGACATTTACCAATGTTACCAATTCTTTGGCATTCATTACATGAAAGGACATACTTACGAGCATCTTGAAAAGGGTAGGCCAATAAAAACCAGATTGTAATACCTTGTGTGCAGTTCTGTCACCAGCATGATGTCCTCCGTAAGCCTCAGAGTGACACTTCCGAAGGATCTGTCCCTGTTCATGCTCAGGTACACAACGTATAATAACACCATCTACTCCTTCTTTATAAAGATGTGGGTCATCCCAAAAGTAATGTCGTAAATCATAAAAGAATGTCTTCTTTTGTTGGTAGGTGAAGTTAGGTGGTATATATTTAGCGACAATATAGTTACACCAGTGCAGAAAAGCCTAGCTATGGCATGGCAAAAAGGGCCTTGCTGGCGTAGGCACCCTACGCCAGCAATATGGCGCCACAGTTAAAAATCAGTGGTGGCGTTGGATTCGACGCCAGTAGTATTTCATATACCTATGGCGTTGGATTTGTCACCACGACGGAAATATCATATATATCTACGGCGTGTTAGCTTTTCCAACGCCATACACTGGAGAGGTAATTATGGGCGGACCGGATGTTTCGCACGCCAGTACTAAATGACCAAACGCAACAAAAAAACGCTGCCACCGCAGCGAGAAATGTTGCGGCGGCAACGCAATTTTGTATCAGTATATACATAATGATGTTTGTGTCCCACATTGATTCCGATAAGAAATGAAAACGCACGTACAACATAATTTATATTATGGTACACATCATATATATATATGCATACATTAACCATCGTCGTAACTACTAGTAAGGTACTCATCACGTTTATTAGGATCAATCTTGAAGAAGAGGGAAATTAACCCCCTCATCTCCATGCATGGTGAAGCATAGAGATTCACCGATCTCCAATCTTCCAAGTTGCGATCACTTGGGTAGTTTCCTCCATTTGTTAACTCGTCCAAGTTGCGATCACTCGGATAGGTGCCTCCATTCTTATAACTCTTCCAAGTTGCGATCACTCGGGAAGCTGCCTCCATTCTTTTAACTCTTCCAAGTTGCGATCACTTGGGTAGTTGCCTTCATTCTTTTAACAGTACGGGCATTCTTCCATTTTGTGTTGCATTCACAAAATAAAAGTCAATTGAAAAAATGGACATATTGAGAGCAAGAAATTTTGATGAAACGGAAATGAATCCACGTTTCGCCAAAACATTGGCCACTCTCTCGACCTTTCCCTGCAAAAAGAAACATAGCTAGCGCGAGACAATTCACAAGAACACATGATGATGCAACATATAACATATTTCATCAATTCCCTTTCATCAAATGGTTAGAGATAGATTTGTACCGTCCGGATCGAGTGGGGGTCGGCTGTCAGCAGGGCACGGTGGGGGCGCCTGTGAAGACTGCGCGATGGGTTGGTGTTGCGTGGCGGACGGGGCGGCCGGATAGGGCGACGGAGGGAGAGATTGGCCGGACAGGACCACCGCGGAGGGACAGAGTGGCCGGACAGGACGACGGGGGAAGAGGCTCTTGGATGAGCGGGTGGGCTTGGGGAAGGGCTGGGCAGCACGGTGGCACGTCTGGCACAGGGTGCGGGCGCGGCTGGGCGGGGGAACGGTGGAGAACAGTGTCCGGCGGCGGGGGGAAGAAGGGAATCTGAGTTGTTCTCACAACAGAGTGTACATAAAAGTGCCGGTTAGTCATTAGTGCTGGCGCCAATGACGTGGCCGACGCCAACAGTAATTGGTGTTGTGTTAAATTAATTGGGCTCTTCTAATAATACTTGACAAATGGGGTGTGGAAATGCATACATGAATGTGGATCAAAGTGTATAATAATGCAAATTAGGAGGTACAAATGAAGTACAATATCGTGCGAAGTACGTATTACGCAATGAGAAGTACACAAAGTGTATTACACGAATAATGAAGCACACAAAATAATCAAGTACGACGTCGTTTGACAATCCTCTCAACAACGGTTTGGGTCTTCTTAATCTTGCTTGAATACTTCCGTCCCGCATTATGACTCTTTCGTAAGAAGGGACGTCCTGTCTCAGGCAAGTTAGTTCTGCTCCTTCTGGTGGTGTAATTTTCATCGTCATCATAGTTCTCCTCTTCTTTTGGGTCGACGCCGAACTGATCATAGTCATCCTCGTTGCCCACTCCGTCCACCCCGATGATGGATCTCTTTGATCTCCTGATGACAACACGACTTGGCTTTGCCTGGTCAGTTATATAGAAGCATTGTGACACATCCTTAGCGAATACCCAAGGCTCATATTTGGCGGTAATTCCTTTGACACCCTTTGCACCGGCAGCTTGTGCTTCGGGTAGGGACATGGTAACGGCACCACGTTCTTCCTTCTCGACATTCTTCGCCCATCTAACCCGGAACAGTGGCACCGTGTGATCTTCGGCGTACTCAAGTTCCCATATCTCTTCGATCCTTCCGTAGTATTTGTTAGTTTCATTCTCGGTGGAGGCAACTAATGTGACGACTGAGTTCTGGTAATCAGAGTTTTTGTCTTTTGCCTCGGTATAGAATGTGCATCCATTGATATCATAAGATTGGTAGGTGGCGACGGTGCATGCGGGGCCTACTGCTAATGCATAGATGAGATTTGCATTGGCAATACCCGTTGGCAGTGGTTTCTCCCGAATTCGCTCTTTTAACCAGGCTGCAAATTTGGAGTTGTGCTCTCTAATGATCTGGGTTTCGGTCCTCTGTCTCCCTGCCATTGCATGCTCTCTCTTGAAGGTGTCCTTGTGAGTCTGCTGCCAAGGAGTGATTATATCTGCTTGTTGTAACACCACTGTGTGCGCTCTGTCAAAGTCGTCTCGGCGGTTATGTGTATCCACATTTAAATCACGCTTCAACTGTGAGTGACCTACTCCATCAAGCCTATCGGCATGCTTCCTCGTGGGCAAACCAAGAGATTGATCATCATCTATAATATTATTGCAGAATGATATGCACTCTTTGGTCAGATAGGCCTGGACGATGCTTCCATCCGGACGGGCCCTGTTACGAACGTAACCCTTCACAGTTCCATTCGACCTTTCAAACGGGAACATGGTATGCAAGAATGTCGGTCCTAGGTCTTTAACCTCAGAAACAACATGAACTAGGAGATGCACCATCACATCAAAGAATGACGGGGGAAAATATATCTCAAGCTCACATAGTATTGTGATGATCTCCTCTTGTAGTCGAGTGAGATGCCGCACGCTGATCGACTTTCGAGAGAGAACGTCGAAAATGTTGCAGAAGTCAAGAAGTGTGTTGCGAACATGATCATCCATTATCCCTCTGAGAGCTACCGGAAGTAATTGCGTCATCATCACATGACAATCATGGGACTTCATGTTGCTAAACCTTTGCTTTTTTGTGTCAAGATATCTGCGTATGAGCCCCGAGTAACCAGAAGGAACTTTGATGCCATCAAGGCAATTGAATAGTTGATGAAACTCATCCTCGTCGAGCGTGAAGCAAGCTGGGGGGCAATAATCTTCTTTGTTTTTTGTCACGGTTTTGCCCTTCGTTGTCTTGTCGTCTATGGTGATGTTTTTGCCCTTGGCCATCTCCTTGGTTCTTTTAAGGGATGCATGTTGGAGCTCTTCCCTAATACCTATATCTTTCAAGTCTTGCCTTGCCCTCATACCGTCTTTACTTTTTTCTGGCATGTCAAACAGTGTGCCAAGCAAACTCTCACAGATATTTTTTGTGATATGCATCATATCAAGAGAATGCGGCGAACTGAGTAGTTCCCAATACTTCAAGCCCCAGAAAATAGACTTTCTTTTCCATACTTTTAGCAGCATTTTCCCAGCCTTCTTTTTCTTCTTTCCTGGCTTCGGGCAATCTGTCCAATTCTTTAACATCTCATGGATTTCTTCTCCACTCCTCTTACGTGGTGGCCCTCGGGCCTCATCCGTGTTGTCGAACAGGTCGCCACGACTTCTCCACTCATCATCTTTGTCAAGCCACCTTCGATGGCCCATGAACACTGTCTTGCAACTGCCCTTTTTTGATAGATGGAGAAAAGATGTGTCATCCATACATTTAACACATCCGCAATGTCCATGACACGCTTGTCCGGAAATATATTTGTAACCTAGATAGTCATGAACGGCCGTGAGCAATGCTGCTGTCATTGGAAAATAGTTTCCAGTGCTGGCGTCCCACATCTTGACGCCTTCATCCTTCCATAATATGTCTAACTCCTCCTTCAATAGCTCAAGATATGTGTTGATATCGTTGCCTGGTTGGAGCGGTCCTTGAATGAGCATTACCATGCGTATGTACTTTTGTTTCATGCAGAGCCAAGGCGGGAGGTTGTACATCCAAACAAACACGGGCCATGTACTATGTGTGCTACTCTGCTTGCCAAATGGATTTAGTCCATCGCTACTGACACCCAACCTAGGGTTTCTTGGTTCTGCTGCGAATTCTGGTTCAATGCAGTCGAGTGCTTTCCACTGACAACCATCCGCAATATGTCTTAGAATGCCATCATTTTTGTATTTCCTGGTCTTGTGCCAAGTCATGTTCTTTGCTTCCTTCGCGTCAGCGAAATAACGTTGCAGGCGTGGAATCAACGGAAGGTACCATACAACCTTTCGAGGATCCTTCTTTCCAGGCTTGTATCGGGGTTCCTTGCAAGTTGGACACTCTGTTTTGTGCTCATGCTCGTTACGATATAAGATGCAATCATTTATGCATGCATGATATCTTACATGCGGCAAATCAAGAGGGCACACGATCTTTTTCGCCTCATCAACACTCTTAGGCAACAAATTCCCCTTGGGCAACACTGTATGTAAATATTCCAATGTAGCGTCCAGACTTGCGTCTGTGCTCTTGAATCTTGCCTTGATGTCTAGAAGTTTGAGCGTGACGAGCAAGCGGGTGTGCTCAGGATCACAACCTTCATACAGTGGAGCACTCGCATCTAACTCCAATTGCGCCAACTTGAGAGCCTCCTTAATAGCAGCTCTCTCATTTGTCGTCTTCTTGTGAAACAGTTCTTTAACATGGTGATCCTGCAACATTTCAGCCAACGACATATCCTGGGTGACATGGTCCTCTTCATGTTCGGGTGGCGTTTCATCATTTCCTCCTCTAGGCGCATGTTCATTATTGTTTCCTCCTTCTGGCGGCCCTGCTAATTCATCATTGAAAGGGTTCTCCGCTTCCATATCCGTCGCTCCATCGTCGTCGTCATTCTCCTCACCATGCTTTGTCCATCATGTATAACCTTCAACGAAACCACGACGAAGCAAGTGCGCGAGGACGCTACCATCGAACGGGTTATGGAAAATTCCATTTTTGCAGGCCTTACATGGACATAATATCCGCGTTTCACACTTTTGTATCATATTCGTCATCACGAAATTGAGAAAGGCCTTCACACTTCGATCCATATTGAATCTTTCGATAGATCAAAGTAGCTTGTAAAGGGAAATACAAAAAGAATTACATATATATCAAGCGGGGGCATACAAAATTTCGGCATGACCTTTGCTAAAAGTGGTACATATTGAGTACCAGAAATTTGACGAAACGGAAATGAATCAACGTTTCGCCAAAACATTGGCAACTCTCTCTACAAATTTGCCATCCATGCACGTTTCACCATTTAGCAATCACACACGTAGGTAACATGTAAATGACGAGGAAGTATTTTTGTGTTAATTACCTCAAACAGAAGAAACACGAGTCGAGCTAGTCCTCGATCGATCCATAAGAAGCCTGTCGACCGTACGTAGGTTGGTGGGCGCCATTAATGGAGGTTGAAGGAAAATTTAATGCAAGTGGGTGGAGGAGAGAGCTAGATAGCTAGCTTAATTAGAGAGTGGGTGGAGGAGGCTAGCAAACGTAACTACACATCACCTAGCTAGATCTAACTACCTAATTAAGAATCATGATAAAATAATTGAGTTTCTCAAGATGAGGAGAGGGAAGGGAGAGGAGGAAGAGGAAGAGCAAGAGGAAGAAGAAAGGGGAATCTAGTGTATACACAAGGGTTAGCACGGGTATAGTAGTGATGCGACTTTATTACTGGCGTTTGAAGAGAACGTAACGCCGGAACTAATATGTATATTCCTGGCGTACCGCCCGTATGCTACGCCGGTGTTACGTGGGACCCAATGTTGACTAAAAAAATGGACCCACAAAATAAACTGCTGGCGTCCGGACAAAGTCAACGCCATAGATATATGAAATACTGCCGGCGTACTACCAACCTAGTACGCCAACAGTAAGTTACGCCTCCACACAACCTTGGAGGCCACATACAAGTGGCATTCCGCGTACGTCCAACGCCAGCACTAAGTAACTAGCGATGGCGTACCAAAATGGGCGACGCCAGAGATATTTGAAAAATGTAGTGCTGGCGTCGGCGGAAAATGGCGCGCCACCAACAAGAGTTGTGGCTAGCCATTTCTCTACTTGTGTTAGCATAATCAGCATACCGAGGATTACTACGTGAAGTATTTATAGCAGCAAGTTGTTCATCAGGAAAATTATCATCAATAGGCAGTGGGTCATCAAGAACATTTTCCATTCTAGACAAGGTATCTGCTACCGGGTTTTCACACTACTGTAGGATGCTGCTAACGTGACACTACAATCAGAGACCCTTCGACGAAACTGTGTGCGATGCATGAATCACAAACGGTATAGTTCAAGCTCTGTCGCCAATGACATGAACTGTGTGTGATGGAGGATCCATCAAATACGATTCAGAAAATATTTGCGTGTGCGATGTACGGCAGACAGTTTGTTCTTATGAACCGTTTGTGATTAACGAAGATAACACAAACGGTTACACAGATCCAGATGTGTGCGATAGAGGGCACACAATTCACTAACATAAACTGTGTGCGATGATATAGAAGAACACAAACGATTCGGCATAACAAGATGTGTGCGATATAGGGCACATAGTTCACTACCATAAACTGTGTGTGATAATATAGCAGAACACAAACGATTTGGCATAACAAGATGTGTGCGATATAGGGCACACAGTTCACTATATAAACTGCGTGCGATGACATAGCAGAACACAAACGATTCAGCATAACAAGATGTGTGCGATAGAGGGCAAACAGGTGAGTAATCAGAATCGTGTGCGAATACAAGAAATAACACAAACGATTGCTGTTAATAACATGTGTGTGTTGTGGGGAAACGGTTGCTGGTAAACAATTTGTCAGCGATTGATGAAATCATCACCGACGGGTTTCGTAGTTTTGTCCGTGTGTACTGTGATTTGCTCTGTCTGCACAACATCTATGCTGCCTACAGGTCACTCGTGTGAACTATTTGCGATGAGCCAAAATAACACAAACGGTTGCACATATATAGATGTGTGCGACATATGGCATACCGTGCGCTCGGATGAAATATGCGAGCCAAAATAACACAAACAATTAGGCGTAACAAGATGTGTGTGATGCTGATGCCCAGCAAACAGGTCAGCAATCTAAATTGTGTGGAAAGACAGAAAATAACACAGACAGATAATAACACAAACGATTCCTGGTAATAAGCACCTGATTCAGAAAGTGATAGCACAAATTATCGTTCGCACTACTACATAATCGACAAAACAACATAATAGCATCATCATATCAGCAAGATTCAAAAAACAGCAAAATTGAAATAGCTACTCGTCAGCGTTGTTGCGGGGCTGGCCTGTTGGTTCTCCAATGTTGAAATATGGTCTGCACTCATGCAACATCCTCTCTATAGAAGAAGGATCCACTTTCGGGTCGGCGATGAACATGTTCTTGAACGCTTCATAGGCCCGGTCTTTCCTCTGTTCCTGATCCATCACAGTAGCTCCGGTCTCATCGAAAATCCCGTCCATGGCCAAATGCGTGAGTGCGACCCTCTTACGACAGAGATATTCAAAGTGGTCGTAAAAAAAGAAAGTCAAGAGCTGCGCGCTGTGCTAGAGCGGTAGCAGACTCTAAGGAGGCTGCTGTCCTTACCACGGCCAAATCCACGCGAGCCGCCAATGAAACGGCGAACTGATCGGCGCATGATGCCCTTTCGAAGGCCACAGCTGCGCGTTCCGCGTACAGAACTGCGCTTGCCCGCAACCGATCTGATGTAACCTTCAGATTTTCTGCTCTTGCCGCCAAGGCCTCCGGACCCTCAGCAGCGCGTACCGCCCAGGTCTCCGCTGCCAAGGCCTCTGGGCCCTTAGCAGCGCCTACCGTCGCCGCTGTCAAGGCCTCCGGGCCCTTAGCAGCGCCTACCGCCGCCGCCGGCGCGGGCTCCTCCGCGCATAAGATTTGCCTCAACCGCGCGCTCCTCCGCTGCGGGCTCCTCCGCGCGGATGACATGTGTAATGTTGAGGATTTTGTGGAGGCGAGGACAGTGGGGGAGAAGAAGACCAGATTTGGGGGGTGCGAGAGGGGAAAGATGCGGTGGAGAGAGAAGAGTGGTGATATTTATTTATGACCCTATACACGATTGCAGACAGTTGCTATATGTGTTTCGTGTGCGATTATGTGTGCACCGCAAAGAACTCAAAAACTGTGAAAATGCTTCCCGCGCAAGAGCAAGCGCCAGCCACAACGGTAAATTATAAAATCCCCAACCCCCTAGGCAGCCGCTAGCTATAAATAACCACAACGAAGACCGGCTGCGGCGAGTCAATGATCCCCTGGCTAGTTGCCACACACACCATCGAACCCCCAATGGCCGACGACAGGATGGAGTTGGGCGATAGCGGAATCGAGGCTGCCGGCGCGATGGTCGGCTTGAGGATCGACGGCCACTCCGCTACCTCTCCCGACTGTGGTAAGAGGAGGCAAGAATCACGACATGAGCAAGGCAAGAGGTTAGCCAGGGTCGTCTTGAAAGGAGCTAGGGATCGCCAGCGGGCGATACTGCGGGCTCGGCGCAGAGTGAGCCGGATGGTGCGGGCGGTGGAGCAGGAATTGCGACGCCGCAAGGACAACTGCGGCAGTGGCCGCCGCACGAGGCGCAGGCTTATGTCCCAGATGAAGGAGGATGCAGCTCCGGACGCTGGGGGAGGACTTGCGGCCGTTGCTGCAGCATTGGCGATGGCCAGGGTCTCGTCGGTCGCCGGGACGATGTACCTACCAGCGGACGCCGCAGTCCTGGTGAGAACCGCGTCCGAGGCAGTAGCGGTGATCACCAATGTCGAGGCTGACCCTTCCTCGGTCGATCAAGGTGTAGGTCATCGACTTGGTGACCTCATGTCCTCCTGAGCCTAGGAACAACACGATATCGATGGAAGCGTGTTGGGTCGGCGTTAGGGGCAGTAGCACTTTTGTGCGCGCAGTTCATATGTATTATATTGATGTAAAATTGCGAGCTTATGTTTTGTAAATTACTCCGCCAACTATGCACTGTACCAATTTGAGCATGTAAATGCTCGATTGAATTGCTCATGCCTGATTTGTGCGTGCACGATGGACACTACGGTGGCGTTCGTCGGTGGCAGACGGCTGCGACAGGCGTCGTCGAGCTCGAAAATTTGGGCGGGCCGAGGTCGAGAACGAGCAACTATACAACGATGCGAATGGGGACGAAGAGGGAATAGAGGGTCCGCATAGGAAACGGTTCGTAAACATGAACCGTGTGTGATTAATGCCATTAAAGTTTGTGTTCGTAGCTTAATTTAGTGCATGTACGAACCAAAACCCCAACTACAGTATACGGGTGTGGTGGGAGAAGTGTGGATTGCCGTTCATTCGCGATGCATCCTACGGTGCGCATGCGCGATCCGTGTGGCTGTGGTTCTGGCCAATCAGAACACATGGCATTCTCAAAGTAACTGTTTGCCCAAACAAATCACAAAGTTTCAAGGGAAACCCATATTTCCTTGGCCGTTTCCCCATTATTATTTTTCTACTATCAACATACCCACTAGAATGCACCGTGTCCAAATTTCACATTTTTTCAGGCTCGTTTACCATATTTATTATTTTTTGTGTACTTTTCTAGGCATTTACTGCTTATAATTCAAGTTCGAACGTTTTGTACATGAAAATGTGTTCAAAAAATGTTACCTCGTGTGGTGCCCAGGTATGACCTCAATATGATGCGGTAAATATATGAGGAGGTATGGAAAATGTCTTGATATATGAGGAGGTATACCGGACCATCACCTATGGAGTTTCATGGTTCGGGGTGCGAAATCGCCATGTTTTGAAGGGGGACCCATATTCCCTTTGTCCTTTGAACTTGATTTATTTTCTATGATCACCATACCCACTAGAATGCACCGCGTCCAAATTTCACATTTTTTAGGCTGGTTAATCGTATCTAGTCCTTTTTGTGTACTTTCTAGGCCTTTTGTGCTTATAATTCAAAGTTCGAACATTCTGTACATGAAAAGTTGTTTAAAAAGGACTTGAAAATTCGTAATTGTGTCGTTCAATAACTTTTCATGTAATTTACAGGAAATTAATAGAATTTTAAAGCATATGTGTGGGAAGAGGCAACCACAGATGTGTCGTTTATTTGTTTTGTAACTCTAGAAAAATGGAAAACATGCCTGAAAACATGTTATCTCGTGTGGTGCCTAGGCATGACCTCAATATGATGCGGTAAATATTTGAGGAGGTATGAATAATGTCGTGATACACACTCTTCATTTACCGGACCGTCACCTATGAAGTTTCATGGTTCGGGGAGCGAAATCGCCATGTTTTGAAGGGAAACCCATATTCCCTTGGTCCTTTCAACTTGAATTATTTTCTACGATCGTCATACCCACTAGAATGCACCGTGTCCGAAATTTAACATTTTTTCAGGCTGGTTTACCGATTTAGTCCTTTTTGTGTACTTTCTAGGCCTTTTGTGCTTATAATTCAAATTCGAACGTTCTGTGCGTGAAAAGGTGTTTGAAAAGGAGTTGAAAATTCTTAATTGTGCCGTTGAATAACTTTGTATGTATTTTACAGGAAATTAATAGAATTTTAAAGGATATGTGTGGGAAGAGGCAACCACAAATGTGTCGTTTATTTGTTTTGTAACTTTAGAAAAATGGAACACATGCCTAAAAAACGTGTTACCTCGTGTGGTGCCTAGGCATGACCTCAATATGAAGCCGTAAATATTTGAGGAGGTATGGATAATGTCGTGATACACACTCTTCATATACCGGACCATCACCTATGGAGTTTCATGGTTTGGGGAGCGAAGTCACCATGTTTTGAAGGGGAACCCATATTCCCTTGGTCTTTTCAACTTGAATTATTTTCTACGATCGTCATACCCACTAGAATGCACCGTGTCCGAAATTTGACATTTTTTCAGGCTGGTTTACCATATTTAGTCCTTTTTGTGTACTTTCTAGGCCTTTTGTGCTTATAATTCAAAGTTCGAACGTTCTATACGTGAAAAGGTGTTCAAAAAGGACTAAAAAATTTGTAATTGTGTCGTTGAATAACCTTTCATGTATTTTACCGGAAATTAATATAATTTTAAAGGATATGCGGGAAGAGGCAACCACAGATGTGTCGTTTATTTGTTTTATAACTCTAGAAAAATGGAAAACATGCCTGAAAAACATGTTACCTCGTGTGGTGCCTAGGCATGACCTCAATATGATGCGGTAAATATTTGAGGAGGTATGGATAATGTCATGATACAAATTCTTCATATACCGGACCATCACCTATGGAGTTTCATGGTTCGGGGAGCGAAGTCTCCATTTTTTGAAGGGGAACCCATATTCCCTTGGTCCTTCCAACTTGATTTATTTTCTACGATCATGACACCCACTAGAATGCACCCTATCCAAAATTTGACATTTTTTCAGGCTGGTTTACCGTATTTAATCATTTTTGTGTATTTTTCGGGCCTTTTGTGCTTATAATACAACTTTAAAGGCAAACGTTTTCTTACAACAAACCGTTTGCAAAACGTCTGATGGCACAAGAGAGAGAGAATACTTGAATTTTTTTCCGACGCGGGATCATCAATTTTCTCTTTTCTCGCACACGGGTATTTTATGCGCTTCGCCTGCGTTGCGTGTCCCCCTCGTAAGGTTTGAGTTTCACAGCCAAAATTTCAATAGGCGCGCAATTTCAGAAGTTATTCCTCCCACCCCACCACACATCACATTTCCCCCTATCCCCACCGCCCCCTCTAACTGCAGCCCAAATCGCCGCCGCCGCTGCAACCAAATCTACGTTCTGCCCCAGTCTCACTCGTCGATCTAGTGAGGTAACCTCCGATCTCCATCACCGCCCCAGCCCGATTGCTCAGATGGAGCCTGCGAACCACCCTCATGCCTCCGCATCCCCACCCCCTATCACCGAGCATCCCCGCGTAATCCCAACCACATATCACGCGGAGGTCGAGGAGCTGATCATGGCGGTCGATGGCGCTGTGAACGCTATGCGTGCCGACCCGGAGGAACACCTTGCCGCGACGCCGCGAACTTGGTGCAGGCTCTGGCCGAGATGAAATGCCTAAGCAACTACCCCTCCGGACTTACCAAGTATGAACTGTCCAGTTCATTTTTACGAATACCAGTATAACAATGTTTAACCGTGTCAATTTCAGTTTGAATGGTACACGTTTAAATTGCCATGTTAGGTTGTGTGTACTCTGTAGTTAACACGTCCGTTGTTCATTTCAATTATGCGCACTGTGTTGTTCAAGTATGAACTGTCCAGTTCAATTTCACCAATACCAGTTACAAACTTACAATGCCTATGCTAGGTTGTTGTTAAGCCTACTGTAGTGAACAGTTATATCCATTTATTACGCTGTCCATTCGGTACCGTGCTACTCTTCGCAAAGAAGATATTTTTCGTGGATGTTAACCCTGTTGTAATTGACATGCCTTTCCATGTACTTACGCAGTGTCAAAATGCACGATGATGTTGTTTACCATCGAGGTTAGTCACATCCCAATATCTTATAGTATTTTACATCATTTGTTCAGTTGCAGTTTAGCTTCTAACATTTACTTGTTGCTTGTAGGTACATATGTTAGCGGTACTGATCCACGCTGTGACCAGCAGGAACACCTAGCCACCGACTTTGTGCAGGCTCTGGCCGAGTTGAAGTACCCCAGCAACTACCCCTCGGGATTTACCAAGTATGAACTGGCTCTTGATGTTTAACTGTGTCAATCTCTGTTTCACTGGTACAAGTTTTAATGATTATGTTAGGTTGTCTATACTCTGAAGTTAACACATCCAGTTTAATTTCACAAATACCTGTCCCTTTGTTACAGTGCTACTCCTTGCAATGAAAATATCACCGGAGATACTGTCGTTTAATAACATTTGCTATTTTTGGTGAATGTTAACCCTGTTGTATTTAACACGCCTTTCTATGTGCTTATGTAGGGCTACGATGCGTGGTGCTGTTGTTTACCATCGAGGTTAGTCACATGCTATTTTCTTATAATATTTTACATCATTTGTGCAATTGCAGCTTAGGTTCTAACATTTATTTGTTGCTTGTACGTACATATGTCAGCGGTACTGATTCACGCTTCGACCCCCTTTGCATATGGAGCAATGAGATAAACATGAACAAGCATCAAGTGAGGAAACTAAGAAAAAATGTTAGGCAGAAGAGACATCTGATTGGAATTAAACTCTTTATTTATACTTTATCCAAGACATCAGTGAAATTTAGGATGGTAAGTAATCTGTTGCCTTCTTTCCCAGCCCAGAACAAGCTACTCTATTAGACATGAATACCTGAAAGTTACATCTTTTCAGTGGTTTCCGAAGGAATTTACTCAAGGTTACCTAGCAAACTACCTGATTGATGTGGGGGCAACGAAGGTTATAGTATATAATTCATGCTACCATGATAATGGTCTAGAAGTCTTCCTGGAGGCGGTGAAAGATGGACGGGCAATCGACACAAGGGGTTGGACAAAAGTTGTGTGCACCTTTGGCATGGAGGAGGGCACATTATGGGTACTAGATGATACCCCACGCGTTGCTGCGGGACTTTGTAGCTTCGATGAGAAGATTCAAAGAGAAGCAGTCATTTACGTTTCAAATGTTGATGTTAGAAATCCAATGAAATATATCTATTTACTTTCGAAATGTTGAACTAATATATTTTTGCAAACACATTAAGAGATTCATCCGTAACAGGCACATGTTCCTCTCCCGAAGTAGCTATGTTTGTTTTAAGAGCATTGAAGTTATTCCAACAGACTTGGTTTGCCTATATATAGTCGCATCAAATGAGGCATTTGTTCACTTACAAAAAATTTCAAGTTTGTGTGGCCAAATCTTAACAACTGGAAAAATGAATTATTTACGTAAGAATTAACAATGGGCATATGATAGTACATGTAAAGCAAACCTGAGCAGTCACCTAAGATATTTGTCCAAACATTGAGAAAGGCATCATGAATATCGTACATTGATATGGTTCTTTAAATTCCTAAGGAAGCAGTACTATACATAAATAGAACTAAATTTTTTGTTTATATTGGAATGATTATTTTTTCTGAAAGTTTTATAGCTGTAGGTTATACCTTGTCTAGAAATTTCCTACTTAGATGATTTTACCTTTCTTATTCCTAGCAAACCAACAATAAGAAACTGGGTTGTACTTGGCATCCTTGATTCTTCAAAGAAACTGAAATGGGAGAATAGCCACTCCATTAAGATAGCTGATGGATAGAAGCTGCCAGATCTCTTAGGAATGGTAGGCACGACGGTGAGACAAAGTGTGCTTCGACAACTGTAAGCAAAGTATTAAATATGAACTATGTACGACATACCATAGAGCTAGGGAAACAACTTGAAGTGCTCAATGATTGCTGCACAATCTGATGTTATCTTTTCTCTTTGTTTTGATAACATTCATGAAAATAAATTATGAAACTCAATCCCTCCGTATACCATAACCATCCATGTTTTGTTGTTCTGATGTAGGAAATAAATCAGATAGCACATTTTAACAATAATCTTGAGAAAAATCAATAAACGTGAATCGATGGGATGACAAATAATGTAAACATTCATTCATCTGCCGACATAATTACAAAAGGCCTGAGAAAAATAATAATCAACAAATCATATCGGATAACCTCAAATTAAGTAGCAAGATAGTGTAGCAGCAGGCGGCAGGAACTCCAAATGTTTCCCAACACTATAATTTGTATCAGAGGAACACACATGAAGGAAGCAAATAAATAGCATGGCATGCTAATTTGAGTGATATAATCAACGATTAATGTAAGAGAGTGGTACCTGGCCACGGACAAATCCTTGGTGCAATCAAAGGAAAGATAGTAGTATGGGGTCGGCAAATGCCTATGATACGAAAGTGAGACATGGTTCTTTATGGTGAATGTGTCGGAGAAGGTGGTACAATATTAACCAGGGAGCACATCCACATCAACTCTGAGGAACCACGTCATGAAACGCTTCATCGGTGCTCAAGGAGTGTTGAGTCGACGCCTCCTCCTAACTAATTCACACTGTCTGAAAACAAATGTACTATAGAATTCCTGTTTCTGATTAAATCATGTATCATTGTAACCCTATAGTATCGCTTACCAGACCAGGAAAGATGTATAGAGACTCGCTTACCAGACCAGTAAAATTGTGTTCATTAACATCAAAGAGAAAATTTACAATGATCAGCCAGGACGATGATTCAAATCTGGCTCCACTACTGATTTTCACGGTCACCATCATGGCTACACCCATGTCATCAGTGATTTCAGCAATAAGGCACTTGCAGCTTCTCACTTACGTACCGTACTTTTAATCAATAACTGAACCATGATGTGCGTTCTATAGATTTCTGTTAAAACATGAATCTTGACTTGAAGTTAACAACTACTGGACGTGATCCAAGAAATTAACCGAATGATGTAGGTTACCAAACGATTTATCGAAAAGGCACTACTCAGGAGATCGAGGACTAAATATCAAGAGATCCAATATTTTCAATACCTAGAATAATCAAGAGAAGAAACATCACTAACCAAATAGGCAAAGATTGCAGCGGTGGCCAAGATGGGGCTGATGAACCCTTTTGTAAGCAGATGACGGTGGCGAGTGCTATGATGGTGGTTGACTTCGACGATGGCATCCCCCGGATCACATCAGCTACTTCGCGTCCCACTGGTTGTCTTTGTACCTACATACCTGTATCCCGTGACGGAGAGCTTAGGTCAAGCCGGTGGTAGATGCCGATGTACGGCAGGTGAGGCGCGAGAGAGACGTACATGCATGTGATGAAGATCTTGATTGATTGGCTGATGCCGAACAGGTTCAGGTAGGAGAAGAAGGACGACGCCGCAGGCGGTCACTACGCGAGGACAGGGGCGGCGTCTCCCATCGATGTTTGGCTGGTTCTAGAACCTTCCACGCCATGCCTCCTCCTCGAGACCTGTACCAGCGAGCGATGCGTGTCGACAGGGAGGACTTCAATTTCATCGTCTCCAGCATTAGAATCTTCTAATCGTTCTGGTGAGGACGGACGCTTAAATGGATCTATTCGGTGGGAAGATGAATAGTATGATTAGGTGATGGAAATTAATGGGTGGAGGAGTTGATTGAGGAGGTGATTAGGTCGTATTAATACAATGGTGGAAGAAATCCAATCAGGGTAAATAATTGATTCCTCCATCGTGACAGGCCGGGGGCAACAAAAGGAAAAACGTGGTGCCAGGAAAAACTGTGGCGTGGGCGGTTCAGCTGAATGGAGTGTGAGAGACGCGTGTGGTTGGTCCTCATGCATGTAAGCTAGTAACGGACGCTGATGTGTCTGTACTATACATTGGTCAATGTATATGATCGGTCCCTCCTGTAAGCCTGTAACGATATGCTGACATGGCCAGGATGCTGATGTGGATAGGCTGCATGTTAAGAGAAATATGGTAGTGGGGATGAACTATTTAGGTATTATAGATTCCGCTTCTTCAACACCATCGACAGCCAAAAGCATTTACAATTCTCTCTTCACCTTTGCCGCCTCTAGTACTATATATTGTGGTTCATCATATTTAATCTTCTACCAAATTATGTAACCATGGAACATGTACTGAACTTTTGATTTATGCATTGGTTGTTGAACCATTGTAATTAGAGTATGTATTGATGGATGTGAAATCCACATTTCATAACTAAAAATTTGAAATTTCCAATTCTAATAATAAATTACCGAAAATAAGCTATTAGGTAATAAATTACACCGCACACAGTTAGAACGATTAAACCGTGTGCGATGGTATCATATGTCACACGCAATTGTTTGAAGAATAGCGTGTGTGATTATCAGGTTTACAACACATGGTCGCATATTTTGCGCGTGTGGGATGCGCGCACTGTCACACACGCGTTTGCACGCCGTAACCGTGTGCGCTTGCCGTCAATAATACAAACGGTTCCAAACCTGCGTGCGTGTGTAATGTAGGACGATAAGAAGACGGTTGATATACGTTTCGCGTGTGCGATCGGAATAACTATCGCGCACGAATATATCTGTGCCATCGCCTCGGATGTGTGCTTGATCATAAACGTAACGTCAAAGTGTGGCGTGTGGGATAGGCGATGAGTTCACAAACGTTTACGTTAGGCGAATCGTCAGCAGGCGCTCGCACCATCGCAGACGATGTTTCGGTGTCATGTGGGAAGACCCCCCCTATCGCCCACACATGCAAGGCGACGGTTCGGAACTACGTCGCGGAAAGGGGTTAGAAACCGTTTGTATAGCACGTAACGGTACCAGTGTCAGCTCCCTTCCTATCAACGATATGCAAGTCAAACTCTTGAAGTAAAAGTACCCACCTAATAAGTCTAGGTTTAGCATCTTTTTTTTCCATAAGGTATTTAATAGCAGCATGATCAGTGTGAATGGTTACTTTGGAATCAACAATATAAGGTCTAAACTTATCACATGCAAAGACAACTGCTAAAAAATCCTTTTCAGTAGTGGCATAATTTCTTTGGGCAGCGTCTAGAGTTTTACTAGCATAATGAATAACATTCAATTTCTTGTCTACTCTTTGCCCTAGAACAACACCAACATCATAATCACTAGCATCACACATAATTTCAAATGGTAAGTTCCAATCAGGTGGTTGAACAATGGGTGCAGAAATCAAAGCTTTCTCAAGTATTTCAAAAGCTTCTACACAATCATCATAAAAAACAAAGAGAATATCTTTTTGAAGAAGATTAGTTAACGACCTAGAAATCTTTGAGAAATCTTTGATGAAACGCCTATAGAAACCAGCATGACCAAGGAAACTTCTTATACCTTTGATATCTTTTGGGCATGGCATTTTCTCAATTGCATCAACTTTAGCCTTGTCCACTTCAATACCTCGTTCTGAAATTTCATGTCCAAGCACTATGCCTTCATTCACCATAAAATGGCACTTCTCCCAATTGAAGACAAGATTAGTTACTTCACATCTCTGCAAAACTCGATCAAGGTTGCTCAAGCAATCATCAAAAGAAGTCCCATAAACGGAAAAATCATCCATGAAAACCTCAACAATCTTTTCACAAAAATCAGAGAATATAGCAGTCATACATATTTGAAAGGTAGCAGGTGCATTGCATAAACCAAAAGGCATAGGCCTATAAGCATAAGTTCCAAAAGGGCAAGTAAATGTAGTTTTCTTTTGATCCTCTTTCGACACAGGTATTTGAGAAAAACCAGAATATCCATCAAGAAAACAAAAGTGTGTGTGCTTAGATAATCTTTCTAGCATTTGATCGATAAAAGGCAAAGGGTAGTGATCTTTCCTAGTAGCTTGGTTTAATTTCCTAAAATCAATCACCATCCTATAACCAGTTACTATTTTTTGTGGAATAAGCTCATTTTTATCATTAGGCACAACAGTTATACTGCCTTTCTTAGGGACACAATGAACAGGACTTACCCATCTACTATCAGCAATAGGATAATTATACCTGCTTCCAGAAGTTTTAATATTTCGGTTCTTACCACCTCCTTCATCTTAGGATTGAGACGACATTGGTGGTCAATGACTGGTTTAGCGTCCGGTTCCATATTAATCTTGTGTTGACATAGCGTAGGGCTTATGCCCTTAATATCATCGAGAGTATATCCGATGACAGCCCTGTGCTTCTTTAGAGTTTTAAGTAATCTTCTTTCTTCATGCTCTGAAAGGTTAGCACTGATAATAACAGGATATATCTTCTTCTCATCAAGGTAAGCATATTTCAAAGTATCGGGTAAAGTCTTTAGCTCAAACACGAGATCTTCCTTGGGTGGAGGAGGATCTCCTAAAATATCAACTGGTAAGTTGTGTTTAAGAATAGGTGTTTGTTTAAGAAATATGTCATCTATTTCATTTCTTTCATTCATATGCATATCATTTTCATGGTCTAGTAAATATTGTTCTAACGGATCGGTAGGAGGTACGACAATAGAAGCAAGACCAATTATTTCATCCATACTCGGTAATTCTTTCTCATGTGGTTGTTTACCAAACTTGGAGAAATTAACACTACTAGGAAAAGGGCTATAGATGGAATGGGCTCTAATGGCGCACCAGACTCCTGGTGCGCCACTACTATATAGTAATGGCGCACCATGAGCCAGTGCGCCATTAGAGTGGTAGATACTAATGGCGCACCAGGCCCACGGTGCGCCATTAGTAACAATTTTTTTTTTCCAAAAATTCTAATGGCGCACCACGTTAGAGTGCGCCATTACTATTTTGAGTAGTAATGGCGCACCTCCAACACAGTGCGCCACTACTATTTTTTTTTATTTTTTTTTATTTTTGCAAAACTACTAATGGCGCACCCCTAGCTGGTGCGCCATTAGTAACCAGGGTTACTAATGGCGCACCAGATAGGGGTGCGCCATTAGTAAGCTGGGACCAGCTAGATATTTTGGACAGCCTCACCTACCCACTCACTTTCCCCACTTCATTCTCTCCACCTCCTCCTCCAAGCTTGTGTCGGCTGCCTCCTCCTCCTCACCTCATTTGCACCATAGATTCATCAAAATTAAGTGGTTAAATTAGCTTTTTTTGATAGGTAAGTAAGGGGAAAGCTATCTTTATGTTGTAGATCTACATTTTTTCTCCCTCGAGCTCCAACAACCGTGCACATACACTTTTTATGGCCTAGCTAGATCTATGTATGTTTGTGGTGTTGCATATGTTTGTGGTGTTGCATATATGTTTGTGTTTGCAGGTACCGGTATTTGAAATGCGATAGTTGCCAATATTCTGCCGACATGTTGATTCATTTCCGTTTCGGCGAGAATTTTGGCACTATGCATTCTTTTTGGTCCTATTTTTAGGGAAAGTCATGCCAAATTTTTTCTTGGTTCTAAAATATCGTTTTGCTCTACCCCGCAGGCGACCATGGTCCGCACGATGACCGAAGGCATCGTGAATAGGTTTTTGAGCTCCGCGAAGGCCGAGATGCTTCAAAAGAACGAGACGGAGATAAGATGTCCGTGTCGAAGATGCAAGCTGAAGAGCCTTATTGCGGACCCGGATTCCGGGCAGGTGCGGGACCACCTGCTCTTGCGTGGTTTCATGGATGGCTATCGGTGGCAAAGTGATGAAGATGACTATGAAGTCGTCCATGGCCGGGCAAGAAATGAGGATCGGCAGCAAGACAACCACCGCGGCGAGGGCGGGCGAGAAGACGAAGAATCTCCAGGACATGATCACGACGGTGATGCTGCACACAGTCATCATGTAGAAGATGCCGGACATGATGATGAGGAAGATCAAGACGAAGGGCATGATCATGATCTAGATGAAGATGCCGGAGCAGACGACGATGGAGGCTGGGTGCATGACCCTCATATTCAAGAGCTGCTTCTCAAGCAGACGGATAACGCAAGAGCTGCCGCCCGAGAGAAAGCCAAGCTGGATCAACTGGAGATAGACGCGGTTACTCCATTGTATGAAGGATGCAGGCCCGAGGATACCCGCCTGAAAGTAACGCTCATGGCTCTGGAGATGAAGGTAAAACACAAAATGACCGACGCATGCTTCGACGAGAACATGTCATTCTGGCACGAACGTCTTCCCAAGGGGAACAAGTGCCCGACCAGTTTCGAGGAGGCGAAGAAAATCGTGTGTCCTCTGGATTTACCGCACGTGAAATACCATGTGTGCATGAACAATTGCGTCATTTATCGGGACGAGCACGCAGAGTCTACCATATGTCCGGTGTGCGGCGTCACTCGATACAAGAAGAGGAAGAAAGCTCCTCGAAAAGTGGTGTGGTACTTTCCGATCACTCCTCGTCTGCAGCGGTATTTCGCGGACCCTAAGGTAGCAAAGCTCCTGCGTTGGCACGCGGATAGGGAGGAGAAGAAGCGAGAAGATGACGGAAATGATCCGGAGATAAATAAAAAAGACAAGATGCTGAGTCACCCTAAGGATGCGAGCCAGTGGCAAGCGTTGAACTTCGAAGACCCAGAATTTGGGAACGATCCAAGGAACATCGTGCTGGGCGCGAGCACCGATGGAGTCAATCCGTTTGGCAGCTAGAGAAGCACACATAGCACCTGGCCTGTGTTTGTGTGGATGTACAACCTTCCCCCCTGGTTGTGCATGAAGAGGAAGTACATTCACATGAGTATGCTAATTGAAGGGCCGAAACAACCAGGGAACGACATCAATCTGTATCTGGGGCTGCTGAAAGAGGAGCTAGACACGCTGTGGAAAACGCCAGCCAAAACATGGGACGCCGCAGAGAAAAAATATTTCCCTATGAGAGCCGCACTGCTCACGACGGTGCACGACTATCTCGGTTACGGATATCTCGCGGGGCAGGTGGTCCACGGATTTTCTGGATGCGTCAGGTGCATGGATGACACAACGTATCGCCAGCTAGTTAGAGACCCCGGGTCTTCGAAAACCGTGTTCATGGGACATCGAAGGTGGCTTCGCGACGATGACCCGTGGAGGAAACGCAAGGATCTGTTCGATGGTGAAACCGAACCCCGAAGACGCCCGCGTACGAGGAGCGGCGAGGAAATAGACGAGCTGTTGAAAAATTGGAAAGATTGCCCACTGCCGGGAAAGAAGCAAAAGGCGCTAGAGCCGGGAAAGAAGCGAAAGGCGCCAGAGCCGCTGCTGAAGGTATGGAAAACGAGGTCTGTTTTCTGGGACTTGCCGTACTGGAAGATCCACCGTGTGCCTCACAGCCTTGATGTCATGCATATCACGAAGAACGTGTGCGAGAGTCTGCTTGGTACCCTGCTCAACATGCCAGAGAGGACCAAAGATGGGCCGAAAGCAAGGGCAGACTTGAAATCAATGGGCATCAGGCAGGAGCTTCACGCTGATGATGATGATGATGATGATGATGATGATGATGATGATGATGATGATGATGATGATGACGTCCGTTCCACAGAAGAACTCCATTTGCGAAAAAGAAGGGCAAGAAGATTGTGAACAGATAGCTAGCTAAGATCGATTGTATTTAAATTGTAGCCTTCATTTCTCGATTGTATTTCATGGGCACTTTTTGAACTATCATGAATATTTTTAAATTTCATGGGCACTTTTTGAATTCATGAAAAAATATTGAATATTCATGAGGACACTCGATCTCGATCCCCCTCCATCTCGATATTGAATATTGAATATTTATTACTGTTTCATATTCATATTCATCAAAAACATTTTTTTTAAAAAGATTGACAAAAACAGTAAAGAAAAAACACAGAAAAAGGTAAAAAAATATTTAAAGACCGGACTAGTGCAACTAATAGACATATATACATCAAAAAAAAAAATTTAAAAAAGATTGAAAAAAATGGGGCCACCAGGATTCGAACCCTGGCTGGCAGAGACATCCATCAAGGGTCCAACCACTAGGCTATGGCAGTAAGTCTGTCCATAACACAGACGCGGCCCTTTTAACATCAATAGCAAACATTCTAATGGCGCACCCCCTGGCAGTGCGCCATTAGAAAACATTCTAATGGCGCACCGCCAGGGGGTGCGCCATTAGAAAGCCTCCCCTATAGCTACAGTCCCCCGATCCACTTCCCCCCTCCCTCGCCAGTTCGTCCCCCCGATCCACTTCCCTCTCGCCGCCACCGGAGCCCAGGCCTCTCCCCCCCCCCCTCTCCCCCGCGCCGCGCCATCGCCTGTCGTCGCCGTCGAGTCCGCCGCCACCACACGTCGAGGGTGAGCTCCCCCTCTCCCCCTCCTCCTCCGCCTCCCTCCCCCCTCCCCTCCTTTCTCTCCCCTCCGCCTTCTCCCCTGTCTGACATCTCCCGTCCGGCAGCGCCCGCCCGCGACCACCAGGAGGAGGAGGCCCGCCGGAGACCACCAGCAGGAGGAGGCCGAGCCCCGTCCCCGTCCCCGTCCCCGTCCCCGTCCCCGTCCCCTGGCCTCCCCTAATCTCGCCTCCCACTGCTCAAGGTCAAATCTCCCCCTCCTCCCCTGCTTTATTCTGTTTATTCTGTTAACTTAATGTGGTTCAATGACAATGACTGTACTGTTAACCATTGTTTAGTGTTGGCTCTGATTTATTGCTGCACATGTCAATACTCGCTGATACTAGGGGATCATTCGTTACTGTGATTTAGTTCTTTCCTGGAAATATCCAATGATTCGTTACTGTGATTCTGTTACTTAATTTGCTATCTTCAGTTCAGTCTAGTGTTGCTGTTCCATGTTTACAGCAAGTAGTGTTGCTGCTCCGTGTTAAGTCTGGCTGGCTTAAAGAATCAATCTTGCTGTATGATGAAACGTACCGTAAATTGTAATTCTGGACCATTTCCATCTAGTATTCGGATTTGCTGCTGAGCAAATAATTGTTTGATGGCAAAAATTTTTTTTTTTTAAATAAACATGTTTATATTTGTCTAAAAAGATGCAGCATCACACTGGAGCGGTCTGCACAAAATACCTGAAACTGAAACTACTCTACTCAGCAATTAAGTTAACAGTACAGTCATTGTCATTGTCATTGAACAACAGTACAGCAATAAAGCTACTACTAAGTTTATTCTGTTTTTGCTGCTGCTCTGTTTGCTCTGAACTGAAACCACACTGACATATCTTTGAAGCATAATCTCTGAACATAAACATTGGACAAACCAATGATATGAAAGCAAGCATTGGGATCAAATATGATCTAAGCAGTGGAAAATTTATTCAAGCTGAAGGTTACTGCATACCTTTTCAATCAATTGATTAATCATTCCCGGTCCCGGCATTGGGAAAGAAATGCGGGAGCCTATATGTCTTGCCGAAAGAAATTGGGAAAGAACATAGCTCCGAATCAAGTCAGTGGGGGAAAGAAATGCGGGAGTTGAACTTAGGGGAACACAAACTCGGTCCCGGCGGTTACAGAGTGGCGGAGCCTATATGGGACAAGGAGGACGCGGAGCGTGCCGAGCAAGGCCTACCGCCCCGCTTCGAGAAATACCGTGACAAGCAGACCAGGAACTATGTCAGGGCCCGGTACAAGGAGGACCCGGTAACAAAGGAGCTTACCACGGATCCGAAGACCAGGGCCCTTGAGGTTGTTCTGGTAAGGAATACACCCCCGCGTAATTAGCTCCATATGGTTGCATTCTAATTAATGAAGCCAAATTTCTAAATGGTTCACATTCCTTCCGCAGGCGTCTGAAAGCAGTAGCGCGGGGTCGACTCAGAGCACCCCTTGGGACAGCACTCTAAATAGGGCGTTGAACGTAATGAAAAACAAGGATAAGCTCAGTAAGCCGTCGTCAGCTGGTCGTGTGGCCGGCAAAGGCTTGTCCACAAAATGGTCGTCATACTATAACGCTGGTGGGCGAAAGGAGAGAAAGACCAGCTCGGAAAGCCAGTCGCGCGAGGTTCAAGAACTCAAGGCACAAGTGGCGCGGATTCCGGAGATTGTCCAAGAGCAAGTGCAACAACAACTGGGATCGACGCTCACCGGCATTATGCCTACCTTGATTCATGGGCTGACGACGTGGATTGCGGGCGGCCAACAGGGGCCGCCCCCGATTCCCAGCTTCACGGCCAGCAACTCGCACAACGCGTAGGCGGCGCCATTGGTGTCTCCGGCGGAGGCGGCATTGGTGTCTCCGACGCCGGCACAGGCATTGGAGCTTAATGCACCCGGGTGTACGCCGGCCGGCACCTCTGCAGCAAGCGGCCCCAACACACTCAAGAAGGCGGTCTGTGAGCAGAACTCGATCCCATTACAGCAGAAGAAGGGACGGAAAAGAAAGAGTAACAAGGGTGCGAGCCAGCCGGCACCGAGTACGATCCGTGCTCAGGACGGGCCACCTTCACCTAAGGATATCTCGAGGAGGGTGCATGTGGCGGGTAGGCCGATGCTACCGACTAATATGCTCAATGCTGCAACCGGTGCTATGCGGAGTCTGCATGACAGTGTTCTTTCTTTGGAGAAGCGGCGTCTCAGAGAGAATGATGTGGCATACCCGGTTTTCGTGGCCAAGGTGCCAGAGGGCAAGGGCTTTATGGATAACTCCATCGGGGGTACGATCGTCCTGCGGTTTGATGACATCTTCGCTATGTTCAACCTTCATCCGCTGCACTACACCTTCGTTCGGCTATTTTCGCTGAGTATGGAGATGCGGATCATTAGAGACAAGACCCCGGACATCGTGATAGTCGACCCCTTCTACATGCGTGCCAAGATCTTGCGCAGCGCTGGGGACCGGCAAGTCGCGAGTTCTTACCTCGAAGGCGTCATTCTGGCAAACCCAGATAAGGATAACTTCATCGTGCCTTACTTTCCCGAGTAAGTCGTCCCCTCAACCGCCCCGTAACATATGATTTCTTAGATTTCGATCGTTTTTTTTTAACATTCCGTGTTTTGTGCAGTGACACACATTGCACACTCATCCTCTTAAGCCCTAAATATTCCATGGCGACGTACTTCGACTCGGACCGTCAGTCGAAGAAAGACTACACAAATGTCAAGAAAGTTCTTGATGATGTTCTCCCCGGCTACGCCAAATCTGGAGGCACCTTCACCAGGAAAGTTCGTAAGTACGGCAAGCACGTGTTCGCCCACAATACGACGTTCTGCTGCGTCAAGCAGCCGACTGGCGGTCAGAAGGATGCCTACTACGCCCTCCATCACATGCGGGCGATCGTACGGGACCATAATCACCTTCTGCTACCAGATAATCTCAAAGATTGGGCCGCGAGCTTGTCGGCAATCCAGGACGCGAACATTAGAGAAGAATTCTTTCGCATCCAGTCGGAGTTTGCGGAAATCATCCATCAAGATGTCCTTCATTCCTGCGGGCAGTTCAACTTCAAAAATCAACCGTCCAACAGTGAGATAGACACAACGCTACAAATGCAGGATGACAACGCCCGCAATTTCATGACCCCCACGTATGACGGCGGCTTCATCCACGTTCCGGCCCCTTGAGTCATGCTATGTCTAGTTCTGAAACATCGATTGGCTCATGTTGTAATTAAACTTTAATGAACTTGTATGTCTCTTTGGTTTGGACAGTCGTTCAACTTAGATGTGATCGATGCTATTAATGTCTTGCTTTTCTCTTCCGATCCTTTTGTTGCATACTTATATATTGCTTATGTATTGTTGGTACTAACGTTTTGTTTGGCTAGTGCATAGAGATGCCGACGTATGTCGTGTACAAGGGTAGGGTTCCCGGAGTCTACGACGACTGGGAGGAGTGTCGGAGACAGGTTCACCGTTTCAGCGGTAACAGTTACAAAGGGTACGACACTAGGGCGGTGTCGGAAGCTCGATACGCGCGCTATCTAGCGGGAGAGAGGAGGGAGCGGAGGAGGAACCGGATGAAGATCAGTTTCATCGCGATGATGCTCATCATGATAACCGCAGCTCTCTTCTATGTGATGGTAGTTTAGATGATTGATATGGTTGTAATGTGAAGACAAACTCGCTACTCGCGGTTTCGAGACTTGTAATGTTCTAACTTTGTTCGGTATTTTAAATTCGGAGACTAATATGATGAATTGTATTCGGAGACTAATCTTCTATTGTATTCGATAAATCTGCTGTTGTTGTGTGATTGTATTCGATAAATCTATTTGTATTCGATATATTTTGTATCCTGTGAAAATATCAGAAAAGAAAAAAAAAATCCCTAATATTAATACTAGTGGCGCACCACAAGGAAACTAATGGCGCACTAAAAAAACTACACTAATGGCGCATCAGAGCGTAGTGCGCCATTAGTATGCCATAGCCCATGGGTACATATGGCGCCCTGGGAGGCATTGTAATGGCGCACGGGGGGCAATTCTAATGGCGCACCCCTGGTGCGCCATTAGTACACCAGATACTAATGGCGCACCAGGGGTGCGCCATTAGAATTTAATTCTAATGGCGTGGTACTAGTGGCGCACCAGTAGTGCGCCATTAGTAGGCAAAACTGGTGCGCCACTAGTATGTGTTTTCCTAGTAGTGTAAATTCATGAGACACATCACCAAAGCTTACCTTGACCTTCTCGGTGACATAATTAATTTCAGCATTAATAGTATTTAAGAATGGTCTACCAAATATAATGGGACAAAAGTTATCTTGTTTTGACCAAGTACTAAGAAGTCAGTTGGGTACTTAATTTTTCCACAGAAGACTTCAACATCTCTAACAATCTCAAGTGGTGCAATAGTGTCTCTGTTTGGAAGTTTAATAGTGACATCGATGTCTTCAAGCTCAGAGGGTGCTATGTCATTCATAATTTCTTGGTATAAGGTAAAAGGTATAGCACTAACACTAGCACCAATGTCACACAAGCCATGGTAACAATGATCTCCAATTTTAACTGAAACAACCGGCATGCCGACAACTGTTTTTTTTTATCTAGCTCATCCTGCGCGTTTCTAGCGGGTTTTGCAATTCTAGCAGCTTCACCACAAAAGTAAATAACCCGACCCTCAATATTATCGACTAGAAGATCTTTGACCATAGCAACATTAGGCTCAATATATATTTGTTCAGAAGGTTTAGGTGTTTTGACATGACTTTTATTAACCACAGTTGTAGCCTTAGCGTGTTCCTTAATTCTAATAGGGAAAGGTGGCTTCTCAATGTAAGCAGTAGGAACAATCGGATCAACATGGCTAACAATTATTTCTTCCTTCTCAATTTTAATAGGTTCCTCAAATTGATTTTCAATGGGTGGATGATATTTAAACCACTTCTCCTTAGGGAGATCAACATGAGTAGCAAATGATTCACGGAAAGAAGCTACTATCTCAGAGTCGAGGCTATAATTTATTGCTAAAATTATAGAAAGCATTGGTTCCCATAAAAGATTTAACACAATCAAACTTAAGCTTTATACCTGACTCTTTACCTTTGTCGAGTTCCCAATCTTCAGAGTTGCATTTAATTCTTTCCAGAAGATCCCATTTGAATTCAATAGTCCTATTCATAAAGGAACCAGTAGAAGAAGAATCGAGTAGTAGTTGATCGTCATGAGAAAGCCGAGCATAAAATTCTTGTATAATAATTTTTCTTGAGAACTCATGGTTGGGGCAGGTGTGCATCATAGATTTAAGCCTCCCCCAAGCTTGAGAGATACTTTCTCCTTCACGAGGCCAGCAATTATAAATAAAGTTCCAATCACGATGGACTAAGTGCATAGGATAAAACTTCTGATGAAATTCCAACTTCAAGCGATTCTAGTCCCATGATCCAATATCGCCCAATAGCCTGTACCACATTAATGCCTTTCCCTCGAAAGATAAAGGGAAAACTTTCTTCTTAACTTTGTCTCCAGACAACCCTGCAAGCTGAAATAATCCACAAACTTCATCAACAAATATCAAATGATAATCAGGATGAGTCGTTCCATCATATGGATTAGATAACAATTTTTCAAGCATACCTGAAGGAATCTCATAATAAATATTTTCAGTAGGTTCAGTAGGTTGAGGAACAATTTCCTCATCTTCAGTTCTAGGCGAAGATGCCCCGAACAAGCAACTCAAAGGGTGACCATTCATAGCGACAAGTAACAGTAAATTTCAGCACGTATAGAAAATGTTTCCTTACCGATTCCACTTACCAAAGGCTCTTCACTCCCCGGCAACGGCGCCAGAAAAGAGTCTTGATGACGCACAAGTATAGGGGATCAATCGTAGTCCTTTCAATAAGTAAGAGTGTCGAACCCAACGAGGAGCAGAAGGAAATGACAAGCGGTTTTCAGCAAGGTATTCTCTGCAAGTGCTATATGTAACGATAGTAGATAGTTTTGTAGCAAGATAATTCGTAACAAGTAACAAGTGACAATAGTAACAAGGGTGCAGCAAGGTAGCCCAATCCTTTTTATAGCAAAGGACAGACCTAGAAGTACTCTTATATTAAGCAAGCGCTCCCGAGGACACATGGGAATTTTTGTCTAGTCATATTCATCATGTTGAGTTGATTCGCGTTCGCTACTTTGATGATTTGATATGTGGGTGGACCGGTGCTAAGGTGATGTTCTTACTTGAACTCACAACCTACTTATGATTATCTCCTCTCGCAAGCATTTGCAACTACGAAAGAAGAATTAAGATAAACCTAACCATAGCATGAAACGTGTGGATCCAAATCAGCCCCTTATGAAGCAACACATAAACTGGGGTTGAAGCTTCTGTCACTCTAGCAACCCATCATCTACTTGTTACTCCACAATGAATTCCCTTAGGCCCATAACATGGTGAAGTGTCATGTAGTCGATGTTCACATGACACAACTAAGAGAAGTAACAACATACATATCATCAAAATATCGAACGAATACCAACTTCACATGATTACTTATAATAAGACTTCTCTCATGTCCTCACGAACAATAGTAACTACTCACACCTCATCAACATGCTCAAGATAAGAGGTGTAATACTAATGATTAAGGATTTGAACATAATATCTTCCACCAAGTAATCCAACAAGCATCAACTACAAGATGTAATCAACACAACTAGTAACCCATAGATACCAATCTGAGGTTTTGAGACAAAGATTGAATACAAGAGATGAGATAGGGTTGGAGATGAGATGGTGCTGGTGAAGATGTTGATGAGGATTGGTCTTCCCACGAAGGAGGAAGCGTTGGTGATGACAATGGCTTCGATCTCCCCCTCCCGGAGAGGAATTTCCCCGGCAGAATCTGACTGCCGGAGTGCAAAAGGGCCTCTGCCTAGGTTTCCGCCTCGAGATAGTGGCGCTTCATCCTAAAAGGTTGCTTATGATTTTTTCTAGGGTAAAACACACCATATAGGAGAAGAGGGATGTCGGGAGGCCAGCAGGGGCCCCACAAGCCAACAGGGCGTGGCCTGGCGTGGGGGGGCGCCCTGTTGGCTTGTGGCCAGCTGGTGGCCCCCATATGGTATATTTTTGGCCCAGAAATTCTTAAATATTCAATAAAAATTCTCCGTGAAGTTTCAGGTCATTTGGAGTCTGGTAATTTTTCTGTCTTTTCCTCGGTTTTCAGTCCAGAATTACAGTTTTCAGATATTTCCCTCTTTGTGATGTACCTTGCATATTCAGAGAGAAAGAGCAAAAGAATTGTATGATAATAGGGAATAATGGACAAGAATAACATAAATATGAATAAGAAATCATGATGTAGAATGGACGTATCAGAAGCCAGTGAAAGCGTCCGGAGTCCAAGCGTGCGGAGGGTGGGGGGGTCAGCCTCATCCATTTCTTTTTCTTCCCATCCATATCTGGCCATGTGTGCCCACTCGCGCGACAAACAGAAACCCTAGCCCTAGTCATGGCAGGCTCCTTTGGCAAAGGAAAGGACGAGGCCATCTCGTCGCGCAGACCGGGGAGGTGGGCGTTGGTGCCAACGCGGGGAGGGCTTGCCGACAATAGGATCGTCCTTACATCTTGGTGAACCGTGCGCGGTATCATTTTTACTATCGCGTCTCGCTGCCGTGGCACGACGTGAACCTCACCACGACTGGTACCTTGACCCCATCGCATTTCGGTGCCGACGGTGCCACAGTCGCATGGACGCGTGCCGGGGAGATCCGCAAGCATAGTGCCCTCATAACGCTGAATCATCGCCTTTAGAGCAACTCCAACGGATCGACCCAAACGGAAGCGTCCTATGTCTGCCTTTTGTCTGTTTTTGTCCGTTTGGGTCGGCTCGTCCGCCCCTTCTGCGTTTGGGTCAGCCATGCGTCCAACGCGCGGACTCAAATATCATCCGCATATAATAGTGAAAAAGGCCCGCGGCCATAGATCATGCCAGCGGTCATGCCATCACCCAGAGTTCACGCTAGCGCCATGGCAGCACATAGAAAATACCACCACACAGTTCATGCTGGCGCACTTGCCAGCACACAAAAGGGGCGAGAGTTCAACCACGCCATCTCGGCCGTGGTCATGCCGACATACAAAAAAGGTTTGGCGCTCTTTGCCACCATAGATCACTCGTCGTCGAACTTGAGCACGTCAGCCTGCATCTTCTCGAACTAAGGCCGCTTCATCGGGGACACCATGCTCAAGTCCACCTTCATGATCTCCAGTTCCGTCATCATGCTAGCGAGCGCCACTTCTTTTGCCTTGGTCTTCGCATTGGTGGCCTCGCTCTCGAGCATCTTCCTTGTTTCTCCGCCTCCATCTCGAGCCTCTTCGCTTGCTTCTTCGCATCGAGCTCAAGCCTCTTTCTTTGGATCTCCATGAAAGCATTTATTTACTCTTCTTTGTCTTGCCGACACTTCTCCTCCTGTGTGTCCTTCTTGCTCATCATTGCCTTCCAAAGTGGCATGCAAGACAATCGAGGTTGCATCACACTTGTCCTCTTTCTTGGAGTTGTTCTTCCCCCGTGACCGCGGTGTCAGCGGCTTCTTCTTGGTCGCCGCCGACATCTTGCAGGGAGGGGGCTTGCCCTTGGGGGCGACGAGGAAGGCAAGGTCGGAGAAGGCTAAAGAGGCGAGGCCGGCGGCGGCGTCGAGGGTCGGCGCGTCGTCCATGACGACAGCCCGGGAGCGCAAGCGAACGAGAGTATTTTGGGAAAGAGGGGGGGGGGGGGGGATGGAGATGGCTGAGCAGCCGACCGGCGGGCCAGGGGAGGAATTGGCGGGCGTCGCGTGCGTCCGCTTCGTATCCGCACCGACGCAAATGAAAACTAAATTTGGGCTCCAAATGAATCGCCCAGCGGACAAAAAGCGAACGTGCATGCACATTGAGCCAACTTTTTTGTCCGTTCCGATTTAAATAGACAAAATGAGTCGACGCGCTCTTACCCGGCGTACGCGCCGACTTCCCAACTGAGACATCTGGTTCGCCACCGAGCACGACGTGCACCGCAGCGACGCTGTCCAGATCGACACCGACTTTGCACTGCCGCCCCGGTGGTGGCGCAGGAGGAGGCTCAGGCGGCATACCTCGCCGCACCGGAGGAGGCGTACCAGCACGTCAATTCGGGTGAACTGTGCAAGAATCCACCGGATTATGATTTACGAGAACAATCCCTCTTGACTCCTGTCACCAAGGCCCTGGTCGGTCAACTCCAGAAGCCGCTTTTGAGGCTGAGACTGAGAGAGCAGAGAGGAGCCGCAGCGGAGTGTCCAGATCTGGAGAAGTACAGTGCGGATTTGAAGGATTAGCCATACACAAGAGCTTAAGCACTGCACAGGTGTGAGTGGCCCCCCTTGGGCCGTCGGCGGCTAGCCGGAGCAGGGGGGAGGGGTGTGGAGAAGATGGAGATTGTGGCCACGACTTTTGTCGGTCGGATCGCACTGAAGCTGTTCGCGTTTCTGGATGAAAACTACAGGCTACGGCGGAACCTGGAGCATGACATCCAGCGCATCCGGATGGAGCTGGGCATGATCGACGCCGCCATCCACGACCACGACGGCCGCCACTCGAGCAGCCAGGTGCAGACCGCCTGGATACAACTCGCGCGCGAGCTGGGCCACAGCATCGACGACTGCATCGACCGCTTCTCGCACAGCGTGGCCAAGAACGCCGCCGCGTCGCCGCTCCGCAAGACCGTCGGCAGGCTGAAGACGGCCCCTATCCGCACGGAGTTCGCCGCCGAGATCCGGAAGATCAGGAAGATATCGGAAGAGGTGTCCAAGCTGAGGGAGTGCTACGGCGGCGGCGAATCCAGCGCCTCGGCGGCGTCCGCATCGGGCGCCCCCTCGGAGGTACACACCCTCTCAGCTGACCTCGTGGGTATGGACGCGCCCCGCGACGAGCTCCTGGAGCTGATAAGGGAAGAAACTGAGGGCCAGCCGAAGCAGCTCAAGGTGATCTCCATTGTTGGCTTCGGAGGTTCGGGGAAGACTCTTCTTGCAAGGGAGGTGTACGAGAGTGACACCGTGGTCTGCCAGTACAAAGCACGGGCATGGGTTCGTGCGGCGGACAGAGGCGCGGTGGATGTTCTCAGGGAGATCCTCGAGGAGCTTGGCATGCAGGTAACCGGAGATGCCAGGACTCAGCACAAATCTCAGAAAATGCCTAGAGTCAAAGAGGTGAGCCTACTGAAGAAATCCATCAACGACATCTCTCTTTTCTCAGTTTTTTTGTACTTAACTTATTGTTTGTTTCTGTATGAACAATGGATGTCCTCTGCTCTGCTGACTTGTTAATTTCGTTCTTCAATCTGCCCCGCTGACCAGGTTCTTCATTGTTATTGATGACATGAGAGCGGAACTTTGGAACACCGTGAAAAATTCCTTCCCGGCAGTGATGGGAGTGAGCAGCAGAGTTGTGGTGACCACGCCCATTCAGTACATAGCAAATGCCTGCAGCTCTGCTCACGGTCATGTGTACGCAATGAGAACTCTCAGCGAGGATCTGTCAAGACAATTGTTCCTCAAAAAACCTTCCTTGGAGGATTCATCGCCTAGTAATGAGCTCGGTTCAGAAGCACTAAAGAAATGTGATGGTCTACCACTCGCTCTCGTTACCACAGCCCAATTCTTGCAGAGTAGAGGTGATCCGACACGGCCAGAGTGGGCAAGGTTGTGCAGCAACCTGGGTGAGCATCTGGAAACGGAGGACACCTTAGCGAGAATGAAGCACGTGGTTCGCCACAGCTACGCCAGTCTTCCTGACCATTTTATCAAGACATTCTTGCTATATCTGGGTATTTTCCCGCGTGATCACCCGGTGAGGAGAGGAAGGCTCCTAAGGCGATGGCTAGCTGAAGGATTATCTGGAGGGGCTGCTGAGCTCGCTACGTGCTATTTCAAGAAGCTAGTCGACCACAGTATCATTCGGCCTATTGATGTGAGCAGCAACACAGAGGTGAAGACGTGCCAAACTCACGGCATGATGCTCGAGTTCATCCTGCACAAGTCCAGATGTGAGAACTTCGTTACCTTGTCACATCATCAGGCACGCCTAACCGGTAAGACCCGTTGGCTTTCTCTGCATCATGAAAGCACCGGACGGGCCAGGATGAGTCAAGAGGATTTACCCTTTGTCCGGTCTCTAACAATCTTTGGCAAGGCAAAAAAATCTGTTTTGGATTTCTCCAAGTATGAACTGCTGCGAGTTTTGGATCTGGAAGAATGTGAGGATAAATTGGACGACAGGCATCTTAGAGAGATATGCAACCTGTTGCTGCTCAGGTACCTAAGCCTCGCTGGCTCCATTTCAGTGCTTCCCAAGGAGATTGCAAAACTAAAACTTTTGGAGACACTCGATATAACAAGAACAAAGATAGATATTCTGCCTATGCAGGTCATCGAGCTACCGTGTTTGATTCATCTGTTTGGAAAGTTCAAGCTTGAAGATGTAAGTCAGAGAATAAGTAAGCTGAAGAACTTCCTTTCAGAGAAAAGTAACTTGCAAACGCTATCTGGATTTGTTGCTGACAAAGGATTCACACAGCTCATGGATCATATGAATAACTTGACAATGGTGAAAATATGCTGTGATTCCACTACGGATGCCAGCAGCATAACTCGTCTTTCGAAGTCAATTAAGGGGTTCATCCAGAGAGGCACCCATGTGAGTGACAACCGTTCCCTCTCACTGAATTTCAACAAATGGTCCAAAGACTTGCTGAGTTTTTCTTTGGAAAAATCATGCTTTCTCAGTAAACTGAAGCTGCAAGGCAGCATCTTCAGCCTACCTCCATTTGTTACCACGTTGGCTGGTCTCACTGAGCTGTGTCTTTCATCTCTCGGCAAGTTCACTGGGGATGTACATGCTCCCCTAAGCATGGTGCGCTCCTTGCAGTACCTGAAGCTGGTAGCAAGTCACATGGACAAGTTTGTCATAAGGAAGGTGCAGCTTAATATCCTTCTACGCCTGTGCATCGTGGTGCAATCCATGGAAGGCCTAGAAATCGAAGAGGATGCGCTTCCGTGCTTCGAGTCCATGCAGCTGCTCTGTAAGGATTTAGATGGTCTTGGACTCTTGGTGGCATAAGAATTGAGTTCCTTGGACGTCTCAAGGAGGTGGCTCTTGACGATGGAGTGAGCGACGAAGCAAGACGGGAGTGGGAAGAAGCAGCAAAGAAGCACCCGAGACGACCCAAAGTTTTGTTTGTCAAAACAATGTCAGAGTCAGAAGCTGATCATCAGATGCAGACATGAGGAATGGAGCCTGTTGAGAATCCAGAGAGCCCTGCAGCACTATCTCTCGGACATGGCGCCCAGGTGCACCTGCTTAACCAGGGAGCTGAGCAGACTGTGGTGCAGGTGCAGGCAACTCCCAACCCCATACTTATTCGTGGCCAGTGACGCACAAGTTCGGTCACTTGCTCTTTTTGGAATTTTTTAAATGCACAACTCTTTTTGGATTTATTTGAAAATTGAGAGTATGCCTAATATTTCGGCAGCATGAGGTTCGTTGGCAAGCTAAACAACCTGCGATATCTTCATCTGACCTGTTCTGTACCATCTTCAGACCATCTTAAGTGAAACATGAATGCTCTGGGTTCTCTACTCTCAGGACATGGCAACCTAAAAATTGTAGCTCTGGTTAATGACCCATGTCATAGAAATGGTGTGGTTCGCAGTGCTTCAAAAGTGGCCGTCTCCTGGGATGGCTTAGTACCTCCCCCACTTCTCGAGCTGTTTGAGCGGTCGCTACACAGCTGCATACTGTCTTGTGTTCTGAAGTGGATCGGAAAACTTGGGAAGCTCCGCATTTTGAAGATTGCAGTAAGTGAACTTCCGAGGGATGGTATTGCTGCTCTCACCGCTCTATCCTTGTATTTGCATACTGCTGCTGTTGAAAGGATTGTCTTTGACAAGGTGGGATTCTGAATTCTCAACTTCTTGAAGCTTAGGCGCAGTCGGCGAACGCAATGCGTAATCTCTGGAAGCTCAAGCTAGGTTCAATGTCCCGGTGGTTTCGTCCGCATGATGCTAGTGTTATGATGCGATTTAACGACCAACTTCATTGTTGTGCAATGCCCTCATGTTCTGGGTTGTTTTTTTTTTTTTTTTTTTTTTTTTTTTGCGGGGATGTTCTGGGTTGTTTTGACTATGTATTGTCTGTAAGACCCGTTTTGCAATATGTGAGGTTTAAATTTCTTCGTGATATGGAAGGACTGCTCCTTTTAATCCTTTTCTGTTTCAGATAATTCTTTCTGTGGAACAGAGTAAAGAAAATGGGTTTAACCACAAGCATTGCAATGTAGCCAGTTGAGTTGAGACCACAAAAATCGATGGGGTGTCCTGAAGATTGACTGAGCATTGGTGGTAAGTGGTAACAGGTTAATCCCCTTAAGATTATCTACAATAAGAATAATATCAAGGCTTTCTAGTATTTCTTAAGTTTAATTAAGTCCAAATCTACTAAATTGCAACATTGCGGGGATTCAGTTTACAGCAAAACTAAACTAGATTTTTCAAGGGTGTGTACAGAATCACATCAAACCAAGAACCGAAAATACAAGGCGTGGCAACGGCCATAGACCAGACTCTTTTGGCTCGGCAAGCAGTGAAGGCTCGTTTGGCTCGAACTTCGTATTCGCAACAGTCACATCATGTCCGTCTTAAAGAGAGGGCTCCTACAACTTGTCTCGCCCGCCCACCCTGGATGGACAGACTCATTGGTTTGGTTTGACACATATTCCTAACACCACCCATTCCCATTCCCAAATACTACCTTTTGTGATGCTAGTATCAAGATTACCGTTAACTGCCATGATGACCGTCTCGATCAAATCTGGTTTCTCTTATGACTCAAACCTAGGCTGTCATACTGCTCTAGAATTTTGGTGGCTCATGCCTGGAGAAGTGAACAGGAGAGTATCCTACATACATATAAACTGGCAAACTTAGCTTTCATTTCTACTTTTACAGAAGAACTCAAATATATTGCTCACTGCCTCACTGGCCAATAATTGTTTCATTGCACACATCCCTGCCTCTGTACTTTGGATTGTTCAGACATAAATTAAAGTTATCAGAAAAGGACATACCCCAACCTCCAATGCAATGCAGCCACACATGCCTCTAGCAGCACTAGCAATAATTTCTTGAAGACAAATGGCTATTTATTACAAATGTGTATACTACGAAATGCAAATATAGAGCCACTAGCATGTCCGCTTCCTCCCCTTAGGATCAATCCAAATGGCTGATACATGTGATTGCAGATCTTCCTCGCCGGGGCAGCACCGGTGTTGCTAGCGCTCCACCATAACAACGCCACACAAGTTAGCAGAATTACATGGAGATAACTTCTGAGATTGGATTAGTGTGAACATAGGTGTACATATAGATCAAATTGTATGTTTTGCCAGCTAATACCTAAGTAATATTGGTTAGAAATAATAGTGAGTGAAAAATACCCGTTGGTATTTTTCGAGGGGGGCGGGTGCACCGGAGCACACCCCATAATGCAAATACAAATCCGTATAGAAAATTTGTTGAACACCTTGTTGACACATATGAACATACACAAAGCTTGCTTCTTGATGGATGTTCGGACCCAGGGGCGGAGCTACGTGAGGGCCAACACGTGCCCTGGCCCGCCCAGCTCATCAGGATCCTTTTCACTGTACACTCAATTTTAGGCCATGGAAACGTCAAACGAAGGGTAAACTTCTGTATCTTAGCTAGCCTGGCCCGCCCAACCTTTTGCATCAAGCTCCGCCACTGTTCGGACCCTTTACAAAATTCACAATCATCCTTGACTCGACTCATCGATGTTTTCTGCTCGGGCCAGCGAAACACCTTTTCACTGGTTGCCTCTTCTCGTGGACCCTGTGGCATCAGGTCCTATCCTGGATCGGATCAACTGCTGGCCGGCTGTAGGTGGGGACTTTGGTTGAGTGTTGGCAGCGGACCTCCCAATCCACACTGACCTCGATGCGCAAGGACACCTCCTCTATCAGCATCCTCACGATCAAGTGGATAAATCCATCGTTGAAAGCTTTCAGCGATCAACCATAGCACCAAGGCAAGAAAAATCGATGCCTCGATCTTCAAATGCATCTTTCAGCATAAGAGCATTTTAGAGCACTCTCCTCCTGTCCCTGTCTAAAGCCATTTGAAAGGTGGCTTCAGCCGCCAACATCTCTGAAGATTTGGCAAATAGCCTGCTGCACATGGGAACACATCTCCCATTTGATCTCTTTAGCCCCACGACTATCAATAGACATTAAGTTTTTTTTTTGAGGGTGGAATAGACATTAAGTTGACCATGTGCTTACAGTTTCACTTATTGGTGATTGCACAAGAGAGTGCCAATCATTCCAAATGCCGTGAAGTTTTGTAAGTGAGGAGCTATCCAAGACAAATGAATTAATTAGAATCAATAAACAAGGTTGCTTAGTAGTTTAATCCACAGAAGAAGGTTTTAATGTTCAGACGACAATGATTTTCACAAATTTTCATGCAAGGTCGGATTTGTATTTGTACTACTCCCTCTGTATCTAAATAATTGTTGTTGGGGAGAACTAGTATATTGATATACATCGGGAGTAATAAATAGCCCTTGGTCCTCGTTTTAAAGACATTAGTAGCACTTTTTGGGGCATGTGTCTTTGTATTGTGTTGGAGGTTGGTTTATGTCCTTTCCTGACGACGATTTATACAACTGAACCAACCGAAGGACAGAGACTTTGATGCGTGTAATGAAGCAATATATTTAAGATCTGGAGTGAAACCAAATAGAAGCACTAGGTTGCTAACGGTTAACATTTGAGAAAGCATAGGCTTTGGTACACCCCCTTATCCAGCCATCTATTTCTGCATCGCGATTCGTGTAAGAACTTTTGTCTTTTTTATTTCTTCCACATAAAATAACATATGGACTTCAAACTTTGCACAACAACAAAACATTCTTACTACAAGGTGGGAAAAAACTTTCAGATTTTTTCGACCAACATAAATATACAAAATGAGTTTTTTTTACACAAAAAAACAGATTTTGTATATTTATGTTTGATGAAAAAATCTGAAAGTTTTTTCCCACCTTGCAGTAAGAATGTTTTGTTGTTGTGCCAAGTTTGAAGTTCATATGTTCTTTTCTGTAGAAGAAGCAAAAAAGAGAAAATTCCATATAGTAAGTTAGTTGTGTAGCACAGATCTTAAAGCAACATTGAATGGTAAGGATAAGAGGTGTCTGAAAGCCTATGCTTCAAAAATCCACGTTCGGTTGCTAACCTATATATATGTAGGATATTCTTCTGGTCACTTGTCTAGCACTGTTAGCAGCCATGAGCCATCCAGATTCCAGAGTAGTATGACATCGTGGTGGTTCACGGTAATGCTGATACTAGTATCACAAAAGGGAATGACTGGAGTGGGAACGAGTGGTGTTGGGAATGGGTATGTAACGGCAGCACTGAAGGCATGTTCCCTGCCCCCCTGTGGTTGCCAACTCCCCAACTACATCGCCACGATTTGATATGCAGCTTCTCCCGGCAGCAACTAATCAAGGAGTATTCCGTCCGGAGACCCCGCAAGGCGGCAAGGTTCATTTGAGGTGAGCTTGGAGTATGCCACATGCCACTTGGCGTGCTCTCAGCCATCGTCAGGTGTCGCGGGACGCTTCCTTCAGATATTTTTTTTGCACGCGTTTTTGGTTTTTAGATGATTATTCCGGCTTTTCCCAGGCTATTCTTAGGTTTTGGGCAAAAATAATACTGTACACCAAAAAACACGTTTTTTTCTTATCGTCAGAGACACAGATTTACTTCTCGTGAAGGCACGGGTTTGCTTCCGCAAGAGGTACGGATTTATTTCTCGTATTCGCAACGGTCACATCATGACGGTCTTAAAGAGATAGCTCCTACAACTTGTCGTCCCCCCCCCCCCCCCCCCCCCCCCAACCCTGGGTGGACAGACTCATTGGTGATTTGGTGTGGTTTGACACATATTCCTAACACCACCCATTCCCATTTCCAACACTACCTTTTATGATGCTTAGTATCAAGATTACCGTTAACTACCATGACGAACAACGTTTCAATCAAATCTGCTTTCACTTATACTTTTACAGAAGAAGTCAAATATATTGCTCACTGCCTCACTGGCCAATAATTGTTTTATTGCACACATCCCTGCCTCTGTACTTTGGGTTGTTCAGACATAAATTGAAGTTATCAGAAAGGGACATACCCCAACCTCCAATGCAATGCAGCCACACATGCTTATTACAAATGTATATACTACGAAATGCAAATATAGAGGCACTAGCATACGGGAAGACAAGGACCAATACATATTCGCTTTTCCCCCCTTAGAATCAATCCAAATGGCCGATACATTTGATTGCAGACCTTCATCGCCGGAGCAGCACCGGTGTTGCTAGCGCTCCACCATAAGAACGCCGCACAAGTTGGCAGAATTCTTTATATAGTACATGGAGATAACTTCCAAAATCATAGGTTTCCAAAAGCACTCTCCTATTTCCAAGTCTGAAGCCATTTGAAGGTCAGCTTCAGCCACCAGCATCTCTGAAGATTAGGTAAATAACCCGCTGAAGATTAGATCTCTTAAAACTGCACCCCCCGCCCCCCTCCCACGATATGCTGTCCGACTATCAGTAGACCTTAGGTTGACCATGTGCTTACAGTTCCACTTAGTGGTGATTGCACAAGAGAGTGCCCATTATTGTAAAAATATCCTGAAGTCCTGTAAGCGAGGAGCTATCCAAAGCAAATAAACCGATTAGAATCAATAAACAAAGTTGCTTAGTACTTCAATCCATAAAAGAAAAAGGTTTAATGTTCTGATGTCTCGACAAGGCTTTTCACAATTTCTTATGCACGGCTGGATTTGTATTTGTATTACATTGATACATTGGCAGTAATAAATAGCCCTTGGTCATCGTTTTAAAGAAATTAGTAGCACTTCTAGAGGCATGTGTGTTTGTATTGTGTTGGAACTTGGAAGTCGGTGTATGTCTTTTCCTGATGACGATTTATACAACTGAACCAACCGAAGCACAGAGATATTGATGTGTGTAGTGAAACAATATATTTAAGTTCTCTAGTGAAACCAAATAGAAGCACTAGGTTGCTAGGCTATATATATGTAGGATACTCTCCTGATCACTTGTCTAGGTTTCACTCACAAGAGAAAGAGGGTTCGATTGAAGTGGTCATCGTGGTGGTTCACGGTAATGTTGATACTAATATCACAAAAGCCCATCAAATCGCCCCGAAGAGTATCCTATTTGGACTGTGTGCTACAATTCCCGGCAACCTAATGCTCCTATTTTTAGCAACATCTTCTCGCCAGCAGCAGGATAGTAGCCTACATATGTATAGCTCGCAGCGTGCTACAATTTCTAGCAACATAATGCTGGGCTAGGAGAACTAGATTATTTTGTGTGCCAAATATGAAATTTTCCCTTAATAGTGGTCTCTTTACATGAGAAAGATAGCTGGGTTGTAGAGCCCGCCGGCTGTATATGTTTTAGCACTTTTTTAGCCCAGGCTGCTGTTTCGCTGTTCAACATTTTTTCCATGTAGAGATTTTGCTGGTTAGAGAGGCTATACGGAGAGCATGTGGTTGGGCATGCGGTTGTGCAGCCCAACGACCCGAGTTCAAATCCTAGAATTGACAGGTGATGCATAGGGGGTCTTCTCCCATTTATTGAGGATCAAGCTTGGCGTGTGGTGAAACCACTCATCAAAAAATATCTTGATACTCATTTTAAAAACATCTGAGGACCATGTTTATCTTGGTACTCATACTAAAATGGCCGTATGCATCCCTAGTTGGTGCAGAGGCCGGGAAGTGAAAATCTCTCCGATTTTAAAGGGAGTGAGCCTAGCTCAACTGGTTGGGAGAGTGGATGTACAAACCCAACACCTGGGTTCGAATCCTCACGGAGACGAATTTAGGTTCCTATTTATTCTTGAGGACCAGGCTTTCCTGATACTCACGCATTTATTGAGGACTAGATTAGGCTTGGTGTGTAACCGAGACTAAAATCCTAGTATTCATATTTAAAAGGCCGTATGCATCTCTAGTTGTTGCAGAGACCGGGGAAGTGAAATTCTCCCTCCATTTAAAGATGCGTATCGGCATCAACTATGAGCACGGTTTAATCACGGTATTTTTTCCTTCCCTACGACATGTCATCTAGAGACTACGTCTAAAGATGCGAGTCGCCTCTAGGCGACGTCTTACGCTGGCACCCTGCTGGTCGCCGGCGCCGCCGGCCGATGGTTCCGGTGGATCTCGCTTCGAGTGTCTGGCATCGTCGGACGCGGAAGAGGACAGGCCTGCAGAGGTCGACACCACGGAGCCAAACACCGACGGTCGTTCTGCGACAGATGGCGTTCGCCGGAGGAAGTCAGACGAAGAGCTTGGTGCAGAGTTTTGGGCGTACATTGGATACCCGACGCCGGCGTCTAGAGTGTGGGAGAGGCCATCGGCTAGGCAGGCCAGCATGGTCTGGTTACGGGCAGGCCGGGCTCCTCCGAGGACGGACCGTCATCGTCGTCTAAATCGTCATCCATGGAGGTTTCAACCTTGGATGTTGGGCTTGTGGAAACCGTTCCGGCTAGCTCCAAGATGCAGTCACCGGCCTCCTCTGCAGCCATTGACATTCCTAGCCGGGGGAGGGCCATGATCAAACCTTGGATTGGTCCGATCCTGCCGCCGAGAGCCTCCTTGCCTAGGACGTTCGGCGACTTCCTGCCTGCCGTGGTTCAAGACGCAGCAGTAGCCTCGCCGGTACAAGCTGACTCGGCGATCACGATCCACCCACCCGAGCGATGCGACGCTATACAAGGCGTTCAAATTCACGATCCACCAGTCACGGAACCATCAACTCAGTCGATGAATCTCGATCGTCCACTCCGCATGGTTGATCTCAAGCGTTGGTTGGGTCACATGTGGAATCGGACCCATCCATCGGCGAACCCTAGTGTCACTCGTTCCTTCGCAGCGGTGCTTCGATCTCCCGTGATGTCGCGTCGGGACGCCTCCACTGCACCGTCAGGGGCCGTTGCCGGCGGCCAGCCTCCGAGCGATGCACCGCCGTCCGCCTCCCGCTCACCCTCGGGTGGACCACCTGGTTTCACGCCGAGAGTGTACCAACCAATCCAGGCGGGACAAAACTCTGCGCCGCAGGTCGCCTTCGTACCGTCGCAATCCGCACCGGGGTAGCCGTCGTCGCAGTATGTCCACAGCGTATAGCCGCAGCAGCTAGTTGGCTATCAGCAGCATTCGCCGCAGCTTCTTCTACAAGCCGGAGGCGGTTACGTGCAACACCAACAATACATGGTGGCTCCTTCTCAGCTACTCCCTCCGTCCCAAAATAAGTGTCGTAAAATTAATACTAAGTTAGTACAAATTTTGTACTAGAGCAACGACACTTATTTTGGGACGGAGGGAGTACATGCTATGCCCGCCATGATGCATCAACACGCACCACCTGTTGCCAGCTTCCTTCCGCAACAACAATTCCAACACCAAGCAGCCGCCCCGCTGGTCTACGGCAATCCAGCCGCCGGGGGTTCTGCTGCTGTTCGGCCACGCAAGCATAAGGGCGGCAAGGGCGGCCGCCTCAAGCCCCGCCAAGATGCAGCTACGCAACACTCTGCTCCCCCACAGGTGGCCGCTGCTGCTCCTCAAATTGCTGCTGCACAGCCGATGCAATTCGCTGCCCAAGTACCCAGCTCGTCCTCTTTGTCCGCAATGACAGCAACGCAGCTACAAGGTGGACCTTCGTCTTTGGATGCCTCGAGTATGGGAGCATGGAGATGATCCCGGAGGCGACAAGGGACATGACAGGAAGGACACAGTGGGGGGCAATGATACAAGTAAAAGGCCCAAACCCACTTCGTCAGCCAAGGAGCCTTCAGTTGCACCTATATCCGGCGGCGTGATGCTCATGTAGTTGGCCATGTCTCCATCGGCCACGGCGACACCGACTTCTATCACTTTGACGCCATCGACTTCTACGACGATTATGGTGCAGATGATTCCGACGCCACCGGTTGCGTCACCTCTAGCAGCACCGTCTCGTCTTGAGGAGGGGTCCATGACGTGGCCTAGGCTTCAAGGGGAGGCATCTCTTGCGGTATCTTCGTCGCCGACCCTACCACAGTCACCCACGCCAGCATCATCAGCTCGGCGGGGAGTGATTTTCTCACCGTCGGTTCGGGCTGTCCGTGAGTCTGCGATGGCGGAGCTGCGTGGATTGTCCTCTCCGCCCTCAACTCCTCCAGGGGCGAGGACGCCCAAGGCCTCGATACCGCCCACGCCATCACCACCGTTCGAGGGTATGTGGGCTAAGGTGTAGCCCTCTTGGTCTTCTTCAGCTTCGCCTCGCCCTTCTACCCCACCATTCGGGGGCGCTGTGACCGTGAATGCAGCTGACTACACGCCCTCACCGCTCAGACGCAGCGGTCGTCACTCTGTCGGTGTTGATGGTACAACAGCTATTGACGAGGACTCTGTGACCAAGGCCATGCGTAGGACGGCATCCCGCAACCTCGACTTCGAAGGTACTCCCTCTCGTAAATCTTTTTTGTCCTTTGATAATTTTAGAGTTTCTTCAAATATTGTTGGCCATGGAGTTTCATTGGGACGTAATGAGAAAGAGGTAGAAATTTCTGTTAGGGCTTTTAAGAAAATGGAGTTCGACCGGCTTACGGTTGCTCCTAAGTTGTCAACTTATTCTGACCCTCTCGTGTCGGATGAGGAGGACGAGGGTGCTGATGCCAATCATGATGGCAAGCTTCTCTCCCATCTGGTTAAGGACACGACTGAAGTAGACTTGGATGATACAGTACGCGACACTATGCTTTGTGAGCTTGTTGCATCGGTACGAAAAAACAAGTCTACTTTAGGGAAGAAAAGAGTGCGCTCGTCTAAGAGAGCGAAGGTATCTAAACATAAAAAATGGTTCATCATGAGAGGTATGTTTTGGAATAGCAGAGGTCTTGGTGACTTGGCTAAACACAAATATATTGCCGATTGTGTAAGGGATCATGTGTTGGACTTTGTGGCCATCACTGAGTCGGGTAAACGTGATTTCCAATCACGTGATCTTGACCACTTTTCATGTGGTTATGATTATGTATGGCATGTCTTACCCCCGTCCAGAAGGTCGGGTGGAATTTTGCTTGGCATCTACTCGACATACCTGGAACTTTTGTCCATGTCGAAGGGTGAATATCACATCAAATTTCATCTTCGAAACAAGTACGACAACTTCTTTTGGAGCCTCGTGGCCGTATATGGAGCCGCTCAAGAGGAGTTTAAGTCCGCTTTTCTTAAGGAAATTTTTAATACCTGCCAGGACAATTCTCACCCCATGTTAATCGGGGGGGGGGGGGGGGGGGGGATTTCAATATCCTTCGATATCAGCAGGAAAAAAACAATGATCGGTTTGATAGTTGATACGCCTCCGTCGTATCTATAATTTTTGATTGTTTCATGCCAATATTCTACAACTTTCATATACTTTTGGCAACTTTTTATACTACTTTTTGGGACTAACATATTGATCCAGTGCCCAGTGCCAGTTCCTGTTTGTTGCATGTTTTTTGTTTCGCAGAAAATCCATATCAAACGAAGTCCAAACGGGATAAAAACTTACGGATTTTTTTTTTTGGAATATATGTGAATTTTGGAAAGTGGAATCAACAGAAGGCGGTGCCCGAGGGGCCCACAAGCCACAAGGGCGCGCCCTGGGGGGTAGGGCGCACCCTGGGGGCTTGTGGCCACTCCGTAAGGCGGTTGGTGCCCTTCTTTCGCCGCAAGAAAGCTAATATCCGGATAAAAATCGTGTTAAAATTTCAGCCCAATCGAAGTTACGGATCTCCGGGAATATAAGAAACGGTGAAAGGCCAGAATCAGGAAGGCAGAAACAGAAGGAAACAGAGAGAAAGAGAGAGATCCAATCTCGGAGGGGCTCTCGCCCCTCCGCTGCCATGGAGGCCAAGGACCAGAGGGGAAACTCTCCTCCCATCTAGGGGGGAGGTCAAGGAAGAAGAAGAAGGAGGGGGGCTCTCTCCCCCTCTCTCCCGGTGGCACCGGAACGCCGCCGGGGCCATCATCGTGACGGCGATCTACACCAACAACTTCGCCGCCGTCATCACCAACTCTCTCCCCCTCTATGCAGCGGTGTAACACCCCTTCTCCCCGCTGTAATCTCTACTTGAACATGGTGCTCAACGCTATACATTATTTCCCAACGATGTATGGCTATCCTATGATGTTTGAGTAGATCCGTTTTGTCCTATGGGTTGATTGATGATCATGATTGGTTTGAGTTGCATGTTTTATTATTGGTGTTGTCCTATGGTGCTCTCCGTGTGGCGCAAGCGTGAGGGATCCTCGCTATAGGGTGTTGCAATGTGTTCATGATTTGCCTATGGTGGGTTGCTTGAGTGACAAAAGCATAAACCCGAGTAGGTGGGTTGTTGCATATGGGAGTAAAGAGGACTTGATACCTTATAATGCTATGGTTGGGTTTTACCTTAATGATCTTTAGTAGTTGCGGATGCTTGCTAGAGTTCCAATCATAAGTGCATATGATCCAAGTAGAGAAAGTATGTTAGCTTATGCCTCTCCCTCATATAAAATTGCAATAATGATTACCGGTCTAGTTATCGATTGCCTAGGGACAAGTAACTTTCTTGTGACAAAAAGCTCTCTACTAAGACTAACTTAGTTGTTTCTTCATCTAAACAGCCCCTAGATTTTATTTACGTGTTCTTTATTATCTTGCAAATCTATCCTATCACACCTACAAAGTACTTCTAGTTTCATACTTGTTCTAGGTAAAGCGAACGTTAAGCGTGCGTAGAGTTGTATCGGTGGTCGATAGAACTTGAGGGAATATTTGTTCTACGTTTAGCTCCTCGTTGGTTTCGACACTCTTACTTATCGAGAAAGGCTACAATTGATCCCCTATATTTGTGGGTTATCAAGACCTTTTTCTGGCGCCGTTGCCGGGGAGCAATAGCGTGGGGTGAATATTCTCATGTGTGCTTGTTTGCTTTATCATTAAGTAGATTTTATTTGCTGTTCTAAGTTGTTCTCTATCTTTAGTTATGGATATGGAACACGAAATATCAAAAAAATTAGGTGTACTTGCTACTCATGGAGATGGGGAACCTCCTTAAACCCTCGATGCTCGTTATGTGAAAGATATTATGTACTACTTTAATAATCCTGAGAAAACTCCATTCAATTATATAATGGGACACACGTTGGATCAACGTGAATACTTTAGGGATTATCGCTTGACTCAAAAAGGGAAACTGTTATGGGATCAAATTCATATGTTGCATTGGTATGCTTGGAATTTATGCCAGAGATGTGATATTACTTGTTGCTCTAGGATGAAGGCTAAACACCTTCCCTTTTCATGTAAATTTAATGATAATGAAACCTTGGCTTCTTATGCTAATGATATATATGATTACTATGATGTGGAACAAATAGAAGAGTTTGTTGCTTTTAAGGGTGCTTATGAAATTGAAGCTTTGTTTGAAAAGTATGAGGATTATGATGATGCTGTTTACCGATCTCAAAATTTGGCTATCACTACTGGAATCAGCTTCTTTGCCGTCTGCCATAGCAGACGGCAAAGGCATGCTTGGCGGACGGCAAAGGCTTTGCCGTCAGCCAGCAGACGGCAAACACTCCGGCCGAACGGCTGCCGGCAAAGGCGGCTTTGCCGTCTGCTGGCAGACGGCAAAGGACTTTCCTTCTTTGCCGTCTGCCAGCAGACGGCAAAGAGCGTGGATGGCACAGAAAAGGTTCCATCCCCGTTAGGTGGCTAACGGCGCTCTTTGCCGTCTGCCGGCAGACGGCAAAGAACTTTCCTTCTTTGCCGTCTGCCAGCAGACGGCAAAGAGCTGTAGATGACGTCAGCTGACGTCAGGCTTCAGCTGGGCCAGGCAGGCTCTTTGCCGTCTGCTGGCAGACGGCAAAGAACTTTCCTTCTTTGCCGTCTGCCAGCAGACGGCAAAGAGGCCACATAGGCCAGCCCAGTTTGTACAGGCTGCTGCCACGTGGCCTCTTTGCCGTCTGCCAGCAGACGGCAAAGTGGCTATATAGCCCCTGTTTTTTCTGTTTTTTGTTATATCAATTCATTTTCACAGAAATTCAAACACATATATATATATATTCAGAATCACATAGTTTCAAACATCAAACATCATACATCAAACGTAGTTTCAAACATCAAACATAGTTTCACCATCGTCATCAAACATCACACATCCAATTCATATATACATAGTTTCACAAACATCTAATATGTAAACAGTAGCAT